>AP025049.1:2859490-3012521 GCA_036186865.1 Eustoma russellianum | reverse complement strand
AAAAAAAAAAAAAAAAAAAAAAAAAAAAAAAAAAGAGGTCTCTTCGTGATATCCTCTTGCTTATTTCCATCACCTCTCACTCAAGATCAAGCTGCTTCTGGAGTTGGATATGAGATCCCCATGACAATATCAACAGAAGCATGCAAATTTTCCATCTAGGTGCACTGTCACTGGACAGCTACAAGGCATCACATGGGTTGATCTAAGTGATAGATATTTGGATCCCTTAAAGCAAGAGGTTCTGAATTTGAAACTAAGCCTTGTAAATGGATCAGACTCCATTGGAAGAGGTATACCAACATTACACGAGTTCGGTACCACGGCAAAATTAATCTCTATCTGTTGGGTGAAAGAATACTCTTGGGAAAACAAGAAAGAAAAACCAGCTAAAGGTCATGTGCCCTCTTTATGCATCCTACAGCCTCCACAGTAGAATCCAAGTTTATTCTAAACACAAGAAAGTGGAAAACAAGTGCCTAAGTTATCAAAAGCAAAGCTGGATGAGAGATTATATGACTGATATTCTAATAAGATTCATTCAGTAGAATGGTAAACCTTCAATATGCAGTTCCACATGGTGTACAGAGGTTGATGCCCATGTGGGTATCCAAACTTCAAAAGGAGAAAAGGAATATATTTACTATAGCACAACAGGCACCCAAATTGAGATACTACTAAATACTAGATGGAAAATGCATATACAGACAAAAACTATTTCGGATCTAAACAGTCTTTCATAGGTCTCACAAATATCAGTGACATACTTTTGTTCCTCCATTCTTTACCTTTGGTATCAGCTAAATTCAAATACGATCAGTCATCTTAATATCAAACTACAGTGTCTTCTTATACTTGCCTAAAGCAAAATAACTTTGAAAGAACAACTTTGCCAGCTGATACACCACTCCTCTAATATAAAACAAGTCCAAAACTATAACAAGTTTACCGACAGAATATAGGAAAGAAATTATCCAAAATAGAAATATACTTGTTTTCAATTCAGATGCTTCACCAGAAACAGACGCTTTTCAAATCACATTCATTGCTGCAATGCCATCTGTAAGAAAAAATGGAAAGTAACAATGATGTACATTGATTTTCCGCATTATCACATTCTAAAATGGCTAACAACTTTTGCTTAAAACTTCAGATGTTGAAGGATCGCATAAATGGAGAATTTGGTGGATTAGCCTGATGCAAAGCTGTGGAGAGATTCAAGTCTTCCTAAGCTGGTCTTACAACACAATAGAGGAACGCAGGTCGGTCTCTCAAAGTTACTCCAGCTTTGTTACCATCCACGTGTGCTAAGCGATTCTATAACAGGTCCAAGTGACTTGTCCACAGCTTTATTCCACAGATGAGCCAAATCCACCTGGGGTTTCCTTTCAAAAACTGGATCTTTCAGCTGGTAGACATTAGAAAGGAAATAGATGTTAAAATTAACAAAATCGCAAATACGTTACAATTTTTTTTGTAAGCTAAAATTTTCATATATAAACCAAATTAGACAAGTTTACAGAAGTGGTTGGCAGGGGTACACATTAGCAAGTTCGCTCAAATTACAAAATACAGAGACACTAAGTATTGGCTAGCAGATTCTAAACACAATATAGTGTCAGGCATATTCCCCTTTCTATATTCTAAAAACAAATGACATAAGACTCCCCGTTGAGTAAACCAGGAGAGCTTCAAAAACAGTAGAAGAAAACACTGCTGGTGGAAACCTCAAAGATGGGAAAACTAAAGTCTAGAGAGATGAAAAGGATGAGATAGTCCCATAGTCCAGGGACAGAGAAGCCATGATGGCTAACAGAGTAGGGCCCAGAGGCAAGGGCAGAACTGACAATTAGGATACCAGACATGAAAACCCTATCTAGTGAATTTTGAAGATCTTTATAGTGAGGCTCAGGTTTATATCAAGTTCTCAGTCTTGTTTGTACATTTCGATGGCCTGCCGAATTTTATCTTTTGAAGTATGTATTTCATAATACATCTTTATGAATAACTTGATGGAATCTTGTGTTTTGCCAAGTCTGCAGGTTGTCCTATAAATAGATGAAGTTCTTGGAATTGAGTTTCTTCAAAATAGCTTTCCAGACAGATTTGGAGTATGTACATTGAAAGAACAGTGATCATGGCCTTCAGGTTATTTGCTGCAAAACGTACAAACATTAGTATCAATAACACCTATTGTAAGAGTTTGACTTGAGTAAACATCCTCTTCCAAAATGCAAGTTAAAGAATGATTGCATATCCAGAAAGATCATGATTACTATTGAGGTAGCACTTTTGACTATAAGTTTGTGGCAGGGAGTCATTTCCTATAATCTGACCTTTGGGAAAGTTGACTGGTTCTACAAACATTATAAAACCTAAGGACTCGATCATCCAGCCTCTGTCATGAGGCAATCTCCAGTTGTTCCCTTCTAGGACATTAACCACCTTTGCTTCCAGTGTGACATTTAATTTTCTTTTTAGCTCTGGGAAGTTCTTCATCAGAACACCCCAAAGATGCCAAAGGGCCAAACCAAAAAGAAGTTGAAGTCCATTCCTAATGATCTTCTTCTGAGTACATTGATCTCTGATCTATAATAATACCTTCCACATACAAGAATCCATCTAATTTGGCTACATTTTCTAGAGAGATTTTCTTTTTAAGATCACTAAATAGGCCTATTTTACACGTAGACTTTTCTTTTCCTAACAGATGCGCCATATAAACTTCATTAAGTAATCACTATTTACACCTATTAGAACATACATTCCTAAACCACCTCTTTCATTCGGCTTACAAACTGATATCCATTTGATCTTTGCTTTTCTGGTACCCTCCAGAACAAAGACCTAAGTATCTTCTCAATTCTCCGAACCACCTTTCTGGGAATAAAAAATGAAGTTGTCCACTATCTGCAAATGGCAATCAAAACAGAATTAATAAGCTGAATTTTTTCACCATAAAATAGTTTAGATGCAGACTAGTTGTTAACCCTGTTGCTAAGTTTGTCCAACAAAGGTGCACAATTAGAGTAAGCTTTCCATTCAGCAAAAGCACACCCCAGATATCTGATTGGTAAAGAACCCAATGGCATTCCCAGAATGTTTGAGATGGACATCCTTTTAGAATTTGAAGTCCCAGATACAAACACTTCACACTTCTACAACTTTGACCTTAGGCCAGACATCTCCCCAAAGTCTTCCAGTGTGTATTTGATAATCTTCACTAATTGCTCATTAACACTAGCAAGGATGAACAAATCATCCACAAAGGCCAGGAAACTAAGCTTAATATGATCACATTTGGGATGAAATTTAAATTGTGTTATTTCACAGTTGGCTTTTAAAAGTTGAGTAAAGCCCTCCATGACCAGGATGAACAAGTAAAAAGACAAAGGGTCTCTTTGTCTAAACCCTCTAGTGGTTTTGAAATTTCCAATTAAAGAGCCACATTAAGGTTAATGGAAAAGGAAGTTGTTAAGATACAAAGGTAAATCCAATTTATGAACTTGTGAGGGATTCAAAGACTTTAGCAATTTCATCAAGTAGTTCCAGTTTACGGTGTCAAAGGCTTTCATTACATTCAGTTTAATAACACAACTGCTTGGGCCACCCACCTTCTGATACCCCTTAACAAGTAAGTAGAATATTATACTAGATACCTCCTAACAAGTAAGTAGAATATTATACTAGATACATCCGCTTTGTACGAAGCTAGATTTTGGGCCAGAAGTTAGTCTTTTCCTGAAAGTGTCACAATCATATTGAGCAAAGTTCTCAAATTAGATTAGCAAGAACGCAACGGAAGTTTCTTTATAGACAGTCAACCAATGTACAAACGACATATATGATTCCAGCATACCCAAGAGAAAGAATCAATTGGTTCCAGTATGAACCAAATAGGAGGCACTAGTGAAAAGGGGATGGATCTGACAAAAATTCAGATCTTATGAAGAGGTATCTATTCCAGCAGCAGCATCTTTGTCTCTGTCCACTATACCATCATAAGGCCATATAAATTTACAACTTTTTGAAATTGTCATGGAAAAAGGTTCCATGCACAGAGTTCACTTATCATCTCCCTTCCAAACATGTATCTAAAAAGTATTATGCAACACATTGCATTAAGAAATCTCCTTGTCTCTCCTAACTAGTATACATATAAGAATGCATCAGATGTACCAGTTTTTAGTCTTCCACAACCAAAATCAAAAGGACTGGATGTTACTAGATATTCTAAACTCTTCCAGTGTCTAAAATTCAACTTAAATTTAACGCTCATTTCTTACTATATCCCTTATTTATTAGATTTATTCAATATTATGGGTTATATTAAAGATTGAGGAAACGATCCGAGGTCAATTGACAAGAAAATGAAACACTATATCATGCTCCTCAAGTTAACTCAAATACGCTATTCTCCTTCCTATAAATAACCCATCTCCCACAAATTTCTTTTAAATTTAGTGACAGCTTATTTTCTCACATAACCGGAATTTAACATTAATAACGACCTACCACAACAGTCTCCTTAAAATTAAAAGAAAGGATGAATTTGAAGGCACATGATTATCATTAGCATTTGAGTAGCAATGGAGCTCGCTAAAAATATTTAAAAATCTAAAATTTGCTGCCAATTTTATCCAAAATAAATCCGGAATAAGTAATGCTTTGCCCACCAAACACATACAAAGCAACTGGAAAGGCCAAACATCAATCCGGTGAACTGATTATTATTTCATCTGGGGAAAAATCAATCTAGGGTTCTTGAAATTTCACCTGATATTCTGGGAAAAGATGTGAATGAGATTCAGCAACAGACTTATAGATGTTTCTTCGTTGATGCAACACATAAATTCCCATAGATGCTACCCCTAACGCAGCGCCAAGAAGGCGTTCCTGCCCCATTTAGCACCGAATTACGCATCATTTTCAACAGAAGGAAAACCCAAAATATATGCGTCGGAAAACAAAGAAAATGAATCTGACCTGAGATAGAATGCTTATCATTCTTCTTCGCTTTGTATCAAAGAGGAAGTTTCGAATCTATTTGTGCGATTACGATCAGTCTTCCGGGCTTTCCGACGGCGCTGCGTTCTCTTTCTGTTTTATTTCTTCCCTGTCCCGTTTTCTGGTTATTCCTTAACCAGGTAAAAGTCAACACACAAAGAACCGTCCAACTCTAACTAGGTCACTGTGTTCAATATTTGGACCGACTCATAAGAACTTATTTGGTTAATGAGAAAATGAGATATTTTGTTTATATAAAATAGGGTGGACACACCACGTCATATCAAAACTGTAGTGTGTATACCACGGTCATATCAAAACAATAATGTGTAATACCGTTTTGATACAACCATAATGTGTCCACATTCAAAATGGGTGCACCACGATTTTGTCAAAATCGTAGTGTGATATTACCACGGTTTTGACAAAACTATATATAATATATGTGGAATTACTTTAAAACTAGATAATTGTGGATTTTCTTATCAAAATACAACAATTTTGGCTTGATTCTCTTTTAAACTGTATTGATATTTCTTACTGTACATGCTTTTAATGTGTAACCTCTCCATCTCTTTTGGTCTCCTGCCCCACTTTTTCTTCACCTCACTCGTCACTATACGACACGTGACAGTAGGGGTGGGTGGTGAAGCTAGATGCGGTGACTCTCATTTAGCCTCACCACCCACCCCTGCCGACACGTGTCGCGTTGTGACGAGTGGGGTGAGGGGATCCTAACACATCAGAATGCTCTTTTTGGAAGAGTGCAGCTCTCCAACAAAATAAATAAATAATATTTCTGAAGCCATATATTATGAATTAGGTGTTAGAAGAAACAGAAAGATTGTAGAATTTATGATACGACTCAAAAACAAAATCAAAAAAATCAAAAAAAATAAAACACAAAAGAAATAATTGATTTATATAACCGATTCCACATAATAAATAGACAATAACCGCTCACAGAACATAACTTAGTTGATACTTGAATTAGGAGGTTGCTCATAAAGATACAGGTTCAGAACAAGACACGCGTAACACGAAAGCAATACTGCTATATGGGCATGAAGGTCAAATGTTTGAATCCGACCGAATTAGGTGCTATGTTACAAATACTGCTATATGGGCATGAAGGTCAAATATTTGAATCCGACCTAATTAGGTGCTACGTTACATGTCTGGTTTGCAGTAGACTAATTGTATATATTATCTAGTAACGCATTATCAACCTAGAAGATTGTTGGACTCTTGATTTACATCTTTTACGTAAATTCATAGAACTGACACGCTATAGATTTGACCTTTTGTTTCCTAACAAATATACAATAACCAATCAATAACACGATGTTATCGCGACCAATAAGATGGGACAAAGTCAAACCCGTTATTGATCAAAGTCCACTACATCATCAACATAAGTTGCATCCCACTAGTCTGTTGGAGAAATGAAATGGGAAAAGATTGGATTGCAAGTGGGTTTGTCAAAAGTTGACAACCACCATACTTTGAGCTTAATTATGATTAGTGTTCGTTAATCAAAAACGGAAACTAAAAATTTCTAAATTATCTACGTAACGAGTAGATGATTTTTGGCTTTTGAATCACTCGATTCCGATACCGGGTGAATGAGAAATTAATGCTCAAAGTTGGAATAAAATTGGTAGAAATTAGAAAAATTGGTGATGTGGCCTCTTGAGGAGTGAACACATCACCAATTTGCTTGTATACCACATTGCCCACTTGAGAGAGAAAGGCCACCATATAAGTTACAAGTTGGAGCTTTCTAAGATGTGCCCTTGGGCATGAGAAGTTTTCTGATGGAGTCAGGACGCAGCTCATGCAAGGTTCACCACACACGCGCGCGCGCCGCCCGCCCGCCCCGGCCCGGCCCGTGGCTCGCCCGGTTCTTATCTTTTTGGATAAATTTCGTTAAAATTTTTCCAGAAAAATAATTACTTGATCCTACGGTCTACGATTTATCTGCGGTGATCCAACGGTGCAGATCAAGTCTGCTCCTATGGTGCGGTTGATCGCGTGATCCAACGGTGCAGATCAAGTCTGATCCTACGGTTATCTGCAGTTGATCGCGGTTTGTTGATTCGGTTTACTGATCCAATGGTTGACGTTTGTTCAGACAAAGGTTATGATCTAACGGTGAAGATCTTTAACTGGTTTAATCCAACGGTCCAGATTCGTTCTGACCATCAACTGACTTCAACATCCTTCAACCACCCTCCATCTATATATACTATAGCCATGCATGCATACGAAAATACACTGTGTTTTACAGTACTGCAAATTTTCCATCAAAAATCATTCTGCATTGCATTCCATTACGATACTCGAGATATCAGAACACTTGTAACAGGTTCGTCGATGTTCCTACGCTGTAGTGCCACTAGTATGAACGAAAATCGTTGTATCCTGGGAGACGTTTGTTCCATCCGGTTGGGCACAATATACCGGAGTAATTCGTCTTAAGGACATAGTCCTTACGCTCGCCTCGGTTTTGCTTGCGTTTTTGTTTTCAGTTTATTCACATGCACACAGTGCACTTTTCTGATTACAGTGCTAACATAGTCCACTCCATTTTTACTTATTTTTGCCCTCCGAATTTGGTAAAAGAAACATATCATTATCTGGACAAACGTTGTATTTTTATTACTATCTCATGTGAGTTTGTGTTTACGTGGCACACTATCACACCATATTTCTATCATTGTGTTATTTATACATGTGTAAAGGGAGTCGGGGTCTCAATGAAATCAAACTTTCTATCATTTGGAATAGATATATTGTTTATATGTTTCTTATCTTTTCTAAACATTTACGAAAGTTTTTATTGTCATCGAAATATACTACGTATGCGTGAGTGTTATGTCATTTTGATAATTCAGGTGTTAAAAACGATAGTGTTGTTTTCAGTAAACTTGAAACACCCAGTAACTGAAAACAAATGCTGCACTATGTGGCGGTGCGTTGAGGGAGCAGCTATAACAAATTTGCCTAATCCTTACGAAATACGACATTTCTTAGAGTAAAATATAACGGGGGAAATTTTTGATGGGTAGCAAAATTGTTGGGTGAAAAAGTGGAAAAATTTGAATAAAATAACCCCAAGTCCGAACGAAGTCTTTTTCCCTTCCCTTAAGTAAGCAAAATTCCCTTTCTGTCTCTTTCACGCCTCCTTCTACGTTTTCACCGTCACTCCAGCTCTTATGCTATCCCCAAACCAAAACAATAGATTTTGTACCAAATCATCTATTTGGCGTAATAAATAGTAAAAAATACTCCAATCACAAACACCAAATCCAGCACCAAAAATATTCTTTAAAGATTCTTCTATCATTCTATTTTTAGTTCATCATTATATATAATTTAACACAAATCTAACATTCATATAAATTTAACGTAAGTATTCATTAATTCATTATTCATTGATTTAACTGAGGTGGATTATTTTTTAACGTGTTTCTATAAATTTAAAAAATAAAAATAAAAATTAAATTATAAATAAAACAAAATAGTACAATTAAATTAATATACTTAAAATTATAAATAAAACTAAATTAATATGCTTAAAATGATGATGTGGCGGATAAATAGTGATTTGGTGCAATGAATAATGTTGCACTTATTTGGTGCAACACTATTCATTTTCACCTATTTGGTGCAAGGTTTTGGTGCTTGGTTGAAGTGAGTTTTTGCATCAAAAGGGTGTTTTGGTGCATCCATTAGAGATGGTCTTAGAAGATTCTTCTGTCGAAAAACGATCTTTCCGTGAAATATGGCAAATGCAAGATAAAGATATATATATATATATATATATATATATATATATATATGCAGAATGAGAAGAAGACATTTTTCATAATCAGAATTTGAAGAGCTTACTTGATGAGAATGGTTGGAACGTAAAAAAGACGAGAAATTTGAAGAAATTAAGAAAGAGAAGAAGAAATCAATGCAGAGAAGTTCAAGGGTTTGTAAAACCAAAAAGAGGGAAAGAAGGGGCGAATTTATAAGTTTAGGGGCGATAATCTTGCTCTTTAAAATTTCAATATTGCGATATGATAACACATATCTTTCATACCATCACCTAACTTCTCATTTCTCGTTTCTTTCAAAATCTATTGCCTAGTCTTTTTTGGTGAATGAAATGGAAAACAACAATCCTTTTGTTTTAGCTCTGGTTCTTTGGAGCAAAAGCTGAAATCCATCATCTCAAGAGCCCCACCGTCCCAGGCTCAAGGAACAAGTGTGGAGAATGTAAATCAAGAATCTAGCAGTCTTCTAGGTTGGATGAGATCTTACGCAGTTGTGTACACAAAGCTGTCCCCCACAAACTAGACATTTGTCCTAGTTTGGCTATGGTTCATGCACAACAATAATCTTGTCCGTTATATGACTAGTTGTTTACTAAGTTTTTGTTAAAAAAATAACTTGTTGTCAAAGATGTACCAAAACTAAATTATATTACAATTGTACTGGGGATAAGTATCGGCGGAGATCCAGCAACGACCATAGGTGGTCTGTCCATCATATCCGAACCAATTACTCCGAACTTATAAAAAAAGATTAAGATACATTTTGTTTAAAAAAACTACGTGGGATTTGATTCATTAGCGTATGTAAATAATACTATTGCTTATATGCACATAAATTATACATGTGCATTTTAGTTGTAAATGATATTTCATTTATAATTAAACTAAAGTCCCCATCCCTTCCCCTTGTTATTCTTTATTTTGTTCTTATGGTATAATTAAAATTATAGAAAAATCAAAAAACTTGTTACAAGAAATGGATCCGAAAATAAACCGATAGTAAAACCAAAAACCATATCAAAATCGCGCCAAAACCAGAACCGTCCGAATCGGTCTACACGTGATTGCGGTTTGGTTTCATATTCTCAAGACCGTGAACCAATGGTTCGAGAATCCGCCCACCTCTAACAAGCACAACCACCAAATTCCTTTACCATAACAACCAGAAACCCCGGCGGCCCCATTTCTTTTGGGATGTGATTTTCTCACTCATTTTTTCTCATCCTACGCGTCACCGTACGACACGTAGCAGCAAGGGATGGTGGTGAGGCTAGATGAGAATGACCCGCATATAGCCTCACCATCCCACCCTGCTGACACGTGTCGCGTAATCATGAGTAGGATGAGGAGATTTAGAATGAGGAGATCTCATCCCATTTCTTTCACAAGTTGTGCGTCATCTACTTCCTATACTTCTCTCTTTGAAACGTGCATGTGTTAAATTTTATAATAGTCTATTATAATATCTTTTTTTAAAAAAAATTTTGAAGGAAGGGAATAACCGAGATCTAATAATGAAATAAATGCAACTCATACATAAAGGTTTTTTTTCCGTATATTATAATATCTTTATGTTATTATACCACACTAGTTGTTCCGGTACAAAATCCAAACCCCTTTCTCCAACTTCCCACAGCCAGATCTACTCCTCATCCAAAATTCAAACCCTTTTCTTCAACTTCCCACACCCAGATCTATTCCATTTCCTTCCCTTATATATAATCCCAATCCTTCATTAACATTTTCGATTTCTCCATTTCTCTCACTTTTATCCCCATAGTCAAGATGTCAACTCTTCACGTTTTTCTCCTTACCTTCCTCCTCACATTTTCCTTCCCTCTCCTTTCCCTTTCCGTTTCACCGCCCCAAACCTCCCCTTCCCCCTCCCCCGAAACCGCCGGAGATACTCCTCCTTCTCCTTCACCTTCACCTTCATTCCACTCTCCACCGGCTCCATCTCCAGATTTGACTCCAAACACTTCTCCATCGCCTGCTCCGGAGTCTTCTCCTGCTCCTGCTCCGGGTAATGACACCAAAACTCCGGCACCTGCACCCGGCGTCCCGAGCGATGCTAAGAACCAGAAAGTTGCTGATGCTGACGATGTGGAGGGGGATAAGGCCGGAGGAGGAACCGGAACCGGCAAGAAAATAGGGATTACGGTCGGAGTTATTGCCGCGGTGGTTGTTGTAGGCGGTGGAGCTTTGGTTTACAAGAAGCGGCAAGAGAATCTCCGGCGAGCGAGGTATGGATACGCGACTAGAGGAGACTTTCTCTAGATTTGGATATGGCGTATATAGATACAGATTCTATATTTATATGCACACAGTTGAATGAGATTTATGTCTAGCTAATATGGTAAACTTGTTATGTGCTCCATAGATTTGGATTTGATATTCTAGCATAATTTATTTGATCTTACAGACGCATCACAGAGGGAGGGAAATTAGTTTGATTTGATGTGATTCTTGGAGATGAGAATTTGTTCGATTCTTTTTTGTTGTTAGTAATGGAAAACTTTGATAGATCTGATAGTAGAGAAACTCTTGTTACTTAGATGTTTGATGGCCATAGATTTGTTTCTATTCCAGATATACATTTACTCATTGACAGATAATCATGTTGCTTCCTATTTTGATATGTCGGCACTTGTCATGATATATGGTGATCGATCTAAATTCGGTATCATTTAGTTGTAGAAAATATTGTAACAAAATAGTATTCAATGCTTAGCATTAGCATTGTGATATGTAAATTTTACTTCCACGATATATTTTTTAGATTACCAATGTGTAACTTTATTTAATGAAATACTTGTACTTTGCGTTATCAGTTTAAAAGTTATGGATTAGTTAATACAACACGGGGGAAACATACATATAAACACATTTATACTTCTATAGCTAAAGCTTAGACACCCGTGGCAGGCCTAGCAACGGTTGTTTTCAACATAGAAGGGGAGAAAGCCAAAGTGTTTTTTTGGTAAGTCAAATTTCATAGATATGAAAATATGCATACAAGGTAGCCACTATAATAGGCAGTACCACAAGAAATTGTTCAATATACCTTCAAACCAACAACACGCAGAGCATATTTCTAGAGAGCAATTCAAAAACCTATCAAATGAGAGATCTAAACTATTGTTTTGGTCTCATTCTTCTACTCCTACCTCAACTATAATGCTTTACAGTCTTTGCAATACTACCCTATGTTAAGCCAACTACATAATCCGGTCGTTAAATTTGTTGTTTGACTTTAGATCCCCTTCATGAATGAGGAACCCTAACTTTAGACTTGGGAAACATGAACATCTAGTTCATTTTCAAGTTCCACCCTATTACCATTTTCATTTCCAAGTTCAAAGGAGCGCTTTGCACTTTACCCATTTGGCTCCTATTCTTTGGCTTGTATTCCGCATCCTGAAAATTTTGTTTTCCTTCTATTTCCTCGCCTCCATCATCTGCTTCAATGTTGACTATTTTGCTTCTTTTCTTTCTTCTCAGCCAACTTCCTAGTAATGTTTGTGTTTTTCTCAGCCAACGATCTTTAGCTTCATATTCTGAGAAAACCATTTCACTCTTAGAGTAATCATCCGGGACATAACCATCCTCACTCACAGGTTTTCAACTTTGTTTCTTGAAATTACTTTCTCATGCAGTTTTTGTGCTATTTCCTCAAGAGGTATAACCTTTACATTTGAGGAATGTTTGCTAGCATTAACAACCATCGACACATGTTCCTTTCTACTTTTGTGTTGGTGATTGTTAGTGGAGGCCACTCCATGTTGATGATCAACTTTATACTATAGCTGAGCAAGACGAGGTGGTTGATTCTCGTGTTTATTTGCATTAAGGACAGGGCATTAACCTGCACATTCTTGTTTTCTTCTTTATTTGGTTGGACAGTTCGTGATAACACAGTGCATGGATGTACTTCAGCCATTTCTATTGCTTCACAAGAGGGATCAAAAGATTTACAAGTGGGGCATTGTATTGACATTTATTCATAAGAAACCTTTTGAAGTTCTTCACCGTAGTCATCCGTGAACTGTCACCTCCTTAGGGAGAGTTTTTCATCCTTGATTTCAACGTAAATTCTTGCAAAAGTCATATATAAGTTTGAGCACATGTGGCTTTGTCCATGAAGAGATGCTTACGAAAAAGACTCCCAATCCTATCCAGAGTATACTTGTTAAAATATTAGAGCCTCACAGAAGGCAACTTCACTCAACATATACAACATTGAGTTTAAACTTTTAAATCTCTTACCTGGAGTACAAGGCCACAAGAATAAAACCTTGTTGCCAAAAGACTTGGAGAAGCTCTCAAAATCCTTTATTTGCAATTTTCGGATTAAAATTTCAAAATGAAGAGGTCCTCTTATACTTTGAGTTTCCATTAACCCTTATCTGGCTTCCTCAAAGTGTTTGAGATTGAGAAAAGGGTTTTGTTGCCTATGACCTGACCAACAATCGAAGGGCCCCATTTCCTCTTTCCGTTGCGGACTTCATTTGGAGGCGTAAAAGATTCCGTATCAAATTTGAAAAAGGAAAGAACAGTTGTCTCTTCAGTTTGAAATCGGCCTTGAACAAGCTAGCCCCAGCCAATTTAGCTCGTATCAACCCTTGGATACTTAGATCGAGTAAAGATCAAGCACGGGAAGCATATTTACAAGAGAAAGATAAAAAGAATGGGTAGAAATTGTTTACCACAACGATGGTGTCGGAGTGGTCGGAGATGGCTGGGGAAACACATCAGAACATAGATCGACTTCAGATCAAAGTCAATCCAACTATTTCAGAAGAGAAGTTTGAAATTTGTTAGCCGGCTGCGTGTGGCGGTAGGTGAAGTGGCCGGTGTGAGTATGAGAGAGCTTCGCCGGCTGTGGCCGAGTGGTGGAGGAGAGGATGCGGAGGGGTGGGGGTTGGGGAAGTTGCCGAGGGTGTTTTTAGAGAAAGGACAGAATAAATGTTGGGAAAATCGTATCGGATCGAATAAGGATGCCGAAGTGTGATTGTTTCCAAGGTGCTATCTAATCTCATTCTATTTGCATCTAACTATTCAATGTGTTGTCAGACTATAATTATGAAGGGTTTACCTCATATAAGTAAAATCAGAGACTTCCACGTAAAACGAATGATAGATTAATGACATAAAATAATAAGTTGTGGAAGTTTCATTTTTCTACACTTCCCTTTTTTATTAGTCTGATGCAATAAATGCAATAAGAATCTAATCACGTTGTTGGTATCTTCTCCAATAGTTATAGAATCTAACTTTAGTAGTAACTTACAAAAAAAAAAAAAAAAACTTTAGTAGTAGATGTTTTGTATCTCTTCCAGTAGAATCTAAGTTAGCTGTATCATTAGTATCTCCTAAGATCATTAAATGGCATATTATTATACATAGTGTGTCTCCTTCGGTTAAAAAACAAAACGTCGAAATCATTAAATGAAGTTCAAAAATTTTAATATGGTAGGGGAATAACTAATAGTCATTTTAGAAGAGTTTTTTTTTTTTTTGGTGACCGTGAAATTATAAGTCTATGGATAACAACAACAAGGTTCTTTTGAAAATCCAATACAAAAACGTTATTGCTATCTCAGTTATTAGAAGTATTACCTAAGAGGAAGATAATAGAGATTATAAAGAGTTCGAATGTTACATTCCAAATTTAATACGGCAAGATTCTCTTGAAAATCTCATACAAAAACGTATTGCTATCCCAATTAACAGAAGAGTAACCGAAGACAAGATAATAGAGATTATAAAGAGCACAGAGGATAAAGTATTGAATAAGTCTGTTTCACTTATGATGAATCAATCATATTCTTATAAATATTTATCAATTTAGTATCCTGCTTTACATAACATAGGACCCCTCTATCATCTCTATTTTCACATCCTTGGTTTCCATATTTTTAGGCAAACATGAGATATCATATCAATACATTTTTTTTATTTGTCTAGTACCGGTTGACCAAAAATTAGTTAATAAGATGACCATGAACACAACAACAGAACTACTGAATGAAGCTAACGAGACGAGCAGTTGTATATTTTATTTTTTTAATTGTATAATGTAGAAAAAAGTGTACGAAAACGTAGACGGCAAACAGAAAGCAAAAGTTTGCAAGGGGGAAACATTCTTGAAGAGCGAAAGTCGGCAAAATGAAGGGGATAGGATCCCCTCACCGCAAAGGGGTGCGGTGACGCGTGACCGCACGACATGTAGCAATAAAAGGGGGTGGTGAGTCTAGATGCAGGTGACCCTCATCTAGCCTCACCACCCCTTCTTGCTGCCACGTGTCGCGCGGTCACAAAAGAAGTGAGGAAAGTAGAGATTAGGAGATCCAAACCTAAAATGAAGTGGCTCAACAGAGGAAAATGCATACAAGAAGAGGCATCATTAATCATATGGAAGTTTGATATTTTGAGAACGAGATTTACTAATTCTGGCACGGTCAATCATACAGGGATGGGATCAGGGCAGGCTCATTTTGAGACCAAAAATGAGGCCACGAATAGGAGCTCGCCACGTGGCAAAAGCTGCCTGTTTTTTAAAAAAAAACTTTTCAAGCGCTGACCAATAAAAAAACGCCACGTGTCATCTATTGTTCTCCTCTAAATCTTTCGCCGTATCACCCCCTTTCTCGACCGCGCTTTCCCGCAGCAACAAGAGCATTCATCTTGGTGCTACTAAACAGACTCCAGAGCAAAGCAACCAACCCATCAAGAACTTTGTGTGCTGCTGCAGAATTATGGTTGGTCCTTCTACATGGATTTTATGGCTGCAAAATAAACTTGGAATAAATGCAGCTGCTCAGTGGCAGTCCAGGAAATGCGTTTATATGCTATGCTGCAAAATACAGTTGCTGCAAAATGCACCTTCTCACTGGTAGTCCAGGAAATTCGTTTTAATGATAGGCTGAAAATTACTTTTTTCACCTTTGTTGGCTGAATATACACATATCCAAGGGAACAATAACGAACAAGAAGAACAACTTAAAGGGAACAATAAAGTTTTAAACAATAAAGGGGGATGGGATTGCGATTTTTGTCGCCATATAAGGGGGAGGTGATGCTTCCGAAACTGTATTTTGTGTAAAAATGAAGAAAGCGGAGGGAATGGGATAACGAAAATGGGATAAAGGGAGTGACGGTAGTAGGGGGGATGGCGGAAGACTTTAGGGGTTTTTTTGAAGGTGGTGGGTGAGAGAAAAAAAGTTTTTTTTTTAAAGCAGACAGCTTTGCCACGTGGCGATCTTCTATTCGTGGCCTCATTTTTGGCCTAAAAATGAACCTGCCCTGATCTCATCCGAATCATATAACCCTCAATAAAAAAGTATCATGTGACAGTCTTGTTGACAAAAAAATATCACGTGACAATATTGTTGGAGGTCATATAACTGATACAAAAGGAGGAGGAGATCCCAACCATATTTTGAGATAAAATATCAGAAATTACATAGAATCTATCGATATCTTTTACTATTGTTGAGATATAATATGTATAATTGTTGGTGTTGTAAAATATAAGAAATCACATGACTACCATAACCCTATGCACTTCCTTGTCAGTCATCAATTTAATCTCGCACTAAGACTGACATAGACATCCCTCATGAACATTTGCCCCGTTCAGATCAGAGGAGGCCTCGGGTGAGGCAAAATATAAGATCTCCAATCACGCGACGTCACGTGTATAAACTGATCATTTTTTTTAAAAAAAAAAGTTGGCCCACTGGCCAGTTTGTACATATGACGTTACGTGATTGAAAGCCTCATATTTTGCATCATTTTAAGCATCCTCTAATATGAACAATGCTTGCCCCCAGGTTTCCGCTACTTCTACCCAGTTTTGTTCCCTTAAACTTGTACATTTACTAAACCTTTTCATTGTCACGCCTTTTCCCCCCTTTATTTAGTTGAGTGATATTCTTTTATAGATAAAAGTTTGCGTAACTTTAGTATGTCTGAGTTTCTTTTTTTTCTTTTTGGAGGGGGGGGGGGGGGGGGGGAGTACGGATCCTCTACCTGATTTCCAACGTTGAGTTACCTGTCCAGTGTAAAAGCATCTATAAAACACACACATTATATTCGGTTGTAAAAAAAAAAAAAATTGTGCTGGCCAGAAAATTGGGTACCAATTTCTGGACATATGATCCGGATATGAAAGCCTAGTTTCTTGCAGAATGTAAAAACAGTGTGCTGTGTATATATGTTTATTTTTTTGACAATACTACACTGTTTTTACATTGAACAAAGAACCGGGAACGAGATCCCCTAACCCCCAAGTCCCTCACCCCCCTCCAGACCGCCCGACACGTGACACACAGGGGGTGGTGAGGCTGGATGTGGATGATCCTCACCCAGCCTCACCACCCCCTGTGTGACACGTGTCCCCGGGTCCTTAAATACCCCCTTAAAGGGGGGGTCAGGTGATTCCAGTCCAAAGAACCGTGCACCAATTTATGAGCACATAATTTGGACTCAGAAATGGAGTAGAGGTCCTCTAAAGTTTTTCCTTCTAAACCTTTTTTCTAAAGAAAAAGACCCTATAAAAAACACATGCTTAGTGTACTATATGTACAACAACAACACATACCCAGTATGTCTCAACAACATCAGAAATTATTACTAGATGCGTAGTATCTTACATAGGCCCAATATACTATACATTTTGTTTTTATAGAACATTTAGTTTAAGACAGAAATTCAGGAGAAAAAAAGTTTAGGAGATAGTTCTCCACCGGGAACATGTCAAGAAGTGGAGGTGGTAAAAAAGGAGCTATCTTGTTCCCTCACTCTTTTTGCATTTTCATGAATAGTGTCAGGGCCTTCAACAGTAAACGGTTATGGAAGTCAGAGAGAACAATTCATGCAAGTCAACAAACATTAAGAAAATACAAGATTTCAAACATCTTTTTCACTGTATCTTAAAGTCAACCTCTTTTTGGGGGCTAAACAGGAAGGGGTGGGGGTGGGGGTGAGATGGGGCATGATAGGCTGGTACTGTACACTTTTGCAGAAAAATGGGGTTAGGTATGGGTAGGGGCGTGTGAATCATTGGTGCAAGGACCTATGCTTAGGAGATCCAAGTCCATTGAATCTTGGAGCAAAAGGCTATTCCTTGGCCCTGGGGCCTTCACCACTCCAGTCTCAAGAAGTATTGTGGAGGATACAAATCAGAAGTCTAACGACTTTTTAGGTTTGATGATGACTTATGTAGTGTCTCCCTGCAAACTAGGTAAGTCCATTGAATCTACAGTTACACAATGATCTAGGCATGTTACTACAGTATAGTATGGCCATGCTATTGAATTCAACATTCAAGTCCATTGATTTACCTACTTCCAGCAATTTGACAAAAAGATGCAACTGCAGTAAATTCATATTCCATGCATGACTAGAAGACGTAACTGCAGTAAATCCATGGGAATAAAAGAAAGGTGATTGAGACCATAAGAAACATTGGGCCTTTTCCTTTAATAGCTATGAATGCTTGAAAACATGTGGAAAGCAATCTGTATCTTTTCATACATTTCACTTATGGTTAAATTAAAGTTTCAATCCAAAAAGTTTAAACCGGTAGAGGGAATAATAGTCTTTTGTAAAAAGAATACTTATTTAGAATATTCAAACATTAGTAGCATACAACAGAGGATAATAATGTATACATTTGTACTCTTTAACACGGGTTGAGATCCCTTCACCCACAAATCCTTCACCTCCCTCCCCACCGCAAGACACGTATCTTCCACTCCCCCCCCCTCTTCATACACTCATTGCTGTCCACCCGGTCATCTAGCCTCACTACCCCCAGCTGCCACGACGTGCAGTGGGAAGGAGGATGAGGGATTTGTGGATGAAGGGATCTCAACCCCTCTAACACGTATGTTTCACTAAATAAAAAAATAATAATCACGATTCATTGGTTGTTTTATATAAACTGTATTTTATTATCAACAAGAGAGTCTAAAAGTATAGCTCAGTTGATATTCGAGTGATAGATTGCATCCAAAGTTGTCAAATCTTGGCAGACGCAGTATGAATGTCTGGATCCTGCCGTCGGCTCCTTATACCGGTACAAAATTCCTTAGGATTGGAGCGGTGGAGGCTCTCGGAGTCAGGTTAATGACCTTTTGACTCCAAAGAAAGAGGGGGTGGGGGTGGGGGTGGGTGGAATCTAGCACAAGACTTCACTCTGTGTTCTTCTTCATGCAATTGCCACCACAGCACAGTAGGCTGTTGCTATTGTTTATTCTGAAAAAGTCGAAAAGAATGTGGAATGTCTTTGGGGAACTTGAGAAAAGCCCTTGCTGAGAACTTGAAACTAAAAAAAGGAGAGATGGTCAAAAGGAAAAGGCAGAAAAACCAACTAATCAGATAGATTAAGACATCTGAATCAAAAGTTAAATAGTAGTTTACATAACAAGGTGCACCTAATAGGACTGCATGGTTTCACCGAACAAAACTAAAAATAGCAGTATAAAAATACGTTGTTGAATCAACATATAAGTCCTGAAACATCCTACCTAAAATCCACACTTCATGACCACTTGAAATATAAAATAGATTTGCATGTTCCAATAACGAGAAAGGGGAAAAAGAACTTAAAGTTTTGTTAAAGTTAAGGGGCTATCAGCTATGTATTATGCACATGTTTGCATATGGGTACATATCAAGTACCGGTGATCATAAACAGCAATCTTCACTTTCAGATAAAAAGAAGAAAGCTGTAAACCTCAACATAATTATAAGAAAATCCTATACAAGCAAGCTACCTTTCCATCCTCCACCAGAACAAAAATGTTAATGAAAAAGATAACTTAATGCAACATGGACTGTGTTTTCGAGTGGAAGACATGATTAATAGAAATATCATGAAAACAGTCGTATCAGGCATCACTGAAATAAAATAATAGTCAGAAGGATCATAGATAAAAGAGCATATTAAGTTGGAGTAAACAGAAATGAAGAGGGTTGCATTATTCTGGGATTCTACAAATAAACAGTAAGAAGATTATGAGCACGGAAATTTAGCCAACAGAAAATGCTATGGAAAGTAAAACCATCACCTATCAGCAGATGTCCAGGTGGGTTCAGAAAAAAGAAAAAACAACAGAACAATGGGAGGGTGGATTAACCTATCTCCAACATAATGTAAAGCAACATGACAATGCAGAGATGCACCCTTGAAAAATCCACTAAACAAGTTCTCAACAACCCATAACAGCGCAATTATAGACGAAGACACCAGAATGCTCCTTTAAACCGATAACCTTCCAGTCCAAAGTTCCATTCTTGGTTCCAGATTTTGGATTCCAAGAACTCAAGACGATTGCTTCACCTTCAGGACCCCTTTGTCCACCCACAACAAGAAGCTCCTTTCCACAGGCTTTAAAAGCTAGACCCCAACCATTTGAAAAATCAGCTCTAACTGGAAGCCTTCCTAACACAACCCATGAGTTCTGTTCTTTATCGTATTTCTTTACCATATTAGTCAGATATTCAACTGCATAAAGCTGGTTATCAACAACAGCAATGAGAGGAGGCGCTTGTGCAGCTCTATTGACTGTTGGATACATGCCCTCAATTTTCCTCCACCTCCAAGTCCTAAGGTCAAACTCCTCCCCACAAGTTAATGAATCGTTCGGGCCACTCATACCACCTATAACATAAAATTTTCCATCCATAAAAAAACCAGAGCAAAGTCTACGCGGAGAATGCATACTGGGCAACATTTCCCATCTACCTGTTTCGGAATTATAAAGCTCGGCAGATCTCAGAATATTCCCATTCTCATCACTCCCCCCTGCTACAATAGCAAGTGAACCAAGACTACTCGAACCAAACAAACATCGAGGATGATTCATTCCCTCGCACTTCAGCCAATCACGGCGAATCAAACAATACTTCCAAATAGCAAAGCCAAACAACTCCCGGCCAAAAACAAGCAATTCACACCCTACAGCCAATGATTCCTTATCAGCACAATTAAAACAGTCATCACACGGAACCTTAGGCAACTTCATCCACTTATTTCTGAACGGATCAAATGCCTCCCACCCCCTTGGATCGCAGACCATGTAAACCCAGTGCTCAACGACGCCCAATTGTCTTCGGAGTTCATACAAATAACCCTTTCTAATAATCGAATTAAACCTCTTATTGAGACAAGAGAAGTATGGATAATCTGATCTACAGGCCCTAGCAAGGCAAGTCAGTGCTACATCATCATGCAGACCTGGGAGAAGAGAATCACTTGATCCAAATTCAAAGTGATCATCATCATCTTCTATGTTTGACATCATATTTACATCTCCAATTTGACCCATAACTTCCTCAAACAAATAGTTTCTTGGACTTATTGGAGTCCAAAAACACGTTATCAATCATCAACCTGATAAACAAAGCAATCAGATAGCAAAATAAGCTTAGCAAATTCCTCAATCAATTTGCAGGGACAATTAAAGAAAGTATTGAACTTTCTCAATCAATTTACAGGGAGAAAGAAAGAAAGTATTGAACTTTCCCCTGTTTTCGGTGTTATTCTTTCGCTTTAGCTTCAAAAACTAAAAACCCATATCATAAATCCAAACCCCATCTTGTGAAACGCCTAAAAAATTTATCTTTACCAGATCACTGATCAGTCCAAATCCACCCAACAAATATCTAAAAGATATCCAATAAAAACTCAAAACTTTCTTCAAAACTCCAACACAATTCATTAATTTATCAGCTGAATCCCTGGGGACAATCATTAAATATTCCCTTTCTGATTAATCCATATGAACAATAAACATTATGACTTAAAAAATCGAGTTCTAACCAGAGTCTGGAGAAGCAACAGAGCCTTGCAGGAGAAATAAATTTAATTTACTGGGCCAGTATCAGCGCCGGTGGATAGAAATTGTGGTCTGAAGATCTCTCAGATGATATTCCGGCGAAGAATAGGCCGGCGGTTGATTCCCGGCCAGCATCTCATAGGCGTTTATAGAAAGACAAGTGGGACTTGAAGGAAGAGACTTGAAATGGAGATTGACAAGGAAAACTGAAATAGTTCTGTATTTTGGCTAGAAGTAGAACCCCTTTACTAACTATATCTGATTTGCCCACTGCACCCTTGAATTTAGTGCAAATTCACAATACTATTTTTGCTTTAAAAAAGGTTGATCTCCAAGGAATGAGATCTTGCAGCAAAGGTTAAATCTCAAGATTCTACCGTCCCAGCTCTTTGCTCCAATGAGCATGTGTGTAGGATGTAAATCAGAAGTCCAGTAGCCTAGTAAGTTAGGTGAGATCTTACATAGTTACGCACACAAGGTGCCCCAGACCTAGCAGCAGAGGAACACACATTGTGCGCGTCTATGGAATCGAACTCTTGATCTCTTGAAACAAATTCCAACCGAAGTATCAACTGGACTATGCCGTGTGGCTCCAATGGATGACTCTTATTCTTGTATCTTGAAGGTTTTTTTTTGGAAGAGATAAATTTCATAATCAAGAGTAAATCTTTTTAGTTATCGACTAATAAAAAATATAGTGAACGTGAATATCTTGATTTAGTCATTCATCAATATAAATGACAAATATTTTTTTTTCAAATTAGTTAATAAGTATGTAATAGTTATTTAATGGCTATTATAATACTTGTATTTGAAATATGTAAATCAAGATATGTGTCTAACAAAATGATCTAGAAAAGGTTTATATCGCCAAGTAAACCATCAATGGATCCAAACCTTTAAAGCTTGTCTTGTTATACAAATATACAAATGATTCAAATTCAAACCACAAATATAATTCCTCTATCTAATTGTCATTTAACCATGTTTCATCTCTCTCTTTTTTTATTTCTAAAAAATACCCTATTGTTTTTATCAGAATCTTGAAAGAACCCGTCCGGCTCATGAGTTACTCAGTTCGAGTCGAGTCAAATTAGAAAAACTTTGGCTTCAAGTCAATTGTCAATTGAACGGTCCCATAAACATATAAATCAAATTTGATGATATTTTATGGATTTAGATTTTTGTATTTTTGGGAAATGTTGGAGCATTTCTTTTGTTTTATTATTATTTAAGATTTGATAGTTTAAATGTACATTTGCCGAAATGATAGTATTTTGCATGTCGAAAATTTTAGAGTGTATTTCCTATTTAAAAAAAATTAAAAAAAAAGCCCAACATCCACCACCAGAAATTCTGAACGAGCAGAGCAAATAATCAAAAATTTCGGAATGAGAGTGTAACTCTGTCTTTGTTCCTTTTATACGGAAAAAAAAAAGTTGTCTTAAATATAACCAATGGCTTCTCGACAAAAAAAATAAACGTAAAATAAGTGTTCGCTAAAGCACATAATATATACAGATAATCCTAATGTATACGTTATTAGTATGGAGCCATCGGAGATACGTTTCCCAAGATATAGGCTGATGGAAACAGGTAAGGGATAATCAATTCTTTGGGAGTTCGAATCTCTTCGGAGACATTTGTGGGAAATTCTATTGATTGGGCTTCATAATGCTGCACCGTATATATAACATGTCCTACACGTCGTGTATATAACATGTCTTTTGTCTTGTAGAGAATTCTATTGTTTAGGCTCCATAATATTGTACCGTGTATATGTGTAAATCTATCAAATTCCTGATTTACATCCCTACAATTCCTATGGAACAGGTGGTGGCAGGACCCTTACTGATACAACCTTTAAACCCTTACTGGTACAACTTTTAAACTTGGGAAACTGATTTACATCCCTACATACCCTGGGACCGAGGGTGGTATGAACCCTTATTGGTTGGGGTTAAACAGCGGAGAGACGGAAGAATGAGAAATTAATGATAGGACTAAATTTTTATGGAAAAAAAAAAGAATTCATAGTGCTATTTAAAAGTATTTACAGTGCTTTTGTGTAGTATTACAGAGATACGATAACAAACCGAGAAATCAAGAAGAAATAAAACATGAAAACTGATTAGTATTCTAATTAATATTCTGAAAAGCATTGTGACCTTGAAGTCAAGGGTTCGAGACGCAGAAACAGCTTTTTACACAAAGCATAGGATAAAATTGTATATATCAGATCTCGAAACGATTGGATCCCTCTCCGATAATACAAAAGTCTAGTATACCGAAACACATTTCTAAAAGCTTTAGAATATTGAAGGCAAGTATTAAAATAATAAAAACACTGTTGCGCGAGAGGAAAAAACGTGAAGCTTTTCTCGTCACACTTTCTTATGTTTCAATCACTTTTATATTATAAAATAAGTGTGGTTGAAACAAAAAATAGCAGAAATATAAAAATAATGATAATAATAGTCCAAAAGAGACAGTTATTAGTTTAAACATGTTTTTCTTCAGAAAATTTCTAGGATGGAAAAACCCAAAAAAGAAAAAAGGAGATAGAGAACACATCGTTTTTTCAAATTGGTACATTGGAGAATATAAATTCTTTTCTTAAAGGGAGGATATAAATTAGTACATTGAAGTTCGATTTGACATTTTGTCCTCATAACGCCAGACAGAATATAATTACAAGGAAAAAATTATTTATTATCACTATTTTTAAACATGGGGAGGACAAATTTTAATTATTATATTCTGTATGATGTATGTTTTTAACCGGACCAGTGGTTTGATCCGGTTAACCCGGTGACCCCGGCATCGGAAAACCCATTTTTCCAACTAAGTGTATTGATCCACCGGTTGAAACAAAAAACCAATGACTCATCCAGGTGGGATAGGATCCCCTCACCGCAAAGGAGGTGCGGTGACGCGTGACTGCGCGACACGTGGCAGCAAGAGGGGTGGTGAAGCTAGATGAGAGTTACCCGCATCTAGCCTCACCACTCCCTTTACTGTCACGTGTCGCGTGGTCACAAAGGGGATGAGGAAAGTGGGGTTAGGAGATCCCAACCCCATCCAGGTAGGACCCAAGGTTGTAAACAAATAATTTAAACCGTTTAAATTACAAAGAAAGAAAAAAAAAATCGGCTTACATGTTATCTTCTTTACTTGTATTCTATCATTATATTATTTTAATATAAAAATGAGGACTTTCATGTAGAAGATTTTGGTAGTTATGAGTTTTGTGGTTGTTAGCAGATTTTAAAGCTTTTGGATGTAATTTTTATGGATGCTTTGATTTTTTGAATTTTTAAATTTTTATAGCTTGCAATGATGTTTTTGGATGTTAAAGCTTATATTAAGGTTATTTTAGATGTTAAATTTAAAGAATTTGAATGTCTTATGGATGGTATTTGTAATTTTATTATTTCAACTTACAATAGAAATAATTTTATGTATCATATATAAACATTTATTAGTATATCTATTATATAAATATATATTTTTTTATTAATATATATGACTCGTCTGTTGAACCAGTGACCCATATATTGAACCGGTGACCCATTGACTTGGTTTCTTTCACCGGGTTGACCTTTGGATCGGGTTCAATAACAATCCACGAAACAATCTCGCCAAATGTTACAAACTTTTGTTGAATAACATTATCTCTAATGATCCATTGAATATTCCTTTATTGTCCATTTCAAACAGCAAGTAACATGTAAAATAATTTGTGTAATATATGTGTGATTTGTTGATATGTTTCTTGTGTCAGTAATAATTTTATTCACAATGTAGTCAATGACACACTTTTTTTGACTTTGGAGGAATAAAGCAAAATGACTCACTAAATTGGTTGCTCTTCTTATATTGATGTTCTTATATTGTGAAGTAGCAGTTGATCGACACAGCTTAACGCAAACACATGGGTACGGCTGTGTACGTCCGACTACCTATATTCTGTCATAGACGAAAACTTCTAAAAGAATGAGATAATGTTAGTTGTTATTTCTAGTTTCACTAAAGGAATAAATGGTCAAAAGATAGTCGTCCAACTAAATGGTTACGTGGGCATAGCACCTGTAAAATAAAATAACATAACTTGTCGAGGAAAGAGAAGGGCATGCAAATTGAAAAGCAAAAAAGCCAATGGAGAATGACTAGTGCTTACCAAATAGTAATGTACGTAATATTCTACGCAGCTTAATAAAATCATTCAACCTTTGGATAAGTTACACTCACATAATAATGTAGTAGGGACTTTGTATGTATATAGAATGTCCAAATGCATTGTTTTACTTGGTTAAATGAATATTTACATTTTACCCCCCCCCCCCCCCCAAAAAAAAAAAAAAAAAAAACTGAAGCACAAGTTTGAAAAGCATGTCATGGACGTAGCACGGTGAAAAAACAACATGATGTTAAAGTGGTATTCAGTTAGACGATTTGTACTATAAGAATCTAAATCATAGCTCTTGCTTTTTTTAATTCTTGTGTTTGGTTGAATAAGAAAAAGTCTAAAATGTAGTTTAGTAAACACGATTCTTGATTTATACATTCAAAAAAAGATACGAAGGAGACAATTGAATCGTCATGATAAAACACAAGTATGAAAAAATAATTAATAAAAAAATAAAATTGGAGATGGGACATGTTTGACGCATTAGACAGCTTGTAACAACTATGGTATGGTGGTTTTGCTTTTTAAGGTTAAAAGTCCAAGCCGTATCATATTTTTCCTCAAAGAAGTAGTTGGTTGGTTTTTCTGTTTTGTGGGAAAGGCTTGATATAGTTACAACTTACAATGAGAAAACCCATCAAGAAATTGCTCTTAACCATACCCCTCCCCCCCCCCCCCCCCTCCTCCTTCCCCCCTTTTATGTCTCAAGTTATGTGAGGTATGTCCCAAAACGTAGCTCAGTTCGTACTCAGATTGAGATTTGTTTCAAGATGTCAAAAATTTAATTCCAGGAACACGCACAGTGTGGGTGTTCCACTGCTGCTAGACCGAATGTTTGGTTTATCAGGGGACACCTTGTGTTGGTCACCGTGTAAATCATCAATCATCTCATGACACTGTTGTGTTTCTAATTTACATTTTACACAATGTTTTTTGGAGCTGAGACGGTGTCGACACTCAAGTTCGCCTTTTGTTCCAAGTTATGTGATGTCTTGATTGGCAAAAATTCGGCCACATCCACCATTTGATTTGTTGGTTGAGAAGTAAAATCCTTTTCTTTTTTCCTTCCAACTTCCAAGTTGGTGGGATTCCACTAGTAAGTGTATATAGTCCGGTCCAAATTTCCACTAGTCACCTTTTTCTTCTTCTATCTGCATACAATGTTACATTATTTAGGATTGGGCATCTTAATTGGTTGTTTAAAAGGATTTTACATACTTCATTTGAAATGTCGTACAACAACATTACCACATTGTTTTAGAGGCTTCTGCTTATGGCAGGTTATAGGGAATCGGATGTATGCAAGCATTTCCATGTGTTAGAAACACATAGAGGTTGTTTTCCGATAATCCATAACGAAAATTGCGTCAAGTTGTATCAATCAACTGCTACTTAACAACAATATAAGAAGCGCAACCAATTTAGTGAATCATTTTGCTTTATTCTATTATATTCCAAAATCAAGAAAGAATGTATCATTGACTTCATTGTAATTGGAAACATCATTTAAAACGTCGTAAAATATTATATATATTCCATGATAAACTCCTAGATTATGCGTAAATGAATTAGTTATAAGTAAGTAATGAATGGAAGGGTGAATTTGAAAAATTAATAACAGATATACCCATGGATGTAATATAATCCCATCCTCTTACTAACTGTAGCTTTATAAAAGATTCGTTTGTGTAATTTTATTTAATAATTTAGAATACTCAAGAATAATTTGTTGCTCTCTGTTTCTTATCTTACAATTATTTTGTATTCTTGATACATACCACTATTAAAAGTGGAGAGCATTTGTCTATATAAAAGTGATGAATGTCTTCACTTGCAACTAGGCCGGTAAATGAATCCAGTTGTTCGGTATGCTCGGCTTGAGCTTGGCTCGGTTAAAGGGTAAACCGAGCTTGAACCACTTTTTTCTGTTCGAACTCGGTAAATGCACCGTTCATTTAAGGTGTTCGGCTCGTTAATGTTGTTCATGAGTTAAACGAATCGAGCTTAAATAATTAAATATGTTCGTTTAAATAAACAAGCAATCTCGGCTCGTTCGATAAGTTAAATGAACCGAGCTTGAACAATACGATGCTCGGCTCGTTTGACTCGTTCACAGCCCTACTTGCAACGAATGAGTTCAAGATCTAACCTTAGGTGCCTCAATTTTTGACAACTAAGTGAAGCCTTATTGGCACAATTTTTTTTTTCATTAAGCATTCAACTATTTCAAGCCCAACAGTAATAGTAGTCAGAAAGCATTTTACCTGTATCCTTTAAATTGCTTCACTATTTGTTAACTTTCTTATTCCTTATATAAAACATCTAAAAGGGTCATACAACACATGTGAAAAAGGAGATGAGCCTTATGATACTTATGATATAGTTCAGTTAGTATTCGGGTTAAACTATAATGTTAGAAACACACATAGGTTGTTTCCGGATGATCCATAATAAAACGTTCTAATAAACAACGTGTAATTTCTCACTCCTCAACAAAAGCAGAGTAGCACGCAATGGGTCATGTTGCTAGTGAAATTGTTTGGCATCGCCGGTTACTCACGGATTTGCCTGTACCCCTTTCGAGACCTGTCCCAATTCTTTGTGATAATCAAACTGCTTTGCGTATTGTTACCAATCCATTTTTTACGAAGGTACCAAACATATTGAGATCAATTATCATTTTGTCCGACAATATTATCAATCACAAGTCTTGTCTCTGTGCAAGGTCATTCTCGGACCAACAACTAGCCAATGTCTTCACAAGGCCATTGGTCTTAAGTGTTTTCATCAATACGTGTGCATGTTGGGGCATTATTTACATTCATGCTCCAACTTAAGAGGGAGTATTGAGATCATATCCTATCTTATATTCCACCGTCATATCTCAACTTCTTGTTATGATATAGATGTAAGTTGTTGTAACTCTCCTTCCAAGTGGTTTAATTATTAGGCCATATTAGAGTGATATTCATATTAAAAATATGGTATAATTATTATAACATCACAGCGTATTAGAGTTTGTATTTATATCTTACTCATATTAAAAAAAAAAAAAAGAAGCAAAAACTCCCACATGAGCTCTACAAATATCGTTGATACAACATATATACAAATCAACGGATGTGCTTTAGTACTAAAACGAAAAATGATCTCTCTTTCATATGTCGCATTTGTGGCCATTACAAATCTGCAATCTACATACTACTATTTGACACAATATTCAAATAGACCCTAACATATTATAAAGATAAAAGTTAATAATATAGAATTTTTCACGTGTTTGATTTGGTTATTATAATAATGACATGTGGCTTTTGAGGTCACATGTTGGAGCTATAGAAACAACCTCTTTTACAAAGTGTAAGGTAATACTGCGTACATCAGATCACAAAGCGATCTGAACCCTCCTCGGACCCTGCGTAAACGCGGGAGCCTTGTGCACCAGAAACGTATTTTTTACATGTGGCTTTTCATTTAACTTGTGTTTAGATTAATTCATTTAAATCATATGACCTAATAAATTTGATACACTAAGTCATACATAGGGATGAAGTATTCAATATAGTTTAATCATTATAATGCGTTAAATAGAATGCAATTTATATTTGCATATATTTATGTAACTTGACTTATTTTTATTCCGACCTATAGCGCTTACAAATGTCATTGTCAAGGTAATATCAAAGATTATTGCTAACCGGTTAAAGTGCGTTATTGGAAAGCTTATCTCCCCTATGCAGTGTGCATTTGTTCCTGGAAGGCAGGCGGCGGATAATATCATAATTGCCCAGGAACTCATGCACTCCATGAAAATAAAGCAAGGACACACTGGACATATGGCTATCAAGATCGATTTAGAGAAGGCATATGACAAGGTTCTGGACGTTCCTTCAGACTATTCTCTCACGTATTGGATTCAGTAATGATATGGTTGAGCTTATTATGTTTACCATTACATCGGCATCGCTATCAATCATATGGAACGGCGAATGTATGGAGCCATTTCGTCCTCAGCGTGGTATTCGAAAAGGTGATCCTCTTGCACCATATCTATTTCTCCTATGTATGGAGGTCTTAAGCCAGAACATCTCAACTGCTGTTGATGAAGGGCGATGGACTCCTATTCGGACATCGCGGCTAGGGCCACCGATCTCACATCTTTTCTTTGCTGATGATCTGCTATTGTTCGGGATTGCTACAAATTCGCAGGCAGATACTGTTGCGCATATTCTTCGTGATTTTTGCCGGCTTTCTGGACAAAGTATTAGCCTAAAAAAGTCACAGGTTCTAGTATCAAAAAATGTCGCCTCGCACTTCCAGCCTCAGGTATTCGCGCGGATGGGCATCAGTTGCACCACAGACTTTGGCCACTATTTGGGCATGCCACTTCTACAAGGGCGAATTGATCGACAACCCTACATCCACATATTGGATAAGGTACACACACGGCTTGCATCGTGGCAGACTAAGCTATTATCTCAAGCGGGCAGGTGTGTTCTCATTAAAAGTGTGCTTACATTAATTCCCGTGTATGCAATGCAAACGGCCCGCCTACCATTGAGTCTTGTTGATACTATTGAAAAATTGGCTCGAAACTTTTTCTGGGGAGAAATTGCTGAACAACGTAAATTACATTGGTGTTCGTGGGAAACTATATGCATGTCAAAAGAGGGCGGTGGTCTAGGAGTTAAAAGGCTACGCCTTATGAATACGGCAATGCTTGCAAAACTGGGGTGGCAAATACTTACAAGACCCGACTTACTCTGGGTCCAACTTCTTCGACACAAATATGGTGATTTATTGCAAGACAGTTCCAAGCGAAATGTCTCCACCACGTGGCACCATATTCGCTCAACAGTACCCCTACTACGTGCCTGCCTTGAACCCTCTAATGTCTTAAGTGATGGGAATACTGATGCACTACGATGGAAGGGTACAGCATCCGGTAAGTTCACTGTTTCTAGTGCATATGATGCGCAACTGTCCAATATAACCTCGGTTCGGGACGATGTATGGAATTGTATATGGGCTATGAAGGGGCCAGGACGAATGATTTTTCTCCTATGGCAGGCGTGCCATGATAGATTACTCACTGGATCACTCTTATACCAGCGCCATATTCGGCCAAACGGCACTTGTAGTACATGCGGTTATATATCAGATGATGTACTACATGCATTACGGGATTGCCCTTGGGCGCGTAGCATATGGCTTCGGTTGCTGCAGTCCCTCGACAGTCAGAGTTTTTTCCAGCAGGGGACGAGCAGGGATTGGTTTTTCTCAAACCTACAGGATCTGCGCCTCCATATGGGATCAGATGTTAAGTGGAGATATGTGTTCCGCGAAGGCGTTCATACCATTTGGTATTGGCGTAACCAGCTGCAGTATAATACTGTTGATCATTACCCTCCGCTTTGGCAGATATATAACGACATACTTTGGAGAGCCAAACAACAAGTGGCAGCAGTGGCATGTACTTATAGTCATGTAACAGGGAATCATAGCTTAGACTAGTTTGTTTCTTTGATATTTCTGAACTGATGTACATTTGATTTTATTAATTAAATTCGATCATTCCTCCAAAAAAAAAACTTGACTTATTTTTAATACATACTTGTACTTTATGTATCTTTTAATTATATATAATAAAAATTATGACTTTTTTAATAAAAATTCTATAAGAGAAAAAGATAGGAATTATGAGAGAAAATTTGAGTGCAATCAGAATATTATTAACCTTTTATAATACTAAACTGTATAAATAAATATGACAAATTTATTAAACAAAGAAAATATTAAAATAACTCTGTACTAAACCTTCCATAAACTATCACATAAGACATGAAATTACATATCTAAAACACATAGATAATCTAACACTATTAACGGAAAAAAAAAAGAAAAAACCTACATGTAACAACATATTTATTTAACATTATTAAGTATTTTCTGCCTTCTAAAAAATTATTCTAGTCTCTGTTTGTCCAAAAAGTATCGTTCATTTTCTAAAAATGTGAATATATTAATAGTCGAAGTTTCTATACTAATATTTCAATTAACACTTACATGATTTTTTATAGTTCACATCAATTAACTAAAAGTAGACTAATAAAAGAGAGAAAAATAGTTTGATTTTATTAAATTATGTTCAAGTAAAATAAAAGTGAGTAAAATATTTGATTTTATTTAATTACAAGTAAAAGAATATTTTTTTGAAGGGATAGTGTAATAAGTGGAGTTCCAAAAATAGCAAAAACCACAACAAGGAAAAAGAAAAAAAATTTGTGGCCTCCAAATCGCATAGGAACAACATTACACGGCGTCCTAGTCTTCCATAATACATTAAATATACAACAACATTACCTCATTATTTTAAAGGCTATACAACAAAATTACTACATTATCTTAGAAACTTGTTCTATTGTGTTACAGATTTCAGAGGCTCTCGCATATGAGGAAATATGAGGGATCAACGCAAACATACATGGTAGGAATACAAAGATTAGAATCCATTCTATATATATATATATATATATATATATGTATATATATATATATATATGAAATTCATATATATATATATGAAATATAAATTCAATTCAATTCAAAACATTCCTACATCTGCGCTTCATTTCTCCCTTTGTGGAGCACAGTTGAATCCCAATAACAGCTTTTCCCCTAACCCTCCATCTCTCAGATGGCCGTCAGCGTTTTGGCTCTTCAGGGGTCTTATAATGAACACTTTGCGGGCTATTTATTCAATTCCCCTTCCGTTCTTTTTTTTCTTATGGCATTTTCTTGGTATAATGATGAAACAGGTTTATATGGCTTTAATGAGTGGGTGATTGTGTTATGGTCAGTTTTGAGGAGGTTTGGAGTGGAAGGGATAGAGGTAAAGAAGTCAGAGCAATTGGAGAATGTTAAGGCTCTCATCATTCCTGGCGGCGAGGAGTACTACAATGGCCAACCTTGCAGAATAATCATAACTTGGTCTTTCCCAATTTCGCCTTCTACCTTTTTCTTTATGCTTTACTTTTCTGTGGCAAGCGAGAAAATCTTGTGAATTTTGTTCTATAGAGTACTTGTTATATTTTACTCATAAAGATGACCCTCTTTTCTTTTTTTGTCATCTGAGTTTGTGTGAAAAGTTCCTTGCAGTTATTCAGTGTCGTTCAAATTATGAAATTGTGACTTGGGTAATAACATGAAGAAGTATATGGATGTTTAAGATTTGTAATTCGAAATGGGATTGTATTTTGTTCACGCCAAGATTTTCTTTAAAATGTGTCTGAGTGTTTTTTCATGAATGCAGCTTCCTGCTCTGAGGGAGTTTGTTAAACTGGGAAAGCCTGTTTGGGGGAAATGCGCAGGGCTTATTTTCTTGGCAGAAAAATCCACTGGTGAGTTTCATTGTCAAGGAGACTGCCGAGGCTTTAAGGAACCAAATTATTTCACCTATCAGTGATTTACGATGAGTTCTTGCAAGACAGAAGAATGGTGGGCATGCATTGACTGGTGGTCAGGAATTGACTGGTGGTCTTGATTGTACAGTGCATAGGAACTTCTTTGGCAGTCAGGTGAAAGTTGCATATATTTCCTTTTCTTTTCAATTGTGGTATCTTATCTACAATCAAGAATGGACATGCTGAAATTTCGTGACAACTACATTTGAAATTCTTGCTCAAGATCGATTATCTAGGATTACTAACTTGGCTCGTTGAAGCTGTGTGTTTTGGATGAGATTTCATTTAGTATAATACTGCTTTCAGTTTTAAGTGGCTCTTGGGTAATATCATCCGGGGCGTGTGGTGATCGAGTAGCTTTTGATGTATTCATGATTCTCTATGAAACATATTTTGCTTTCTTTTGTTCCTGAACTTGGTTTTCTTGGTCTCATGCTTGTCTAATGTCAGGTTCCATGCAACGGGACTCAAGTAGCATTTGATATAAAAATACATAAATATATATATAGACAGAAAAGTGTATTCAGCTGAAACATCTTCTATGGCTATGTCTCATTTTCTCTGTGACGCAAGCCAAGAGTTTGTATTTTGAGCACCCAAAAAAGAAAAAGAAATTTGGGTTTCGGCCTTTCGGGCATTTCTATGCTTTAAGGTTATCTAGAGTTGGGATACATAGTTTTCATTCTTGTTGCCTTTTTACATTTATATTCTGTATTTAGATTCTTCTGTCAATATTTGTAGCTTCAAACTTTGAGGCAGAGCTTGAACTTCCTCAAGTTGCAGCCAGAGAAGGTGGCCCTCCAAGTTTAAGGGGTCTTCATTTGTGCAGCTGAGATCCTTGAAGTTGGGCCTAGTGTAGAAGCGCTGGCAGACATCCCTCTTTGTTCTTCTCCTTCTGATAACACCACTCAAGGCAAAGAGGTGCGCGTGCATCTTTCTTTTGATGCAGTTATATATTCAAGCATGATTCCTGAACCTGTTTGATTTTTGACTTCATGTAGTGCTTTTGTTTTTGTTTGTCTTTAAAATTTCTCCTTCTCTATACTACTAGTTATGAAGCTTCTTTTGCTTGTTTCAAGGTTCATATGTAGGAACTTGTCCTGCTGTGTTAGACTAGGAGGATTGTTTGTTAAGATGTACTCGTTTGTTAAAGAGAATACGGTTGTAATATAGGTAGTATCTATCACATTAATTGATAAGATAGTCTAGAACCCATGTAGATAAGATAGGATCAGTTGGTTAGGATAGAAATATCCAATCCATATAATCAAGGGATTCGGCTGTAACTAAGCTGATTTGCTTAAGGTAGGATTTTGTATTTATACTTGAGGCAAAAAGCCATAGAATACACTCTGAGTATTCCACTTCTTAGCTCATCTGCTTATTCACCTTTATGCTGGTAGCTAGCTCTGTATCATGAAGAATTGCTAACCTAGTAGCACGTCTGTCAAACTCCTTTCCAATCCCAATGAGCGAAATTTTTTCAGCTGACCTCTGATATGAACTAGATTGTGCCCTCAAACACTGAATAGCGCTATTCCCGTGTCAGCTGTTTAAGTCTCCTGCTGATCTCTGTGTAGATTTCAATCAGCTGCGATATCCCACGATTAGCTGGGCTTAGCACAAAGTAGAGCAGCTCGGCAATAACCTTTAAAGATCAACTGAGCGGAGATCCGAGGTGAATCCAGGACTCTGTCCTTAAGACGTATTGCTCCGTTATACTGTGCCCAACCGGATGGAGCAATCGTCTCACAGGATACAACGGAAGTCAGTTCGGACAAATGGCACTGCAGCGTATGAATTCTACGAACCTGTAAGATGCCTTGAACTTCTCGGACTTAATGCAAAATATAGAAGAAGAAGAAGAGAGGAGAAGAGCACGTGTATGCAGAGGAGGAGAGGAGGAGAAAATCGGATTCTAAATGAGTGACCAGAGAGGTCAGCTAAGCCACTATTTATAGGGAAAATTTTGATTAGGGTGGTTAATTGACAGTTTAACCACAACCGTCGGATCAGATTGACACCGTTAGATCAGATAACAAACAACCGCTTTTTAGATTTGAATTACAGTTAAGTAACTAGTTTTCTAAATTTGAATTACGGTTAAGTAACCGATTCTCAAATTTGAATTATGGTTAAGTAACCGACTTTCAAATTATTTTATCCCTACTTTGAGCATTAGTTTCTCATTCATCCATTTCAATTTCCCCAACAGACGGCTGGGTAGGGAACAAAGTCATAGCAAGGAAATGCCTTTGCAATTTTTGAGTATATATCTTGATTGTCTAATAATGGCAGATTTTGTTCACAGGAAAATAGAGGTGCTTTGCTTGCAAATAGTTTTTGTATATTAGCAGTTGGACTTGTCAGAGGACTTGATTTTTCGCGTAGCCTCTCTTAGCATGAACAAAATATATACTAAATAATGCAATAATATGATACGGGTAACCTGTTGTTCCACCCTGAATTGACTGGTACGTGTCTTCCGTCTTAAAACAAAATGATCAAAGTTTCAGACATCTAAGTATCTTTCTTTACACGAACCTCTTAAATTTGTTGTAGATGGTAGCATCCCTCTTTTTACTGAAATACCACTGTGAAAGTGTCTCATGGTTGTTCACCAGATGTACATATAGGTAGAATGTTGCTATCTGCTGATTTTCAGAATTTTTGTGTGAATCAGTTGATTAATTTTAGAAAGTGTGTATAACTTGAGTGACTGACTGGACTAAATTATATTTTCCATGTCATTGCAAGCCTTTTATCTATGAGTTCAAAGCTTGTATTTGGTACTTTCCCATGGAAGGGATGTATTATTAAATAAAACACACTGCGAACATATAGTTAGGATAGTAGAGAAGAAGGATCATCTTCAAAGACATGAAACAGACCGAGATATTCAAAAACCAACAGTGTGTTTGTAAGTTTTGGTTATGTTTTCGGTGAAATTATTGGTTGTAAAGATTTTCAGAAAAATTAATAAAAACTAAGAATGTTTTGAACTGTTAAATACCGAACAGATGCGCATCCAAACTTGGACCAAATTATTATTATTATTATTATTATTATTATTATTATTATTATTATCTTTTTAAGAAAACTTGGACCATAGTTTTCATAATTTTAGCTGGACACTTGGTGTGTGCAAACGAAGAAAGAATCGTTTGGCAAATTATATTATTAGCTCTCCAGAATATGATGCCCACACTTCGGAAAAAATTCACCCACTTGTATAATTTTCATCTCATGAATTAGTTACTTGTACACGGGATTTATTATTACATTTTTGATAGAAACCTATGCACGAATATTGAATGTGACCTTTCTAACATCGAAGCTCTTATATTTGTTTTCTTATTTTACGACATGGCCTTTTCTATTTCTAGTTTAGACTCATGCATTCATTGTATTGACTGGATTTTCATAACATCTTGGAAGGAAGCCGGCAGTTTTTAGCCCACTGATGAGAAACAAGAGGTGGAATAAGAGAGACATACGTGTGTAATTTTTGAACTAGTGTTGGAGGGGTGCGCCAAGCCGAGGCAGCAGTGCAACGCCAAGGCGACGCTCGAAGGCCCAAGGTAGCAAGCTACCGGACAGGCCCTCTCCCTTAAAAAATAAAGTTAATATCGTGTGGGTCAATAACCCACATATCAGATATTAAACTGATAAGAACAGATACTACACTTGATCTTAGCCAAAAGGCCGAGAAAGGTATGAAAATAATCGTTGCCCAGGCCCTCTGTTTATACACAACCTGCGCTGAAGCCTATTGCTTCTTAAACGATGCGGTAAACTTCAACGTTCAGAATACAAATTGTTTAGGCACAACCACCTAAAGCTCCCTTTATTTTTCAAAGCCAAGGAAGGAACACGTAGAGGTTCCTAGATTCACCTGAGCTGATATATATGTCTTTTTTTTTTTTTTTACTTCTCAAACCCCAGAGGAGGTGATCTTTCTTCCCGTTATATTCATCTTGAAAGGTTAAAGCCTTAAAGGCAGTCGGATACTTTCTCCTTGCGTGGTTATATGATTCAACCTTATGTACCTGAAAAATAAGGCACTAACATATCCCATATGCTTTATATGTTAGTTTTCTAGATATCGTAATTAACAAACTGACCTTGTTTGGCTTTCGTTGTTGCAACTCCTTGATCTTTTTGGATTCTCTTTCCTGACATGTTGCAGGACAATTCCAAATCCGAAAAGAATGTGATGTTTGCTGTTAGGCAAGGTGACCTGCTTGCAAGTGTTCCATATCCTGGAGTGACTGATGATAGTAGATGGTACGTGTCTTCTGTCTTAAAACAAGTATTGCTAGCCTATAAGCAAAAAATGACAATTTGCTTTATGCAGGCACACTTCCTGAGGATGGCCAATGAAGGTGGCGAAGGGGCTTTTTGTGTGAAATCAATTAATTAATTTTAGTTAATTAATTGATCACTGGCGCAAGCCTTTTATCTATGAGTTCATCCCTTGTATTTAGCACTTTTCCATGGATGTATCATTAAATAAAACACAATGCGAACATATAGTTAGGATAGTAGAGAAGGATCATTTTCAAAAACACGAAACCGACCCATATCCAAGTTTGTTAGTTTTTTGGCTACGTTGATTTCGGTGAAATTATTGGTTGAAAAGATCTTCAGAAAAACTTATAAAAAATAAGAGTATCTAAAACTGTAGATACTGAATCCAAAATTGGACCGAAGTTTTTCTTAAACAAAAAACTTGACCACAGTATTCATAATTTTAACTGGACATTTGGTGTCTTACAACGAAGAAAGAGTAATTTTCGATCTGAAACATGTCATCAGGATTTCCATATTGACAAATTATATATTAGCTCTCCAGTGATGTATCCTTTCTCATGAATTAGTTACATGGAGTATGTTTTAAATTTGTTTTCTATTTTTCCAGAGGAAAAATTTCCTATAGTTAATAATTTTCGAAACAATTCAGAATGTGGACGCCGACATTAACTTAAGCCCACTATTGCATAAGAAAAATTGAATGGAAAGTGGGCTAAAATTTAGACTAAAATTGGAGGGTGCGCCAGGCCAAGGCAGCAGTGCAACGCCAAGGCGACGCTCGAAGGCCCAGGTAGCAAGCTACCAGACAGGCCCTCCCCTTAAAAAAATAAAGTTAATATCGTGTGAGCCATTGGCCCACGTATCAGATATTAAACTGATAAGAACAGATACTACACTTGATCTTAGCCAAAAGGCCGAGAAAGGTATGAGAATAACGGAAGCCCAGGCCCTCTCTTTATGCACAACCAATGCTGAAACCTTTTGCTTCTTAGGCGATGTGGTAAAGTTCAACGTTCACAATGCAAGTAGTTTAGATAAGGCAGCCATCCGGCAGTCATGAATATTTTCCACCTTCTCCCCTCTATATATATATATACGTATACATATAAGTATATAAGTATATAAACATTTTCATGTTTTAACTTTTTATATTTGTTCTTTTCTATTTGTATTCAACAACGAGAAAAATATTACTCCATTACGTTAGAGTCTCTTGTTCATGACAGGGTGATGAAAGATTGGATGTGTCCAACCTTACCCATTTGATGGAAAAACACATATTGTTTCCAGATGACTAATAATGAAAATTGAGTCAAATTGTATCGATCAAATCTACTTCACAATACAAAAACCGTAGATAATTAATTGAGTCATTTTGTTTTATTCCATCATATTTCAAATTCAAAAAAGAATATGTCATTCACTCTATCGAAAATAAAAAAATTCTTTTCTATTTGTATATCTTAACAAAATTGTCTAACGTCATACGTCTAAATAAAATGATTCTTATTATCAGCTCCTAGCCATTTGTTCAATGGATAATCGATTTAGTAGGACATTTATCGTATGCTTCAAGATCCGTTCAGTATCTTCTTGTTGTCGTTAACTACTCTACAAAGTTAGTCGCGGAGACTTTGATGGCAATGACTAGAAATCACGTTAAGAAATTTCTCTTAAATCACATTATCTACCGTTTTTGATTGCCAAGAATCTTGGTCTCCAACATTAGTAACTTGCATACGAAAAATCAAGGGGTATATTTTATTTAAGACAAATACTTTTTCCATTATGCATAAAGAAGTTCAAAGAAATAAGCATATTGTTGATTTGTCTTGTTAATGATAACGTTGAAAATAAAAACTTGGCATATTTTTATGTAACGATAGCTTATATTATCATGTCATATCCTTATGCGAGCCATGTATAATACATACAACAACATCATTATCCCATTGCCTTAGAGGCTCCTGTCTATGGTAGGGTATGGGAGGTCGGATGTATACAACCATACGCATGTGTTAGAAACACACATATGTTGTTTCCCGATGACACGTAATGAAAATTGTGTCAAGCTGTGCCGATCAACTGCTACTTTACAATATAAGAATTGCAACCAATTTAGCGAGTCATTTTGCTTCATTCCATCATATTCCAAAGTCAAGGAAGAGTGTGTTCTTGACTCTATTGGAAATGAATATCCATCTATAATACATACACATAAGTATATATGTGTATTTATGTGTTACACCCCACTCCCGCCCACCAACCCACCCACCCACACACACATATATAATGATTTCTGTATATGTATATGTATAATGATTTCTTAAAAATGCCAAGTGTTATTTAATAACTTTTCCACTATCAAATTTCTATTGCAACTTGTGGATGCGACTAGATCATCAAGTTGTGAACCTTCATCCTGATATTACAAACTACAAGTAAAAAGGAAAGCAGAAAATAAAAGTTAATTTAACATTCAAGATAACCAATGTTTTCGAAGAAAAAAACAAACACTTATATTATGGTGAAAATTTGTCTACTTAGAAGACATCACAGTGAAAGCTCCAATTGGTATCAAGACTGTTTGGATCATGATCGAATATCGCATTCCTGATTACCATGAGGGTAATTACGTCTTTCATGTTCGCATAGCTCTACCGTCACAGTTATTCCTGGATCATAATAAAGCTACTGATAAGATATTCAAGTTTCTTTACTTTTTTTGGGTGATCCGAAATGAAGCTCGTTTTCAAGAGGTTATGGTCACTTCACCTTCTATTCTCTCTCGGATGTTCTCTTTTCTTTACTTTTTGGGTCAGAAGATGTCGGCTCCACTTTCTTGAATTCGTGGGTTACCAACTGATCTATATTTTCCGGCTTTTGTAATTTACTATGGTATTTAGCTTTTTTCCACGGTATCGGAAAGAAAGAAGCAAACAAAGCTTATCAGTGAACATGGCCGATACCGGCCCCTAACTCGCTACTTCGCCTTCTTCGATGGATTGATTCCTAGCCCGAGATGACATCTACTCACTAACCAAGCATATGGCTACGTAAACTCTATCCATTCGTCAAACTTCATTATCATGACCCATTCGTCAAACTTCATTATCATTATAAACAATCAGATTACACTCGCTAAGAGCTTATTATTAACGAAAGAGGTTCTCATACGTCCAATCTATTGAATGAAGCGCCCTTTACCAAGTGCTAAGCCTTCCCAGGACTAGTGACTTAGGTACTTTGCTCAGAGCCAACGGTATTCGATTTCATTCACTAACATTCTAAGGTTTAACTCATGAAATAATATCTTTAATTTTCTGCAGCTTGACGATTGGGTCCTGTGTCGAATTAGGCAAAAGGCCAACATGCCAAACATCATATGGGATAATCAACCAAGTCCCCACAAGCCATTGGGAAATATACCAAACACAAATGATCTGCCAGCGACGAGTGCAGTCTCCTCCATCTGAGGCCTGCACACACTATTTCTTATCTAAAGAGTGCCACCTTTTGTCTGAACTTCCCGTGGCTCGAGAATTGCATCTTCAAGTTGCATCAGCTTCTAGAGCTACTTCTCAGGGTAGCAATGTTGGCCAGCCCTGCAGCGCGACGTATGACCTCGGATCAAGCATGCACAGTCAGGTGGCAAATTCTTACTCTCATGGTGCTTTCACTAGGCAAAGGGAGCCTAATAATGAGAATGGAAATGAGAATTTCTCTCAATCCCCCAGCACCATGCCTATGATGAACGGATCGGAGAATTTCGCGGCCGTTAGCATGCCTATGCTAAAGAATACAGGCTTCTATAACCGCCATGAACCGCAAGGGGTATTCAATCTCACTTTGTCCAGCACTATGACAAACTTACGAGGGGCAGATGTATCGGCATGCGCGAAGAGACTTCAGCAGTAAAGACAATGTAGAAAGTAGCCAGAAACTGAGCTTCAAGCTTAAAGTCCTCAACATATTTTACATGTCTCATTGATGTGCCAAATATGTTAACGGGCTCTGATCTTCAGCTATGTTACACCAGTGTAGGTGCTATAGAAGACACTACGGCAAACACAAAGCTTCGTGCGTATAGGAATACTACTAAGATCAAATATGTGCATGATTTCCATTTTCAATAGAGTGAAAGACACACCCTTCTTTGACTTAAGAATATGATGGAATAAAGCAAAATGATTCACTAAACTGGTTACACTTCTTATACTGTGAAGTACTAGTTGATCGACACAGTTTGACAGTTTGACGCAATTTGCATTATGGGTCATCGGGAAAAAACCACTGTGTATTTCTAACATCTGGGTATGTTTGCGTACATCAGACCCCTCATTACCTCACCACACATAGGAGCCTCTAAATCAATGGTGTAATGTTGTTGTTATCCTTCAAGACTGCTAATTACAGAGTTACATGTCAGGCACCTTCTCATAGCCTAATAAAGCATGAGGGGAGGTTTAAGTAATTTTGAAGTCTAAAAAAAACCCTGTTTCAAAAAAAAAGGAAAAGAAAAAAGGAGTCGAGAAACAATCTTTGTATATTAAGTGTAAGATAAAGCAGTGGATGCATCGTAGTTGTCAATCTCATCTCACATCGGCCTGCACGTGAAAAGGAAGAAGAGAGAAGCAGCAGCAGCAGAATTAGTTTTAGTTCCAATTAGGAGGTGATCATATGACTTGACTACTAGCAAATGCCAATTAGGTATACCAAAGAGCTTTAAGCCATTCATAAAGTTCTCAAATCTAGGTCTCCAAGAAACTATACAGCAGTGGTTTTCAGCAAAATACGTTCAAAGAAACATTTACAGACTCGTCAAGAAACTAGAAAAGGCCTAGACCGACATAGACCCGACCATGAAGCATATAATCAGGATGATGCTCCAATATTGTCATACCAAAGGCTCGTTGAATCATGCAGGGAATTACAGCATCAAACGGCCCGGATAATGTTTCATTAGCAGTATGAATATGATGGTTGAATATATCTTCCTTTTTCAAGATGGGACAGCGTATCAGTTCTGTGGCGCTTTTTCATTAGTGTTGCATCTGAGCAGCATCTTCCTGTACTCTGCAAACACAATTCCATTTTAGCAATACTGAGCATCTAAACCATGCGTCTTGGTTACAAGGGATGGCTGTTAGTTGGCTAGCTACTCCCTCCATTATAGCTAGGTGTTTTCCTTGTCCACTCCATCCAAGTGGATCGAGGAATTTCATGGATGGGCAAGATTCAACAGTCCAGAAGCCTGGACTTGAGTCCACTCAGACAGACCAAATTTTCCAATATCCCTCATAGTAAGCCTAGGCTTCTTTCTTTTCCTTCTTTTTTTCTTAACCATTAAGTATTCGAAAGGAACCATATTATTGAGACTCAATAGGCAGAGCAAAGCCTTTCTTGGTCACATAGCACCACTCAATCGTAATTAGAGTCTAACAAAAAAGTCTAACAAACTCTTTTTGCTACACAATTCGAAACAAGGTCATTCCTCGGCAAATGATATCTTTTCAGGGCAGACTATAGCTGTTAATTATCTAATGTTGAGAAAATATAAACTGCAATATAAATGATCATCCACCTTGGTTCCCCAAGCTGCTATTGTCACAATGTTCTAACCTGGAGTTGAAACATGCATAACCAGGTCAAAGGTTATACAGAAAGACTGATGATATCCATTGGATAGGACTTGGAAGTTACAGTAACAACTGGGAAATATGAGATCTGGGTACTGTTTTTCTGGATGAGTGAATATGAAAAGTCCGTGAGGTTATCTTACATGTCCTTATGGAAAATGATTTTTATTCATAGAAGTATAGGAGGTCAACAATCACTTATTACGTTAACAAACCTAGCCAGAGTATACCGAGTTCAAAAGGCAGCATACTCAGGTGACAACGTTCTCCAGCCTCAAACAGCAAGGAAACACAATCCTAAATACAAACAAGCCCATAAGAACAAGGGATCAAGACAGACTTCCTGGATGGCAAACTACGAGACTAACAACAAATCAAATGCTTCACCATAACTTTCCCTTCCAATGATGAAGCAATTACTAGACGCACATGTCAGAGCAAATACTAAATTGAAAAACCAAGGAATCAAGAACCCATAAGTTAGGAACATAAGGAATATAAATATCTGACCTTCTTTGTTTTTCCAAAGTGCAGCAGCAGAGCAGTTTAAAGGGCTTTCAATATTGGGTTCTGCACGTACGCAGCCAAACATGGAGCCAGAGAGTGGTGTTAGACCACTTAAATTAAAAAAAGAAATGAATGACTAAATTCACTAAGACAAACCTCCTAAGAGGCTCTGGATGGATAGAAGAACAGTTCTGGTATCATACGCTGATGACCATTTATCCTGTAAACCCAAGGGAAAAGGCCATCATTGTTATTACATGTCCATTACAGTAAGAACAATATGAATTATGATTTAGTTCCCCACGTAGTGAACCAGAAAACACATTTATGAATTGTAATTACAAAAAGATTGGAAAATCTGGCCAAAGTAAGTGATAGTCCAATAGATTTGTTCCATATTCCAGTAGATTTGTTCCAATTGTGATCCTTCTCCGTAAAGGACAATTTAAGGTGGCAGCATGGTCCATTAGTCATACAATTAGGTGAATAAGGTTTTATGAACTATTCAGCTAACTGTAACGGGTCTTCAAAAAAAAACTAACTTTATGGCAGATCTGCAAAACACTCACAAAGCCAACTACCTGAAAAGAACGATTCTAATCACATAATCATTTTGCCACTTCCATGAAGTGGGCTCAAGTTTCAAAGGGCGTCAAATACCACTTCACCAGCAATTGGCTTATTTTCAAAATAAATCATCTCAGATACATCACGTATCATGATTCATCAGTATGATTGATACCTGTAGAATGTCCAAACATATATTTCCATACTGGTCAACATTTGGATGGAAGCACATCGTCTCAAACTTCACTTGTGGAGGATTAAATGGATAGTCAAGGGGGAAGCGTAAAGAAAGCTTGTAAGAAAGGCCTTCATACACAGTCCCCTTGCCACCATCAATAGTGCCGATCCAAGTAAAAATGCTATCCCCCTCAGGAAAAGCAGACACCCCAAGATCGCCTCCACTCATCTGCACATGAAAATTTCAAAAGATATATAAAGAAAATAAATAGATAAACGAATAACAGCAAGTCGATCTATGACAATCATAATCCTGTTAACTGCAGAATCAGCCAGCCACAAATTGCTGAAGCTATTCAAGAAGATTCAAACAAGATTAAAAGGAAACAAGACTGCATATCTTTTGAAATTAAGCAAGATTACATTCCAGAAAGCAGCATAAGAAAACTGTATGCATAGTATCAGAAGGTAAAGGTCGATCCTGCACACATTAAACCGATAAATTAAACTAAAGAACCTATTAATTGGACATCTTTAGGTTATACACATCCGCCACAAAGGATTCTCAGCCACGGTGCTTGCAATTAACAATTGACCTTAAGCTAGTCAAAGGATGCAGTTCTTTATTTTCCTTAACCCCTCCTTGCCTGTTGAAACTTCTCCAGAGTTTAGTTATTCTTACATTACGTCTTCATGATTGATTTTCCATTACTTCTAAAGTGATTTTCACATAATGTTTGCCGTCAGAATTTGTCAAATTAATACTACAATCCACACACCCAAACCAGCCGCCGCTCTTCTTCAAACTTTTAAACCATCGTCTGTTGTCTCTTTCCTCAATGGGAACCATCCACAGTTTTTGGTCCCCTGCACCTATGAGCACATATAGTAATGCAGCCTTTGGCTTAAAAACCTCGGTAATTAATTGTCTATATTGATCCTTAGCCAAATTCTTCTTAAAACTAAGGCCTAAAAAGGATTAAAGTCGACCAGCAAGAAGTCCATTTATAAAAATCAGACAATTCAATCCATCTTAACCATTTCACCACACTATTACATTACCTAGCGAATCCAGTTACACTGAATAGCAGACTCAGTTTAAAACCAAAACTCAGGCAAAATATAGGCAAATGAGCACTGCAATTGGATACTGAAACTCAACCAAAATTACACCAAGAAATAAAGAAAGAAAATCCAAACACACACAAAGAAGAAAAAGTGGATGTTACCATAAGGGCCATGAGTTCTTTCTGCAACCTGGCAAAAAAGGAAAAACCAATTACCAAAAGACAAGGTTACATAAAGTCGACAACTTTATTAACTAATTCCAAGAATCACAAACGACAATGAAAAGAAAGAAGCATTAGGAGTCATAAAGTTCAAACCTTTACCAACTATTTCCAAAAATTAAAAATTAAAAAAAAAAGAAAGAAGATTTACGAGACCTCTGAGTAACAGAATTGGAATCAACAGCTACAGGGGAAGCCTTCACTTGCTTAGAAGCGGCTGGAGGTGACTGTTCATGGCCATGATCCTCCTGGGATAAGTTCGGCGCAACGACGTCGTTTCGGGCCTCCATTCAACTCCTCCCAATAAAAAAGCCACCTAAATCTCTGTTATTGCAGAAGTTCCTTGAACCCTTTTGTCAATCTTGTTATTGGGGGGAAACTAACAATCTGGATTATTCTAAAGTCGCAATTCGTGTAACCGGTTGAAAGAATAAATCTTGATGGTGGAGTTCCTATCGACAATTGTGGATTTGTGATGAGTAGATATGCGAAAGCTGATCAGTTAATGCAGGAGCAGTAGTCATTGACTAAATGATTCATAGGAAAGGGATCAATGGTGGAAAGAGAAGGCACTGCAGTTATGATTGACTAATGATTCATGGTAATGATGATACAGATGCCGTAGTAGTAGCACCACTGCACGGTGGGAGAGAGACATATCCACTAAGTAAAATAAAAAAAATAAAAACAAAAATAAAATTTGTAATCCCTCATAAAGAGCACGAATCCAAACCCGTAAGAAACAGGTGTTATTAACAGCCACATTTGCTAACGACATATGCTATGTGTTCAGCTTTTATATAGCTTGGAACGAAATCCCTTGTCATGCGTGTTCACGGGGGTTTTGATCTACTCACCCATATTTTCCTCACCCCTTTTGTAACCACGCGATTCCTCACCCCTTTTGTAACCACGCGACACGTGACAACAAGAGGGGTGGTAAGGCTAGATGACGGTCACCTGTATCCGTCATCTAGCCTCACCACCCCTTCTTGCTGCCACGTGTTATCTAGCCTTACCACCCCTCTTGCTGTCACGTATCGTGCGGTCACACGTTACCGAATCCCTTTGCGGTGAAGAGATCTTATCCCTGTTCACGGACTCAGTTTGACTTTATGAAATTGTGCTTAATTTAAACTATAACAAATTTTTAAAACGAAATACATCACACACTTACAAAATTGTCAAAACGTTACCGAATCCCTTTGCGGTGAAGAGATCCTATCCCTGTTCACGGACTCAGTTTGACTTTATGAAATTGTGCTTAATTTAAACTATAACAAATTTTTAAAACGAAATACATCACACACTTACAAAATTGTCAAAAACGCAAAATGTAGTATGGGGCATTCCGAGAATTGAACTCGGGACCTCTCGCACCCTAAGCGAGAATCATACCACTAGACCAAATGCCCTGTTGCTTTTTTCATAGTTTACCGATTCCTTAATTTGTTAATATTGACTTACAACTTGATTTTTTGGTTTTGAGAATGTAACATAAATTATGGTATTTGCTGATTTTTGATTTTGATAATTTACTTATGTTAATCTTCGTAACATGCCTTTAATATAAATTAGTTAATTTAATCCTAACCGATGCATTTAGAAATGATCAGATAATACATTGCTCACCGCTGAATACAATATTTTCCGATTATTGGTTTTCTTGGCGATTCACCATTCTACTTTACAGAGTCAAGTTTAGGTTGCAAAAAATTAACCATGAAAGTCTGCTTTGTTAGAACTAGATACAAAATCAATGCATTCTTAAAAATTAGTCCTGTGCATGTGTTGTAATTTGTAGTTTGAGCTTTCATACCTTCCTACCCCCACCCTTTTTTCGACTGAGTTCTTGGTTACTACTAGGGCAAGTCGTTCTGATTTTATAGTACCATACCAAAAGTATGTAAAAAGCATCACGAACTAGATACCTGCTGGGATTAGATTCTAAATCCAAGTTGATTTGGATGACTCTCCTGAAAGAAGGTATATAACACTCATTTCTTGCTGGGATTAGATTCTAAATCCAAGTTGATTTGGATGACTCTCCTGAAAGAAGGTATATAACACTCATTTCTTGATTGAACATTTCAGAAAAGAAATGACATAACAAAATTGTATTTTCCTACAGGTTTAGTGGTTTGGTGACTGGAATTTGTGCTGTTGATCCCCATTGATGGCCTAATTCAAGTTGGAGGTGTTTATTGGTATTTATAAGTCCTATTATCAACTTTTCTTTCACGTGCAATTTCCATTCTTTAGTTGAAGTGTTTAAACATACACCGTTTTCTTATCAGTTTAAGACTTTTGCTGAATCAATTCATTTGCTTTATAAATCGGTTCACGACTGATCTCAGCAGGTTGGAAATCAGCAATCACAACACCAAGTAAACAGTTCATGAACACTCGAGTGGAGTTCTCCACCAATTAGTTTCCTGATTTCTGTTTTTATCTGATGGGGGTGAAAATTATCCTATGAGGAAACGACAAAAATTTTCTATTCACTTTACGAAGTTGGCATCCGGTCAACCTCGGCGTCTAAATGCTTGCTCGGCCAAATAGTATACCAAGGTTAAAACATATGCTCGGCCGAGCAGCCTCAGGGCCCAACCGACCACGAGATCTTGTCTCGTCCCTATGTATAGAGTTCGGCCAGAATACCTAAGCAGACTCCTGCCAGGTGCCAGAGATAGCAAGATGGTGCGACACCTGGTGACACACGGTTAACATGCAGGCACTCTTCGCCACCACCAGCTTCACACGTGTCAGCTAGCGCATGCGTTGGCTGCCCCGACCACATAAAGGAGAAAAAAGTAAAAGAAGAGGGGACAAGTCCAAACTACAGACAGAAAAAACTACCATAATCCTCTATGTAAAACAAGTAAGACCAGGGTTTCACCATAAACTACAACTCTCTTTCTTAACTCCACCAAAAATGATTAAGATTGACTTGAGTATCGGAAGTTTTTCACGAGAGCATAGTCTTCGGGACCTCTAACGGTGGTCTTTCTGCACAGGTCGGCAAGGAAGAGAGCTTTCAATAACTGACGGAGTATTAACGGTACTTCTGTGCGGATCATCTCTGATCTTTGGTGAGGGTCCGACAACATCATTATCCAACACAATAAAGTAGTTAGAGTAGATTGTCGTCGCGATGCTTGGAAGCAACTTGGTGGATGACAAACTATCTTCATCCTTCAGTTATATTCCTATAGACATCTCATACTTGGCTTCAGCGGGTTTTGCATGCTTTTCATCTCTGTACAGTAAATATAAATTAGAGCTATTTAAAATAAGGATGAAACCTATGTTTTTCAGATAAGGATTTCATTAGATTGATACCACGACGTCTTTTGCACGATATGTTTATGGATACGAAGATATAATTTTCGTCATCTGTAAAAGAAAGCATGCCCTTGTCTTGTGTCATATTGACAAATGGATTTGTTACACATTTAACATGTTAGGTGGGATGGATATTCAATAAGTAATCACCATGAAAGAGTTTCTCATTGGAGACTGACTTTTCAGCTTCATTTCCCACCCTTAACATCCAGTCAACTCCCAAAATCAAGAAAATGCGCACCGGTCTGCAGGAAGAGCTGCGTAACAGGTTTACTAAATATGTAGATATGTTGCTACCCGGACCATTCAACAACAACATGTTGGAAAAGTACGTTAAAGTACTCTTTCTAAATGCTCCAAACTTATATAAAGCTTATATGAGGTTGTTTGGGAGTTTGAAGTGATGTAATGAACACTTTAATCTTGAAATAGGTCAATTGGATCGATCTATGTCTAGGCTGGATCGAAACAAGTGAATGCTGGAATAAAGTTAAGTGTTCTGGACGACTTGGATCGATCAATGTAAGAGACATCGATTGATCGATGTATACTTCAATCGATCGATGTGCTATTTTGCAACTCTGGGAGCATTATGTCCAACATAGATCGATCACATTGATCGATCTATGTGACATCGATCGATCCATATGATCGATCGATGTAAGACAAAATGATAAGTGAAAGTTTTTGTCCGACTTCGATCGATCGATGTGCCAACGGACAGAACTGTTCAGCTTGAATTGTAACTTTTGGTCCAAGGTTCATCTCTCTTCGCATATGAACGGTAATCAACTGCTATTGGAGGTTGAAAAGAGGTTGAGACTTGTTTCAAAAGGGCTTTCAAACACACCCCAAGATCTATATATATGAGATCTTGGTATCTTCAACATATACAATTGTTTTCTTGAAAAACTTAAAAAAACTCTCAGCATTCTTCTTCATCTCCTTCTTCTCTATCATTTTCTTCAAAAAGCAGGTTCAATCCTCTTCTCCTAGAGCAAAGGAAAGGAGGATAGCCGTTATATCCTCGGAAGCATTTGCTTGAAGACTATCTTGCTATTCAGTATGAGCAAAATTGCTTTAAAGACAGTGACCAACTTGTCACGTCTCGGCTTTATCATTTACTTGGTTTCCATATTCCTACATATTTTCCTACACAACATTCCAAGTTCTAACGAAGATGTGTTGTTGCAGTCCCCGTGGAACAGTTATACTCCCGGTATAAATTCCCCCAACCCTATATTAGGTTCTAGCTCTCATTTTTTTTTTCTGAAAGAGGCTGAATTATTGAATGTCTTTTCACTGACCATTTTGTTTGGTTTTCACAAAGCTTGTCAGGGTTCCCTATGGGACTTAGCCGGGTCTGTAAGATCCAGTAAGGTCTTGCAAGGTCAATAAATTGGTTTAGGGAACCAACATGGTTGACGTGGTGGTTTAACACCTCGTCCCCTTAAGCATGTGGTTGAGGGTTCGATCCATACTCATATGAATGGAGCAAATCATTTGGCCAGTTTCCTACCACTTGGTGTGCTGACCGCAGGGACGGATGATTAGTCTCCTGGTTTTCGGCTAGAGGGATACCTCGGTCAACAAAAAAAATTGGTTTGGTGTCACCTGTCTACGGACGTGACGAGGTAAACCGTCAGTTGGATTTTGAGATGCGTCCCGTGGCACTTCAAAATCCTGTGTTGAACAGGGTGAGGAAGACAAGTTACAATGAACTCAAGAGAGCCCATCCGTCATCTATGGAATTCAATAGTTTTCCAGGGTCTTGCAAGGTCAAGAAATTTGTTCATTGAAATCTTTAACGAGAAACAATGAACTGACTCCTGGTGCTTGGAAAAGTCAATGTACTCGATACGAGTCAAAGATTCACCCCCTGTTTCTACCAAATGGCGTCAGAAGGTATACGTAATATGTTTTTTCCTGGCAATGGGGTCAGCAAAGTTGGTGATAATCCAGTAATGTTCTCGTTCATGACTGGTTCTCTACCGCATCCCAATTTCCAAAATACTTTCTTCAATTATACACATTAGTTAGTTCATGATTCTTTTTGTTTCTCTCTCTTTTTTTTTCTTTTGGAAAAAGAAATGAATTTTCCTTAGTTCTATTGTAATAAGAGTTCCGTGAAGTACATTATTTGCAGACGACATTGTACTGTGGAGGAAACCAGTGAAGGAGTCAATTCTAAATTAGAATGTTAGCGGAGACACTAGAAGAAAATTGTTTCAAATTGAGTTGAGAGAAGACAAAGTATATAAAATTTAATTTTAACAACAAAAGAATGATACTAAAATCTTGTATAAGGACATTAGACCTTGAGATTCACTTGAATGAAAGTTTTAGATATTTAGGATTTAAACTACAAAAAGATAGAAGAATTGACAAATATGTGAATCACATGGTACACGAAGGGTGGTTAAAGTGGAGAACTACGTCAGGTTTTATTTGTGATAGAAAACATCTTTAGAACTTAAAGTGAAGTTTTACATGACGACAGTAAGATCCGCGGTCTGAATGTTGGGCAATCAATTATGAACACAAACAAAGAAAGCGAGTGATGCGAATAAGAATATTAAGATGGATGTATAGAAATACAAGGTCTATAAAATAAGAAATGAATACATAAAGAGAAATGTTGGGACGACTTCTATAGATGATAAGATGAGTGAGTCAATGTTAAGATGATATGGATATGCGCAAATAAGTCATGCCAATGCACATGTTAAGAGGTGTGAGCCAATGAATGAGATACATCTTAAACATGGGAGAATAAGACCAAAGAAGCCACGAAGAGCGACAATAAGGAAGCATATGACTTAGTGTGACAATTGATGACTATATGATCAATGATAGAGCACAATTGATATAAATTCATGTAGCTGAAGTCATGTAGAATGTGTAAGATTCAAGTGAAAATTTTATGTACTTATGATTGAATCACGGTTGATATGAAATGATAGTTTTGAAAGATACATATTCTAAAAACATATATTAAGAGAGACAGAAAATTTTATGTACTTGTGTCATTTTTTCTAATTTAGATAATTAACTTCTTGATTCCTCGTTTTGGGTTGCTAGGCTTCCTCCATTTTTAATTACATATCTTTCAATGCTTCGCTAAAACGTACTGGTTATTTTGTTTACCATGGCCAAAGCCAGGAATCATGTGACAATGATGATTTTTAAATTTTCATTATAATTAAGTTTGTAGTTATTTGATTTAAAATTTGTGATTTAATACTGTTGTTACATTAAGTTATCAATATAAATAACATAAAATATTTAACATTATATTTGTTTTAATCATATAGCATGCTCTTTATTATGAGAATATCAGACTTTTCTATAATATGTTATTATGTTATGCACAAGTTATTTTTCTGCATGATGAAAAGTAAAAAAAAAAAGAAGAAAAAACAATAAATTATAATTTTATTAGAGTGGGTAAAAAAATTCTATAATCATGGTATGAAACGATAGCTTATTTAATATTTATCACAAACGATTACTGAAGCGGAACAAAAGAAAGCATCTACCTCAATTATCATATTGATCATTTAAACTTATTAAAACAAATTAAGTTCAAAATTTTAAACTGCACAAAATATATTTCATTTATTACATTTCAAAAATAATGCTCTATCTATACCCTAAAAATATTATCACAATTTTTATTTTGGTTTATTCAAAAAATATTGTGCACTTTCTAAAAATATTAATGTTTAGTAGTCAAAGTTTTCATACTACTATTTCAATTAACATTGATTTCTCTACTTTTACTTTAATTAACCGATAGAATATGAATAATAATCGAAATAGTTTGACATTTTTAAATTATGTTCAAATCAGACTATCTCAAAAATATTTGAGATAGAAGGAGTATTAGTTTTTCTTTATCTATTAGATCATCATAAAATAATATGACGATTAAGAACTTTATTAGAACAAAATATGTTTATTTATATTTTCAATTGAGTTAAGTACACACTCTTTTTTAACTTTAGAATATGATGTAATAAAACAAAATGACTCACTAAATTGGCTGTGTTTCTTATATTGTGAAGTAGCAGTTGATCGATACAGTTTGACGCAATTTTCATTATGAATTATTAAGAAACATTATATGTGTTTCTAACACATAGGTATGATTGTGTACATCCGACTTACATAGCCCGTCATAAGTGGAATCCTCTAAGACAATTGAGTAATGTTGTTGTATTACAACAAAATGTTGTATTACAACAAAATGTGTTATATAACGACATAGACTGAATCGGGTCGGGGATTTATTTCCTTCACCCGGAGAGGCCAACTGGTAACATATACGTTCCAGCCCAACCCAGCCCAAAGTCCTTTCTTGAGGAAAGGGGAAAGTTTTTTCACGTTCTTGCGAGGAAAAATCTTCAACTCTGGTCATATCGCATTTCAGAATTCATTATCTCTGTCTGCTTCTTGTGAGTAGCTGAACGATGAATGTAAGTCCGTAGGATTTCTTTCCAACCCTTTTTAAGTGAATAATTCGCAGGCGTGTATGAGTTTTTTTCCCCAAGTGATTTTTGTTTCAATTGGTTTCAATTGTTAACAGATGGTAGCTTTGTCGGAGAAGACAAGTTTGATAAGCCCGGAAGCTGATTCTCAAAGAACTCTGTAAGTGTTCCCTTGTTTTTGTTTTCTATAGTGCTGTTGGCTTGAGATTTATTGTCGATCGCAGAGTTCGAGCTAGTAAATTTAGGGTTTTAATTGCCGGAAAACTGTCAAGCTGGTTTTTATTATTAAGGAATTGTTAATTGAATATGCAAAAGTAGTATTATGTTTGATTTGGCTCATTGCATCCTTTACCCTGGGCCTTCTCATTCTGGGGTTTGGAAAGGAGAAAGGAACTGCTGGGTTGGATTGAGGGAAAAGTAAAGGGATACTGGGTTAACACGCCGATTTTTTTTTTTTTTTTTTTTTTTTTTTTTTTTTTTTTTTTTGGCGTAGGACCCCATATGTTACAGGTACATCTGTGGTTGGGATTAAGTACAAGGACGGCATTCTTATTGCTGCTGATACCGGAGGTTAGTCATCCTCAGCCTTTATTTTCTTTTATTAGCATGTTTAGCTCTTCTTCACTCATGGGAGGGGATGGGCTTTCTTTTATTATGTTTAGCATTGGTATATATGCTCAATTCTCACTTCTTTAAGAAGAGTAGTTTCACTCATTACTGAAAATTTATCCGGGAAAGGTATTAGGTTCAGCATTTATCAGAGTTGTTCATTTGGTGACTTTAGTTTCTCGAAAGAGAAGCGGACTTATCGGAGATGAAGTCTGTCATCCACTAAGAGTGGTTAGTAGACATGAGCAAGAAAACCGAAAAGAAAAATGGTTCTTATATCACTGGCTAAAGGAATGCACTAGTGATGAATGAATTAGCTCGTTTGGGCTTTTGAATTCATCTTAGAAGCACTATTGTTTCTTAGGAAGTGTCCTGGTAAGTGTTTCTGTCTCATGAGACTTCAAAGTGTGTTAGATATTGGTTAGTAAAATGGTCTAATATCACCTTACCGCTATGCAGAGGAGACGAGATTTATTGGCTAGATTCTTTTTTGGCATTCACATAAATGAGTTCTACATTCAGACTATGCTGGTCAATTTTGTTTGCTTTTTGCTGGCACTGTCAGGTGTAGAGTTCATGTGCAATTTTTCATTGAGGAATTTTATGAAGTGACAGTTTGCATTAGTGATTCTAATCTGTTTGTACAACTGGGAAATTACTGTTGAAGTAGTCTGAATATGTTGCTTAATCTTCAGGATCATATGGGTCTACCCTGCGCTACAAGAGTGTGGAACGGATAAAGCCAGTCGGCAAACACTCCCTGATTGGTGCAAGTGGGGAAATCAGTGATTTCCAGGAGATTATGCGTTCCCTTGATGAGCTCATGTGAGTCATATAGGCAATAGCATTTGAAAGGCTTCTGTGTCTTTTTTTCCCACCTTACATAAATTTTATTATGATTTGGGAACTTCTTACCCTAGTATAATGCATTCGCTTCTTGCTGACTAATAATGAAACGATTGTTTGTGAAAAACTATATTGTGCTGAAATCTCTTTTGCCTCTACTTCATTCGGACAGCCTATATGATGCCATGTGGGATGATGGGAACTCCTTGGGGCCAAAACAGGTTCATAATTATCTAACCCGAATGATGTACAACCGTCGCAACAAATTCAATCCCTTGTGGAACTCACTTGTGCTTGGTGGAGTCAAAAATGGAGAGAAATATCTTGGAACAGTATGCTTCTAGTCCTTCGACTTTGCTGTAACCCTTTGCTTTTTAGTGGCTATCATGAGTAGTATGAATTTTTCAAAACAATTTTTTTTTTGTCAGGTTAGTATGATTGGAGTACATTATGAGGACAGTCATGTTGCCACGGGCTTTGGGAATCACCTGGCTCGACCTATTCTTCGCGCTGAATGGAATGAAAATCTGACTTTTGAGGAAGGTGTCAAGCTGTTAGAGAAGTGCATGCGTGTGCTTTTATACCGTGATAGATCTGCAGTTAACAAGATTCAGGTATTTTTGTTACTCTAATCTTGCTGCCTTTGTTCTGCAATTAACAGTAGAGTTGGAGTTGAAATTGTATGCGATGGCCTTTTTTACTGGTTTAGTTTTGTGTAGAAATATACGCGGTAAACTAGACAAAAACCATTGTATATATCCATGTACACATACTGAAAAATATTTAGGTTATACATACATAGTAGAAATACACTTGTAAATTCCCTACACACTCAGTCAAGTCACTGGTTTGCGACTAAAGCAATATAGCCGCTGGAATCCAAATAGAGCCGTTGGCAGATTGAGGCAATCTGCCTCATCTCTCTTCAGCATTATAAAATGCTTTACTCCTGTACTTTTAAGAACTTAACTTGATGAATAATATTTTCACAGTTCTCTACATGGTATCATAGCTAAACTGACTTTGTTATTATCCATAAAACTGATTATGCTAGTGCAAAAGACTTTTCTCTTGTACATTTAAAATTAACTTGATGGATAATACATTCACAGTTCTCTATATTCGGCTAGAAATTAAGTGTTTACTTTCTATTGAGGCTTATAATATGGAAAATATGGTTGAGGGAAGGGGGCCATTCATATTTTCCAAAAGATTACCTAATTAGATTAGTTCTGTAAACGTGTAAGGAAGATTCAAAACAATAAGAAGGGAATAACACCTGTATAAAAATTTATAAATTGCTGAGTCCGAGTACAAAGGTTTCATTCAGAAGATGCTTAATGACAAAAGAGGAAGAAAAAGGAGCGGGGGTGGGGGGGTGGGGGGAGGGTTCAGTAGAAAATTTTTACATTTCTTCTTCTTCTTCTTCTCTTCCTTTGCCGTGCTTTCATTGGAAGTCTGCTTCTCTACTTACTCCTATCTTTCACCCAACCCTTGCTCAATTATAGCACTAAAATTTCAATCTGGTTTCCTTTCTTTTTTCCCCTCTCATTTTTCTTATTGCCCACCTCTTCCTGTTAGTGTTACCTTTTTACTATTTCTGAAGAGATTCCTTGAGTTCTTTTTTTTTTCTTTTGGGGAGGGGGTCGGGTGGGGGGGGGGGAAGCAATAGTCTTCTTAGACCTCGTGTGTGAGGCTTCAGCCAGTGATCCCAGTATCATCAAAATCCATAAGCTTTTATGGGGAAAAAGGGGGAAGATTTTGAAGAAACAAATATCAACAACATTTTTTTTCTTGCTCTTCCTCTGCTGTCCGTTCATTTGCAGTTTGCATCTGTTCCTAACTCATGCAATTATTGCACCTAAATGTTTTGGTGCTTTGCCGTGGTCCCGTTTTTCTTTGTTTTTGTAACCTCTCCCTTATCCTTCTCGTTGCCACCTCTTCACAATCACCCTTATTGTGCGTTACATTTTTCCTATTGCCAAGCAGTTTACTTCAGCCTTTTCTTGAGACAGTTCTTATAGACCTTATCTCTGAGACTTCGGCCAGAGTGAGCCAAGTACCATCAACATCTGCACTTTTTTTTTTTTAATTATTGGATTTTCTAGACAACGCAAGAGGCTGCTTTCTATTGGTCAGTGTTTGCAGAAGCGACTGTGGTGTGGTGAGAAGCTTGGGGAGATGACTGTTGACCTTTTTCGTCTACATAAGTAGCACTTGATCCCAAAATAAAATTTCATGCTTTATCAATAATGTAGAGGACACCATCTTATGTATGTTTCTTATCGTGTGTTCATATCTGGTTCATGATTCTTTCTCCTTTCTTTTCTTTGTTCTGTTTCAGGATGTTTTATTCTTTTCTCCTCTTCATTTTATATTTTATACATCTTAAATAAATAGACTAAAACTTTATTTCTTGTGTTAAGTTAAATTTTCTTTTTCAATTCCTGTGTAATCTTAAGGCTGCCTTCACTTTATTGTTATTTTTTTTTGGGTTGAAGTTTCTTTAGTTTCTTTTTGTTTTAATTTTCTTATTCAATTTGATCACCTGACCACTGGGATTGACCAGTGCTAAAGCTAAAGTAAAGGAATCGAGTGGAAGATAGTAAACGTTTGGAGGGAAGAGCGTTAGAATCATCTGGTTTAGCAATAATAAAAAAAGAATTTAGAGGAGGAATTTGGAGGTTCAGGAGAAAAGGACGACCTACATTGTGCTGTAAGAAACTGTTTTGAGCATATCTTTTTGGGTGAGGAGTATAAAAGAGAAAGCAATGTGAAGCAGAGGACGAAGGGATATGCAAAGAGAACTTCACTCTTGGGTAGGTGGTGGCACATAGTTGGAGAGAGCAAGAGGAGAGATCAGATGTGCTAGTTTCCCCATATGTTTATTTCTGAATGTGTTGTGCGCTACTATTGATTTTAACCTTTAACCTTTTACACGAATAATACTATTTTAGCATGACTTAGATGATCCTAACACATTGTCCTTTACAATATTTCAACACTTGAATCCGAAATCTTAAACCAACCGTTTTGATTGTCTTGTGGTGTAAGGGAGTATTTTTAGCTCTCATTTGGATACGCTGCAAGATAATCTGTCACTTGTTATGTTGCAAGCCAATATCTATGTGTACTGGGTAAAAGATTGGTTTTTCAAAACGTGCTTCTAAACCATTCTAGTTACATCCAGTATTCTTTAATGATAAAATCGTTTAACTCTTGTCCAGAACGGACAGCAACTTGAATGATCAAATTAGAGCGACCTAGTAGCAATGATTATTCTGCCATACATGGTATTGGTTTCCATTTATATTCAATGTTTTGGGGTAGTGGGAATGCTCTTCTACGTGAATGGGCTTAGTGTTATGGTTAAGATTGATCACTTGAGTTGTGAAAGTAGGCATAATTTTAACTAAGCTGGTGAAAATTATTGATATTTTCTATCAATGCCACGTTCATACACTCTTGCCGCCAAAAGAGGAATAAAAAGAGAAGAAAGAAGAAACTAAAAAGAAGAAGAGGCACAGAGGAAGAGGGGGGGGGGGGGAGAGAGAGAGTGTGTGTGTGTGTGTGTGAGAGAGAGAGAGAGTGAGAGAGAGGTGTGATAAGTAGAACAAGATGAATGTGAGAGAGCCACTGAAAGGAATATTTGCTTGTGGTGTCCAGTGAGCGGTGTCTGGTCTTTCTTCTTGTGTATCATCACATGGACCAATGTTTTCATTGGTCTATGTGATGTTGATATGATTGAAATTTGCTGGAAGTATTTTCGTCACTTTTTCATGTGATGTTTGACATGATTGAAATTTGCAGATTGCACAAATTACCGAGGAGGGTGCAAAAACATATCCACCTTATGCTTTGAAGACTTACTGGAATTTCTCAGCTTTCCAGAATCCAACAGTAGGTGCTGAGGGTTCCTGGTAGTGAGGGTGGTATGTCCTTCAAATGAGTTGGGTGTTTGAATGCTTGATTGTCAGCTGCTAGACTTTGTTTATGAATTCTTGTGCATCATTAGATACACTCTGTGGGAAGTTCTTGTTTAGTCTTACTGATATCTTGTACAAGATTAAGACTTTAATCTTCAATGCTGTTGTCTTTTCCTCCAGCTACGCTTCTTTGACTTCAAATTATCTGTTTCTAAACAAAATTGGGTTTGTCCTTGAGACACCCAATTTAATTCTATACAATCTGGGATGCCATTGCCACAGAGAAGGGTTTACGATCTTGGCCAATTGAATCCTTGCTGAGTGCAAAACGCAAGAAAAGGTCTTCCACGAGGAGAATGGCACCTCCGGATGGCCGGGATATATGCCGGACGTGTTTTCTTTGAGCTTTAAACTTGGGTAAGTTACATGTCTCCATTTTGCTGCCGACCCTACCATTTGAAAAGTCACGTCAGGATCTTACACGGAAATTGCAATATTCACCACATATACCTGTCCTCTATATTGCCCCGACGCTATAACTTTTGCTGTCATTCGGACATACCAATTGGTGTTGTTCGGATATACTGGGTATGTGTTATTGTAGTATAGCTGTACTCTATATTTCATTTGTTTGGGAGGGACCATCGATATGCTCCGAGAACATTTTAAAAATTTTCTTACACCCCGAAGTCTTGTTTTTAGATTTTTCACTATCGATTTTATGCTCTATCCTGTCTTTTGGCAATTAGTTTGAATGTTTGATGGTAAAAGATGAGGAAATCCCTACCAAGCTTTGCACATTTGGATCTTTACACAAAAGTTGATTTTCATAAAACTTAGACAAGGGTAATAACCAGGATCAAGTCTTTATCCCTTCTTGCACATATGGTTATCTCTATCCATAACAATATATTATCCTTTAGATCATGCATCTTTCTGCATATGGCAATAAAGAAGCACAAGTGAAGTCATATAATACAAGAACGAAATATGAATTGTAGCAAGAAGAAAAGCTCTAATCTGTATCATTTTTAGAAAATCACCCAATTCATACATTTCTGTAGTTGCTGGCTCTCCTTTCTAACTAGCCTCTCGCGTCTTCAAGGTAAGGTTGAATCTTTTTCCAAAATAACAATGTAGTAAGTTGTGTGTCAAGGTGCCTTCGGTGGGGGTTAAATAATATCAAATAAAGTAAGCTGTGTGTCAAAGTGTCTTCGGTTGGGTTAAGTCATCTATCAAAATTGCCGAAAAACAAGTTAGGTGTTAAAGTAATGTGCTAAAACATGAATTTATCAATAATATATGCAGATTTATTATATCTTGAACATTTATTTTTATGCTCTTTGAACATATATTCTCTCCGCTTCAGAATATAAGATAGTGTCAAAGTGGTATAAAAATAAAAGTTGGTCAAAACTTATTTATGGTTTCTCTTTCTCCAATTTTTCCGATGTAAGTTATATGTTTAAAGAAGCACAAATAACTCATTTTATCTTAGCATTAGTAACATGTAGATATATTTTATGACATCATATATATATATATATATGTATATGTATATATATATATGAATGCATATGGGCCATGTTGGTGCCTTTCTCTCGAGGGAATCAGTGCAGTCGCTTGAAAGAGGGACGAAGGTTATGAGAATTTCATCATGGTTTTTCAAATCGGTTGAGATTCTTCCTTCACCTACAAATTTCTCATCTTCCTCTCCATCGCACGACATGTGTCGTCTATCCTCTCTCATACACCCGTTCATGTCCACCCAGACCACCCCTCATCTAGACTCACCATTCTATCATGTTGTCACGTGACGTGCGGTAAAAAAAATGAAAGATTTGTGGATGAAGGGATCCCCATCCTTTTCACCTTTGTGTGGAAAATGATATTCCCTCCATGACTATCAAGATAGCCAAATAGCCACGTGTTTGTCAATCTAGTGGTAGTTTCCACATTCTTTATGTTCTCTTAACGACATACTAATAATAATTTAGTATTTGTTTATCTTCTTTCGATAACCTGTGGGTGCTAATGGTGTCCTTAATTCATCACTGTGTATGGCATGACCAATGTTTTAGGTGCTTTGATTCCCCCCCCCCCCCCCCCCCCCCCACAAATAGATCGTTTTCATTAATCATGAAAACACTATGTACATCAAGTCAAAACTATACAAACACTACGCGAATAAAATAAAAGAAACAAAATTAGATATCAAGAGATTTTGAACTCTACTCATTACATCCCTCACAAAGATCCCTACAGGTGGGAACTGCTTTTGAGTGTTATGTTTCACCTTGGTGTGCCAATACCAAATCTCATAGGCCACTTCCCTAAACACATATCGTCATCCGAGTTGGGTAATTCCATTACCAAGTCCAAGCGTAAGATTCATGTCAACCCAATCACATAGAGAAGAAACACTTGTAAACTCCCTCCACTTGTCACTATGAATAAGACACCACCACACTTTTCTCGCCCACCAACAATGTCTAAGATCATGCAATTGGCCCTTACCGTCACGCTGACAAACAACACAATCGCGGGAGGAAGAAATGCGTCTGTTGTACAAAAAATCAGTGGTAGATAGGACACCATGCCTCGCAAGCCAAAGGAACATATTGGTCCTTTAAGGACCCTTCAGACCCCATATCCGCTTCCATCCTATATCCTGTTTCGTCTCCGCAGTCGTAGTCTGCATATTATAGACATCCCTGATACGAGATATGCCCGTGAAATTTCCAGTCCATTGCACGTGTGGAGATGCGTCATGTAAGAAATTGGCTGTACCCAGACCTTGCCTCAAAGCCGGACCGTAGAACAAACACCTCTCCACACCGACGACACATTTCGCTTCCGACGTTCATCCAAGGGGAACCGTACTTCGTCCTGAGGATCCTTACCCATAAAGCATCCTTCTCCATAAGGAATTGCCAGCCGATTTTTGCCAAATAGGCCATATTCAAAGCACACAAATTCTTGAACCCCAAGACCGCAGCAGAGTTGGGTTTGCACAATTTGCACCAAGCCAAGTAGTGTAAGCTCATGTCCTCCTCTTCCTCATTCCTAAAAAATTTCTGATGTGTTTGTCAATTGAGTCGACCATTCCCATGGGCAATTTTACTGTTTGCATTGCATAAGTGGGCTGCGCAGATAGGACCGATTGAATTAGTAGAGCACGGCCAGAGTGAGACAGTAGCGTGTCTTTCCAACCATATAGCTTCTTATGAATCTTCCCATTCAAAAACTCATATGTTCTGGATGTTACCCTTTTATGCAAGAGGGGCATCCCAAGATAACACCCCAGGTTTTCAACGGGCTCAATGTCAAACAATTGTGAATGGCTGATGCCACAGCCGGTGGTGTATTGCGCGACACGAAAAAATGAGATTTCGAAATGCTTATTTTTTTGGCTGGAAATCAGGCAAAATTCCTTCAACACATCAGACATAGTCTCCGGTTGCCTAGCTGTTGCCTCTCAAACAAAATCAGATCATCCGCAAAGAAGATGTGAGAGAGGAGTGGTCCCCCATGGCACACCCGTAAAGGCTTCCAAGTAGCAACATCCACTGCTCTATTAATACCATGGCTTAAGACATCCATGCAGAGAAGAAAAAGTATGGGGCAAGAGGGTCCCCTTGTCTGATCTTCCGAGACGGGCGAAAAGCCTCTAGTTTCTGTCCATTCGACAAAACAGATAATCTGGCATAAGTCATATAATACATTATCAACTCCATCATATCAGGCTCAAAACCGACGGCTTCAAGGATCCCAGCCAGGAACTTCCAGTCCACCCGATCATATATCTTTTCTAAATCCAGCTTAGATGCTTTGATTCTTTTATGTTGTCAACTTTTTCTCAGTTTTTGGCAATAGTTCCATATGATGATGCGCTTTAGATCCCTTTTTTAGTAGGATTCGAAGGTATGGAATTTAGGCTAAAAAGAATACTCTCTTAAACTCTTTTTCTCCTAAAGTTTTTTCTTAAACAAAATACTTTATAAATTTTATGTATTTAATTGTGTAGCGTATATAAGTCCAATGTACTACACAATCAAATATGTGTTTTTATAAAGTGTGTTTGTTTAGAAAAGAAGTTCAAAAAGGGGAAGAAAACAATTGTGAGAGAAAAGAGATGCCTCAAAGGTCCATGCTGGTTTGGTCTTGTGACAAAGGTCCCCCCCACCCCCCAAAAAAAAACTTTAGGATAATCTTAGTGGTAAAATGTCATATCGTAGCTCTGGGGTTTAAATATCTTCAGTCCTAATAAGTATTATAGATGATGTAAATCAGGAGCTCACTGGTCTTCTAGTTTGGTGATGACTTTACGCAAGGACCCACACAACATGTTTTCCTGTAAACTAGACATTCGGTCTAACAACATTGAAATACTCATACTATACGTGTCTCTAGAATCAAACTCTAAAACTTTTGATAACAAATATAATTCAAATATGAACTGAGATTTCGAACAACTTTAGGATAATCTAGTGAACGGAGTAGAAGCCTGAAAGGTAGTCACGGTCTTCGATAAGATTAATACAACTGAAACACATGTTTTTTCTTTTTTCTTTTATACACCCACAAGGAAAGGAAATGATAAATTTCGAATCATAGTTTTCATCATACAATACAATAACATTTCCCTATTTTAACATAGCGTTTTCCTCATTTTTATAATCATGGCAAATATATTAAGTATTTATCACATCAAATGTCACATCCGATTACTTACCTACTAACACAGAAGTAAATGCCACATAAAAAGGCGACATCTTTCCCCTTTTCTGCGTTCAATCAATTCTCCTTCTTGCATACTCTCTCTTCATTTCCAGATGGCTGCTCTCTCCGGCTTCCTCCCTTCCACTTGTGGCCTTCCTCTTTGCCTTTCCGGGATCACAAGCCGTATTGCTTTCTCCACGGAGTAATTTTCTTTCCTTTTCCCCCCTAAGCAACCATTTTCTTTTTACTGTACATGATATATGGTTTGCATATATTAATAAACGACGGATATGTTCTTATTTGTTTCTGTTTCAAGTTATTATATCATGGAGATAAAAGCATAGTAGTATAACTTATAGATCAAGGTGGGATCATGAGATTTTCTTGATTTAGTGAAGTATCTCCACTCTAGAGCTCTCATTTTTCTTGGTTTTGCAAAATATCTCGTTCTTTGATCAGCTCTGTCTGCTTTTCGATATTTTGATTACAATTTTCGGGTTGTGGGTTTGATGCAGGATGGAAGATCATGACCGAAGAAGAAAGGTGCTGAAAAAGTTGAAACATCAAGTTCTTGAGGATATTTTTTGGCCCTTCGATCTAGTGACCGGAGATGGAATAACGGGAGGTGATGTGAACATGGTTGCCTCCGATGGGTACGGTGGTGGAGAAGTAACCGGAGATCTGACCGGGGATTTGTCGTGTCTATCTCTTACATCATGTACCGCGAAGGCTGCATAAAGTATTCCACTATTCCAACTTCCTAGACGGTAGACTTTTTCTAATTTTTATCTCTTACTTGTCAAAAGCTTGAACCCCAACTCAAATGATTCCACTGCTCTAGCCCCAAAGAGCTGCGTACAGTATGTAAGTTCTATAGACTCCTAGATTTGGTGATATCTTACACAGTTACCCACACAATGTGTCCTCACAAACCAGTCCTTTGGTCTGGCAACAGAAGAACACCCACAGTGTGCGAGTTCCTGTATTCGAACTCATGTCTTGTTGTTGGCAATCTACAATCCGAGTACCAACTGAATTATGCCTGAGACATTTTTTTTTTATAACTTTTAATGTTTTACTAGCTTTATGTTTGTAGGCCCACCTCAATTTGTACTTGGGTTTGATTCAGACACTAAGAGTTTTAGAGTTCTTGGTTCATAGTTTAATTACAGAAACACATAGTGTGGTTATTTTAATGCTATTAGGCTAAATGCCAAATTTGTAAGAGTACATCTTGTGTGAGTCTTGCGTAAAATCTTTACCAACTTAAAATCGTTAAACTCTTTGGGCCGGGACGGTTGGTCCTGCCACTAAGCTTTATATTTGTAGATTCTATTAGAGAGACATTTTGTCGGATCAGATTTTCTCTAGTGCATGTGTCCACAACTCCACTTTAGATGTGGTAAGTACGTAGTTTTATTTAAAACTAACGCACACGTGGAGATGGATTGTGTATACAGCTTTATGCATAATTCACCTTTCCGTGTGTTTTTAAAATAAAATTAGATACTTTAACACTGTGACAAAATGTAGGGTATCCAGTTTCTCTCTGGATCCAGTGCAAACGTGGAAGCCTTGTGCAACGGGAAAGACTTTTAGTTTAACACTTGTGACAAAATTAGGAAGAGAAGGCATTTGAAGATGTTTCGTCTTATCACATTTTCTAGTGTTATAATTGCTGCATTTGTATGACTGAATCAAATCATATATGCTAACCATGGTTACGATTTTATGGTTGTAGGACTGATGATTTATTTTGAACATCAACATGGGATTTGGATTTGTTACTTCAATTGAATTTGCCATGAGACTATTGCTATGTCGACTTATGTTACTAGTATTCTTTTCGTTAGTTGTTGCCCAAAGAGGCCGGAATTTGTCTTTGTTCCGTGAAACCAGTTTCCCATGTGCTTGTTGTTATGTAATGGACGTTTTCGGTATACCAAGTTCATGTGTTTATATAGAGTCCAGAAAGGGGTCGGATCGTTTCGCGATCTGATTTATGTAGCCTTACCTTACATTTTGTGCAAGAGACTGTTTTCACGGTTCGAACCCGTGACCTCAAGGTCACAAAGCATCAACCTTATCAGTTGCTCCAAGGCCCGTCCTCTAATAGGATATTTCCGGTGCACTAGGATCTAGGGAGGGGCCAGATCGCTTTACCATCTCATGTACGCAGTATTACTTTATACTTTGTGCACGAGGCTGTTTCTGCAGCTTGAACATGTGTTTTCAAGGTTACAAAGCAACAACGTTGTGGATTGCTAGGTGTGGGTGACGAAGCATATTCTCTTAAAAGTCTGTTCTTAAGATATGTTTCTAAAAGTGGGTTACAAAGCATTGTCACTCACTCCCTGACCATCTTGATCTCCCATCTTTGCTGCCACCCCCTTCTACGCCACCCAAACCTGGCCTCAATGGCTCATCTTCCATCAATAAGTCATTCTTTGTTTTCTAGTGCTGGATTTGACTAGGTAAGCTTTGAAGTAAGCATGTTAGAGTAGCTTATAACTATATCGAAATTACCACATGTATGAACACATGATGACGAAGGTAAGAGTACATGATAATCAATCCAAGAGATTCATATCATAGAGGTTTATACCAAAAGAATGGGTCTCAAACTCATCTTTTTTGTTTTAGTGTTAGATGAATTCACTGTATTTACAAAATAGATCGTTATGGCTATGCTATTAGGAGATGCAATTGTGTTGGTTGGGAGGAAGTGCATGTTAAACAAGATGATAAATTTTAAAATACTTCCGTATAAAGTATGACTAGTTGTTAATGCACCAATCAAATATCTAGATATGTCGATTTCTTATAATGATCAATCACACTCTCAAACAAAATATAGAGTAGGGAAAATGAATAATCCATATAGTGAACTCCAAAAAGTGAGGCATAAGGTTTTGAGTGTTTTTGTAGTGATGAAAAATTAGATAAAAGGGTGCTTAAAAGGTTAAGAAAATGAAATAGAAAATGAGGTGATGGTATGTGAAGGGGCAATCTTAGAGTAGCAATGCTGGAGGTGGTGGCGACGGAGGTTTAGAAGTTTATCTTTTTACGAGAAAAAAAATTTAGAATCTGTTCATCAACACCCCCCCCCAACCCCCAAACCCTCCCTCTCCTTTTGAAGGGAGAAATTGCATGATGATGCAATTCGATGATAAATCTACTCCATCTGATCATTGTCTAATTACATAAATCAACGGAAAGATGTATTAATCTAATCTGGATGTATTCTTTTTAATCATTGTCTAAAACGCCTTTTACATGCATGACATGTACTCATGTACGTAATTACTCAAGAGGGAACTCTATACATGTGTCATCATCTCAAATTCCTAACCCTCTCTTTGTGCTTTTGGTAAAACTCTTATTGAGAAAACTAATTTTTTGAAAGAAGAAGCATCCAAATATATTGTTTTACAGAGTGTACTCCATGAAACAACAACAAAATTACCCATTGCATTAGAGGCTCCCGTCATCGTGGTCGGATGTACGCAAACATAACCATATGCTAGAAACACACAGAACAGACTCCATGTACCGATTTAATGAAACCCACTTAGATAACAGGTTAATCTTGACGCATATCTCAATAAATAGTTACTAAATTCTACAGCATTTCAACTACTGTTAACGACTTTGTTGTTTTAATAAGGCTTTCGTTATGATTTAACGTTGTCATTTTTGGAGCCCATCGACACACCGGCTAGTCTGCAACTAACCCACCGACATACCCGCTTATGTGCCACTTCCAGAGGCACAATACTTGGTTCTATTGTACCAACTTATAGAGCTATTTGAACCATTGCATACGTACATGATAACCTTTACACATACACCATCTAATGGTACGGCAAGTTAGCTGTTTCAAATAAAACACACCGCATATACCACATGAAAATTGGTATGACAAGACTAGACAAATAATTAAACAAAATGTCAAACAGAAAATACTTTCGTAGGAAGCACGTGACCTCAGAATGATATGTCGGGCAGTCATTATTAAGGCTAACTTGCAAGAATCTGGTAGACATTTACATAGTTGCTTCACCAATAGTTTCATGTTAAAAAATAGGTTTTTTTTTTTGTCAATAGAAACTATAAACGCAGGTCTCAAAATGTCAAAGTATGCTATATGCTAGTGACTGAAATGCTACTAAGAATCCGGAAGAAAATATCACAGTCAAAAAAAAAAAAAAAAATGGCCCACCTGCAAAAGAACACAATCCAAGTATCGCCATAGGCGAACAGCCATGGACCAAGATCAAACAGGGTTCACACAGAAACTATGATTGGTTCATAAGCAGAGTCCTTGTACTGCACCTGCATCACTCTTAAAATCTGTATATCAATCATGAAGCTTACCAAAGAAAGCTACAAAGAGATATAGGCACAAGTATAAAATTCAAATATGCATAAATTCACACAAAAGTAAACGACAAAACTCTTGAGCCGCCAAGAAACTTAGCACCTCTAGACACAGACACTTAGACGAACAAACAAGGACTAAAAAACTGTAGGAATCTGCCACCGCCTATCAAGCACCCAGTTCTGAGATAGGCTAGCCAACAAGCACGGCAGAACACTAACACGCAACAGATAAAACTGAGTCTTGACAATATAAATACTAAAGACCAGGAAATTCTCATAAGCAACTTTATCGCAGTGATAGACTTCCTTTGCAGAAGACAAGTCAAAATGGACCAGCACAGTTCATTTGGCACCCTTCTTAGCAGCAGCCTTGGTGACCTTGGCACCTGTTGGATCCTTCTTATCAACATTCTTGATCACACCAACAGCCACGGTTTGACGCATGTCCCTGACAGCAAAACGCCCAAGAGGTGGGTACTCGGAAAAAGTCTCCACAACCATTGGCTTTGTCGGGAGCATCTTCACCATCCCGGCATCTCCATTTTTCAAAAACTTGGGCTCCTTCTCCAGCTCCTTACCAGATCGTCTGTCGATCTTCGTCAAAAGTTCAGCAAATTTGACAGCAATGTGGGAAGTGTGACAATCGAGGACAGGTGCATATCCATTTCCAATCTGGCCAGGGTGGTTCATAATGATGACCTGGGAAGTGAAGCTGGCGGCTCCCTTAGCTGGGTCATCCTTGGAATTTGATGCTACGTAACCACGCTTGAGATCCTTCACAGCAACATTCTTCACGTTGAACCCCACATTGTCACCAGGGAGTGCCTCCTGAAGAGCTTCGTGATGCATCTCAACAGACTTGACTTCAGTTGTCAGACCAGTAGGACCAAATGTGACAACCATACCGGGTTTCAAAACACCAGTCTCCACACGACCCACGGGAACAGTACCAATACCACCAATCTTGTAGACGTCCTGGAGAGGGAGACGTAGTGGCTTGTCAGAGGGCCTCTTGGGCTCAGATATCTGGTCAAGAGCGTCAAGAAGGGTTGGACCCTTGTACCAGTCAAGGTTGGTAGACCTTTCAATCATGTTGTCACCCTCAAAACCAGAGATCGGGACGAAGGGGATCTTATCAGGATTGTAGCCAACCTTCTTCAAGTAGGAAGAGACTTCCTTGACAATTTCATCGTACCTTGCCTTAGAATACTTTGGGGTGGTGGCATCCATCTAAAGAGAAGAGAACAGAACAGATTTGAATATAAGCAAACTACAGATTATATAAAACCATATAAAACTAAATTATTGTCTGCGAAAATTCTATAAAATATATCACCTTGTTGCAACAACAAATCATTTGTTTGACTCCAAGAGTAAATGCAAGCAGGGCATGCTCACGAGTTTGACCATCCTTTGAGATACCAGCCTCAAACCCACCAGTTGTTGAGTCAATGATGAGCACAGCACAATCAGCCTGTGAAGTACCAGTAATCATGTTCTTGATGAAGTCACGATGTCCAGGAGCATCAATGACCGTACAGTAGTACTTGGTGGTCTCAAACTTCCACAAAGCAATATCAATGGTGATACCACGCTCGCGCTCAGCCTTGAGCTTGTCAAGCACCCAAGCGTACTTGAATGACCTCTTGTTCATCTCAGCAGCTTCCTTCTCAAACCTCTCAATGACACGCTTGTCAATACCACCAAGCTTGTAGATCAAGTGACCAGTGGTGGTTGACTTCCCAGAGTCGACATGGCCAATAACCACAATGTTGATGTGAACCTTCTCTTTACCCATGGTTAAATGCTGAAAAACAGAAAACAAATGCATTCATGTAATACACTCAAAAATAGAAATTAATAGTCCATAGTCAAGTTAGAGAGGGACTACCAAGGCAGGTCTTAATGGAAGATGGTTTAGTAATTAATATTCCATAGTTAGGGTAGAAAGGGACTGCTCAGGCAGGTCGTAATAGAAGATGGATAGTGCTTAACCAAGTAAACGAAAAACACTTTTCGGGAACTATAAAACAAAAAACACAAGTAGATCAGCAAAATAGACCTGAAAAATTGCCTGCTTGAATAAGATAAATTATTACGTTGCTCACCCTAACACCAACAATCCTAAATCACATGTTTTGCAGTATAGATAAAATACAAGCTCGATTCCAGAATTCTACTTAGTAGCTAGCAGTCTCTCACAGAGAAAAAGAGCTTTACCAATAAGAACGAGTAAAAAGCAACAATCTTAGAACAAGAGGGAAAAAAAATTTACAGACCAGAAAACTGCCAAATAGACAACTACGAACTATTCTCTATGAAATCATGATCGTATCAAATAGAAATAATAAGGAAAACGAAACGTAAGATCATCGATTTTTACGCATAACAAAACATGATATTCTGGCAGATAAGCAAGTCACAAGCAAAGCATGATACGCTCATGTCTCCAGCAATCCAAAACAAACCGATCTAGTGGATTAATTAGAGTATAAAAAATTAGAACCAGGGAGAAGCCTGTGTGATATCAATCTACTCGGAACACAAGCACATATTTCTCAAAATTCAATTGAAGTGTCGTTCGACCGAATTAAGAACGACAAGAAGCGGACTTTTTTTTTCAAATGAATGAAAAGAACAAACAATCAACTAATATCTAAAACGCAACACCAAGCAACAGGAATTCACAAGGATAAGGCATCAACTGCAGAAGAAATAAAGCGCACCAGAAATTCAACAACATAAGAAACAGATCTAGTTGCAATCTAGATGAAATAGATCTAACCTCGAAATGACGCGAGGGTGACTATTCAAAAGGAGGAAAATCGTCGAGTAACAAGGAAAAATGAGGAGTAAAACGATCTGTGATGAGTTTTATTGAGGTTGCGAGATAGGGTTCCTACAAAAAGGAATTACAGTTACGAAAATGCCCTCTGAGTAAGTTTTTCTTTTACCTCCTCCCTCCAGACCCAATATTTTATACATATACACACACATATACATACACACTTATATGCAGGTATTTTAATTTTCATACAGTTTGGTACTTCAACTAAATTTTATTTGGACGCGATGATAATCATGACAATATAAATTTTTTATGTATAAGATATAATGTTTGTATTATTTGTTATTTCTTAATGTATACGGTTCCCTATAGCTTTTTCACTTTTACAATTTTATTACGTAACAAATAACTTTTTAAAAATAATAAAATCATTTCTTAAAACTAATCACCTCATATTTAATAAGTTTCGACAATTTTAATCAATATGATATTAACTATGTTATATCATATATTTTAATAATTTATTTTATATTAAACGAGAATTAGAAAAAGAATAGACGGTGACATGATATTCATTTTTAAAATCTTGTTTGGATTATGTTTCATTAAACATTAATCTTTTAATAATCTGTTTTTGAAATCGATGATTGTGCAATATTATCGCTTATTTGTAATTCAGTTACCGGAGACACCGAGCTTATACCATCGAGGTTTTGGGGGGGGGGGGGGGGGGGGGTTAAAGGGACTGCTAATTTATGGAAACAAGAGAAAAATTAATGCAAGCACTAACTTTTTCAATTATCCCTTGAATGTAGTTGAGAGAAGATGGAAGAAATCAAGTCAGAAGACATTGCTATTATCAGACCAACGATCATACCCAATAATATTCTAACGAAAACACTAAGCTATCGCTAGCGTCTGGAAAAGATAAGAGGCATGCAAACTATACCTCTATCCCAAAAGACCCAAAAGATTGACAAAAAAAAAGCCTAAGTTGGATCTTCTAGCTGTATCGGTAAAAAAAGCTGCCTGCTCTTCAGACATAAGGTAAGCAACATTTTGTGGAAACATGGTAGTAGTATGTAGCTTCAAATGCCACCTGAGCAAACGACTACGCGTGTAGCTTTGGGAGATCAGAAATGATAATCCGAAAGTTGCTGGGGTTGCGAAAGAAGTTTACAATTCTTTGTCATCTTCAAGTTGTGCTCTCATGGCTGCCTTTTTTACCTCCTCCAAGGCAAATTTTTCAAGTGCCTTGACAGTCCTTGCTCCTGTTAAGTCCATGACATTAACATCACATTCCATAAACATCACACTAGCAACTTTTCATGACTGTTCTCAAGAAACAAAACAATCGGATTTGCTTATGAATATCACACCTTCCCCCACCCACTCCCACCAGAAAAAGAAAAGAACACATAAAAAACACGCGACATAAGCTTCTTGCCATCACTTTAAACTCATAGGGGTTATACCACACCATTCACACGAGTGTAGCATAGACAAGGGGCTTTTGCATATAAAGTATACTGCACGGCTTCTTTTTCTTTAGACACACCCAAGAAGATGGGCAAGGGATTCAAATCTATGTTGGCCTGCCTCAAAGTCTAAGAGGTAAAAGAAGGCTATGAACTTCACAGAATAATCGGTGCAGTTCAAAAGGGGAAAAAAGGATTAAATACTGTGCATCCCAAGGAACTGACAGAAGCATCAAAATACACCGACACATCCACCCTATGCGAAGGATACATCATACACAGCTTAATGGCCGCTGCAGTTAGCATACAAGGGAAAAAGATGGATCAGAAGCTTGTGAACATAGTCCTATCAGAATTTGTATCATAGTCCAACTGCTAGAATAACTAAATGATATTATGCTGATTAGGCCAATTCCACCACCCCCTTCAATATCCCCTTCCCCCTTCCAAACTCACGGAAAACACAAAGACCAAAAGAAGTCAATGGAAGATACAGCTTTTAAACAGGAGGATGAGGACAAAATTTGTGACATGAAACCGTACTTCTACTTATGTCTCTTCTTTGTCGAAATAACTCTGTTCTATCTCTCATATTCAAGCCTCTTGTGAGGCCTGGCTTCATAAAATAGGAAGTACAAACAATCTCAAGACGATAGGATGACACAGACAAGGGTAAAAAAGACGATTCATAAGATACAAGGACTGGAGTTACCACGAAATACAGACAATATACGGCAAAGCAAGAAAAGTAATCACCACAAATGAAGAAAACAGGGGAAAAAGCTATCTATTACCTGTTTAAGACGCCAATTAACTTCTCTCTCTCTCTCTCTTTTTTAACTCTAGTAACTTTCTATAGGTAATGAGAACTGTCTCCTTCCACTGTTATATGTGGACTCAAATTTGAAACTAACAAGTGGAAAGGTTAGTAGTATAAATTCCTCCCAAGAGAAAGATGCCACCATTTACGAGCTATCCCGATAATTCACAACTAAGAGAAACATCTCATTGTACATTTCAAGTGGCAATACCATATGAAATCATTGGGGTCATTACACAGTTCAAAATATGATGATTTTGAGATTAAAGCTACTATGACCAACATGGTCGCAGATATCTACAACATCAAACGAGACAGCTACTTACGTTAACAATTCATACTGCCAACATATAGCAGCTATCAACATCAAACGAAATAGGAAAAATGTACCTTGGTACTTTGCAACTTCTTCCCCATTGTAGAAGAGCTTGAACGTAGGATAAGAGTATATATCAACTTTGCTGCAAAGAGGTTTATTTGTTCCACAATCAACTTGCCCAACCTCTATATCGTCCTCGCCCTCCATTACTTTTCCCACATCTTCCCAAAAGTTCCCAAGACTTTTACTGGTAAAAGAAGTACAACCGGTTACTACAGTCAGAATACAGAAACATAGAAAGCAGTCATACTTGTGTGATACAATTTATTACCAGTGCTTACACCAAGGAACACAAAACTGCACAAACCATGCAGTATCTTTCTCCTTCACCTATAAGAGAAGTCATAACTCAAATGTCAATCCCTCCGAAGCCATGTTTGAAAGCAAGTTATCATGAGAAAAATGTGACCATCTTGCCAATTGAATACCTCGGAAGGGTTAAACTGCAAGTTAGACAAGTAACCTAAACCTTAGGTATCAGTAACCAATGCAAGTAAGCTTCAAGAACTTCACTTTTAATTTCAAATAGGTAAGTTCTCTACGAGAACAAACCAAGATTAGGAGTGCACCAGATCATTGGATAAAGCGCAATTCTTTCATGATGCAAGCCTAACCTTATAAAACTTGAAGCTTTACTAATCACATAACACTTCTACTAAACTAGGAGGAAAGGAAGTAAATGAACAACGTTTACCTTGTCATCGAAGGTATCTGATGTTAGGGTTAGGACTTCGGCTTTGCCACTCTGTATCGAACTCGTTATAAAAATCAAAGTAAAACCTAGGAGCAGAAGTTGAGTGAATCGAGACATAAAAGCGATTTTTGATTCCGGTAATCTTCAGTCAATTGTTTGATTGTGAAACAGGCTTAGCGGAGGTTGCTCTTGGGGCTTCGATTGCTCGGTCAATTGTTCAAAACTGTAAGCGGTTGCCGACAAGCCGCCGAATTTCACAGGCAAGGTCAGAGGGAAACGGGAGGTACAATTAAAAGAAGATCGAAAGATCTGATTCAGACTCTTTCTCAGATGAAAGAAGTCGTCTCCGAGAAGACCCACCGCACACTTTAACAAGATTGTCACTCAATCAACGATTTTTTAAATAGAAGTGACTTGATAATTAAAAGATGTCTGAATTTACATATGTTTCGATTTTAAAAAAAAAAAAAACTAACGACATATCCAAAAATACCACAAGTTTCATGCAATATTTTATGCTATATACATTTATAATTAATGACATATATAAAAAAACAAGCGACATATGTCTTAATTTACATATGATCTATATCCAGTAACACATGTGGTAAAGGGTTTGAGGTGAGGGATCCTATCCCCTCTCAAAAAGCATAATAAATAAATGAAAAACAGAAAGTTTCCTATTTAATTACACAAGGAGGAAACATCAAAGATTCAACAACATCAACACCATCAATCATACCAGTATATTCCAACGACATTAAAAGTTATTGCTAGGATCTGTGGGGAGGGTGAGATGCAGACAAGCAATACCTTCATCTTAAAAAATAGAAAATTTGCTTCCAGTAAAACATTTGGTTTTAACTGTATCTATATAGATATCATAATAATAGAAACTATATAGATATCATAATAATAGAATGCGTAAAACATCAAAGGTTCTAGTGGGAATTAAAGACAAGAATAAAGAGTCTCGACGACGTATTAGTTGGTATCTTGTCAGTTGCTATCCTGGTAGAAGATTGTCCGAGAAGAATTAGAATTGTAAAGCAACGGCTAAGATTTCATCTACAGTAACTCTCCAAATGAACGCGATTACACCAAATTAAACCTTTCAACCAGTTTTGCAAGACCCAATTTTTTCTCCATTCTCATCGATTCCAACGGTCATTTTTCCGGTAAACTCGGCCCTCAACTTACCACGACATGGCCACTCCACCTCCATCCCCTCCTCTTCAAATCCCAATCGAGATAATCCCAGACGACGAAATGGCCCTCATTGAAGCTGCCTTTGAGTCAGCAGCTCGGCCAATAATCCCTTTAACTCGGTTCCCCAGAAATGTTAGGTCCATAAATTCCATTACTTTGCTCTCCAAACGAAGGTTTTCGAATGATATAGAAGATTTGGCCCTGAAGACTAGGAAGAAAGGGACTGAATCGTTGTATCATAGATTCAGAAGGAAGATTGGGTTGTTTGTTACTGATGTAACTGCCTCGGTAATTGAATGATTTAGTTAGTTTTTGTCCTCAAACTTTATATTTTTAGTGGCTCTATCTTATGGATTTAGAGGTGGGATGTGCTTGTCTTTGTTAAAGTTTGATGCTTTTTTGCTGTTTGGATTGGAGTACAGAGTAAAAAGGTTGAAATTTTAGTTGGGGTGTAAGTCTTGAAACATACATTTGTTAAAAGAGCAAAAGCGGAAAGGAGACTCAATAGACATATTTCTTTCTAAATTTTTATTGTGGCTCTGTTAATATGGTTATTATGAAAATCAGATTATTATGACCAAAGTCTTTGGTGATCTTGCTGTAGAATTTTGGTGTATTCTTTTCTTTTCTTTTGTTTCCTTTTTTTGGTTGGGAGACATTTACAACAACGACATTAACCCATTGCCTTAGAGCCTCCCGTCTATGGCGGGGTATGGGAGGTGTGATGTACGTAACCATACCCATGTGTTAGAAACACAAAGAGATTGTTCCCTATTACCCATAATGATGCGTCAAGCTATGTCGATCAACTGCTACTTGGAAATTTTGTCGACTGGAATGCTTGATTGTCTGTGAAGCTTTGGACACTGTTTTTGCTCTGCCTTTGGTTAGATAATTTATGTTTTATTGTTTCATCAGGAATGGTGTGAAAAACAGAAAGAGTTCACTCTGTTTTTCAAACCCAAACCAAATGAAGCTATGAGAAAAGGAAGTGCTCGCCATACTGCACTTGAGGAAGAGGTAATTTCTTGCAATTGTACTTGTGCAACTATTCCCAAGTTTTTTTTTTTGTTGAAAATTATTCCCAATCTTTAAGATTCTTAGAAATGTGAATTGTATTTGAAATTTTGGATATAAAACCGAACATGAAAAAGAAAAAAAGGTCCCGGTACTTAGTATGGTGCATCAGTAATGCACCACTCTTTCTAAATATCACTCTGTAACGCTTTCAGTGTCCATTAGAATCTTTATTCACAGGCTCATTACATTTGATTACGGAGCTAGAGCCGGGGGTCTCACTGGAAGCAGACTCTCTATCCCTTGAGATAGAGGTATTGTCTGCCTACCACTTACCCTCCCCAGACCCTGACGATAGCTTTTGCTGTCGTTGGGATATACTGGGTACGGATGATGATGATGATGATGATGATGATGATATGCAGACACAATAATATTACTAAAGGATTGAATTAAAGAGCAGTTGTGCTTAGTTCAGGTACTTTATGCTGGGTGGTATATTCACGGTAATATTATTATTATGCTTAATGATATTATTAAGGTCTCGTGACTAGAATCCCTTTTTCTTCCTTTCTTCAGACCTGCTTCTGTCTCAGCATCTCTATTATTACTTCCTGCCTGAACTATTAACTTATTTTCCATCTTGTTGTCATTTCTTACTAATGTTCTTTAATTTCTGAATTAGTCTTCCCTGTTGCCTCTAAAAGTAACTATCAAACAAGATTCAGTTAGTGGCCTGTGTTTTCCTTGGATGGAGGGCCTTATGCTGTCACAGTTTAGCCTGTTGAATGTGATGACTTTGAAATGTGAATCAAGACTTCCTGTCATATGGCAATTAAGTCATGAATCTTTTTTGCATCCAAATCTGACATTTTGGGGAGTGAGCCTCAAATGTTAGTTGCTCTTTATGCTTCTCTATTTTATGGATTAAATTGCTGGTGTCTTGTCTTGAATGGTTTGTATTCAGCATGTGATCCTGATTACATTGGCAGGTTATCAAAAAGGTTAAAGTTCCAGTTACAACGTCAGAAGATAGATGGGCAGTGAAATTCATGAACTTCATTGAAGGATCAAACCAGTTATTATTTGATGGATTAACACGTGAACTGCCCTTGTAAGTGTGGTTTACTTGTGATTTTTTATGCAAAATTTTTATACAGCCATTACATTCATGACTGGATGAGTATAAAAGGGGGTTGCTTAGGCCAACCAGTAAAAGCTGTATCTAGATGCCTTGAGGTAACATGTTCAAGTCTTCGAAACAGTTTCCTATTGAAATATATGTTCAACTTATCCAAACCTTTTGGATCTGGTGATTTACTGCACCTGGTTGGTTTGCTTGCATAGTTTTCTTTTCCTTTTTGCCTATGTATGAAGTAGCCAATTCTCTCTCTCTCTCTCTCTCTCTCTCTCTCTCTCTCTCTCTCTCTCTCTCCCTTTCTCTCTCTCTCTCTCTCTCTCTCTCTCTCTCTCTCTCTCACACACACACACACAAACACACATTATCCTTGTTATTTGGTTGTTTCTCTCTGTGTTTATTTCCTTTTTGTTATTGCTGGCTCTTGCTGTGTCCTTTTTTATGATTATCAGGGATTTCCAAGAGCAAGATTCAAAGTTTCTATGTGGACGTTTAGGAGACATGTTGTCGTAATCTAGATTAAAAAGGAAACTGTGATTGGAAAAAGACTAACAGGAATTTGATGGATACTTATCTTATCAATTTGAAAACCTAAAGAAGCATTTTCCAGAGAGAAAAAGATTAAGACTGGAATTGGCATTGAATGCTGTGACAGTTGGTTATATTTGTTCAGCGTTCTGATACTATTATAATAGTACGGTTTTGGGAGGATTACATTGATGCATTTTGGCATGCTTTCTGAACTCTGCTTAATTATGATAAAAAAAATATGTTCAGTAAAAACAAGCCTCTGGTACCTCCTTTATTTGTTTCACATTTTTTCTCATGGCTATACAATAACTACAACGACACTGAAGTCCTATCCTAACTAGGTGGCTTAACGTATGGATCATTTGTGTTCGTCGCTCTCTACTAGAAACTATAGAAATCTTTAACACAAAGCTATTGAAGCTTATTCTGAATCTTAGAGAAGAATGGAAGAAGTTGTAAATATTATATCAGAAAGTTGAGAGTATCAACTCAGCAACTAATAGTTGCAGAACATCTTTATATACAAGCTGATTTCCTAACGGCTATATTTCTGTACAGACTAACGGTAACTTGCCCATATACAGTATACTACATACAACCAATATTGATACACCTACTGCATATATACACTGATATTTTCTACACTCCCCCTCAAGCCTTGGTGTAGATATTGGTACAACCAAGCTTGACTGATAATCTGAGAAATATTGAACTTGAGACAGATTTAGTGAGAATATCCGCAACTTGTTCATGAGAGGGAACATGGTGAATAATAATAGACTTATCCTCAATTTTTTCTTTAATGAAGTGCCGATCAATTTCCACATGTTTTGACTTGTCATGGTGCATAGGATTTTCGGCCATGTTGATAGCTGATATATTATCACAATAGATTTGTATACTTGCACTGATAGATTGACCCAGATCCCTTAATACACGTTTTATCCATATGCCTTCACAAATCCCCAGTGCTAGGGCCCTCAGTTCAGCTTCTGCACTACTCCTTGCAACAACTGATTGCTTTTTGCTACGCCATGTCACTAAGTTTCCCCATAAGTATGTAGCATATCCTGAAGTAGATCTTAAGTCCCTCTTTGATCCTCCCCAATCTGCATCCGTATATACTTGTATATGCCTATCATTATTCCTTCTGAAGAATAATCCCTGTCCGGGTGCACCTTTAAGGTACCTGAGAATTCTCATAACCACACTAAGATGATATTTATTGGGAGAATGCATAAATTGACTAACAAAACTTACAACATAACATATATCTGGGCGCGTATGAGACAAATAAATTAACTTCCCTACTAATCGTTGATAACTTAGCCGATCAACTTCAGCTTCTGAATCAGAATTATGTATTATACCTCGGTCAGCAGCCTTTCCAGGTTCAAGAGGAGTTATTGCTGGTTTACAACCTATCATGCCTGTCTCACATAATAAATCAACCACATATTTTCTTTGAGATATACATAGTCCTTTGGAAGATCTTGCAACCTCCATTCCTAAAAAGTACTTTATAGGCCCTAGATCTTTAAGTTCAAATTCATTTGCTAGTTGATGCTTAATCTTCTGTATTCCTGAGTTGTTGTTTCCTGTAAGTATCATATCATCAACGTATACAAGTAAAACCGTGAGTAATGAACCTGTGCAGTTTATAAACAATGTATGATCACTACGTGCTTGTCTAAAATCATATTTTGACAATACCTTAGTGAACCTAGCAAACCAAGCTCGTGGGGACTGTTTAAGCCCGTAAATAGATTTCTTAAGTTTACAGATTTGAGACTGATTGCTTTCATTCCTATAGCCTGGTGGGATATCCATAAACACAGACTCCTTAAGCTCTCCATTAAGAAAGGCGTTCTTAATATCTAATTGGCACAACGGCCAGTCCAGATTTACGGCCAAAGAAAAAATTATCCTAACTGTATTTAACCTAGCAACCGGAGCAAATGTCTCCATGTAATCAATTCCATACTCTTGAGTGAACCCTTTGGCAACTAAGCGAGCTTTGTACCTACTCACAGACCCATCAGAGTTGTATTTTATTGAAAAAACCCATTTACATCCTACAGGGCTTTTGGAACAGGTATTGGGCACTAGTTCCCACGTTTGATTTTTAATTAAGGCTCTCATCTCTTCCTCAACTGCTAGTTTCCAGTTTCTGTTAGCAAGGGCTTGATCAATAGTTGAAGGGATTGTTTCAACATCAATATTAACTGTAAATGCCTTAAATACAGGATGAAGATTAGAGTAGTTCATATACTTACCTATTGGATGTTTGATAGATCCTTCTCCTGCACTAACCAGAACTGAATAATTCTGAGTACGAGCAGTGTTCCTGGTACACTGTCTTGTACCTTTCCGTAGGGCAATATGTGTAATGAGTGGTGATAATGAACTTACTGATGGAGTTACCTGAGTCGCTGTGGGAACTAGATGTGACTCCAGCTTGTGTCTTCTGGTATATACCTTAATATATGATGGAGATTTATTCTTCTCTTCACAATAATCAGGATCATCTACACTCAGGTTCATGACTCCCCCCGTAGTTCCAATGTCCTCCTGAACTGATTCAGAGTGAACACTTGGTACCTGCAAACCTGCATCATCTTGGGGAGTGATGTGATTCATAACATGCTTATCAATAATACTCCAGTATTCTATATCACTGCCACTAGTTAACTGTTCCCTGGGATAATATGGTTGTGCCTCATTAAAAGTAACATCCAGTGACACATATACCTTCCTAGTGACAGGATTATAACACTTATAACCCTTTTGAGTACTCGAATACCCTATAAACACACACTTGACAGATTTACACTCCAATTTACTCCTAGTATGAGGCTGAAGAAACACGTACACCGTACATCCAAAAATCTTGAGTGGCATTTCAGAGATAATGTGAGTATGTGGATACCGTGCTAACAAAGACTCTCTGGGTGTTTTATGTCCCAGTATCTGGTTGGCATCCTATTAATGAGATATACTGCAGTTAAAACCGCTTCACCCCACAAATGTTTAGGAACATTCATGGAAAACATGATAGCTCTCGCTACTTCCAGAATATGCCTGTGTTTCCTCTCAGCAATTCCATTTTGCTGAGGGGTGTAGACATTAGAGGTTTGGTGGTGTATTCCAAGGTCACATAAGAACGATCTTACCTCAGAATCCAGATATTCTGAGCCATTGTCCGATCTCAATGTCTTTATTGTTTCTCCAAACAAGTTCTGTATCAAAGTCACAAAGATCTTCAAAACTTTACAAAAGTCAGATTTATGCTTCATCAAATACAACCACGTTAGTCTTGTGTGATCATCAACAAAGATTACAAACCACTTACTACCATTTATATTGGAGACCCTAGAAGGTCCCCAGATGTCTGAATGCACCAAATTGAATGGACAACTGGCTTTATATTCTTTTGGAGCATACTGCCCCCTGGTCTGTTTAGCCAATATACACGTTTCACAAGACAATAAACCAAGATTTAGATTACAAAACAGTTCAGGCTTTAAGTGTTTTAAATACACAAAGTTGGGATGTCCCATCCTAGCATGCCATGTCAAAATAAGAGAAATTCTAGTAGCCACAGAATCTTGTCTCTGAGCATCTATTCTAGAAACACTTTGATTATCTGCAAAAGAAGTGTTCATGCAAAATTAATATCTAGAATTCTCTTCACTCAATCTTGGTTTTTGTGACAAAATGAACAGCCCCTCCTGATGTTTACCACATCCAGTCTTCTCCTCCAGCGTATCCTCCTTCCATGCTTTCTCCTGAAAGCAATTAAACGGAAGGAACAGACACTTAGAAGGAGAAAAAATAGTAAAGCAGTTACTATCTCTCATAATTTTCCCCACAGAAATTAAATCACATTCCAGCTGTGGTACATGCAGCACATTTTTGAGGATAAGATTCTGAGATATGTATATATCTCCTTTACCAACTATTTTTAGGCCAAGACCATTAGCAATTCGTACCTTTCGAGGACATGCAAAAGTCATATATGTATCAAATAGATATTTCTTAGACGTCATGTGATCTGTTGCACCTGAATCAATGATCCATGTGCAACACTTACCCTCCATATTGGTGCTGGCCATGGTTGCTCTCGTTTGTGGCACTTTCTCCTCAGCTAGTTGATGATTAAGAATCTGAAACAAAGTATTCAGTTGTTCTTGAGAGAGTTTTTGTTGTGACACATCCTCTCCTGAGTTAGGATTAGCACCTTCAGCCGAACCAGCACTAGTAACCATATTTCCCTTAGTGTTCCTCCAGTTGTTATTTGAGTCAGCTCTGGACAAATCTTGTTTCCATGACTGGTTACCACTGTACTGGTTTGAGCCTTGTCTGAAAGGAGGTTTGATGTTAGAACCTGGCCTTCGATAACATTCTTCGAACAGGTGACCAGGTCGCTGACAATATTTGCAAAACTTCCTTTTTCCAAAGCCTCCTGTGCTGCGTTTGACGGTCAAGCCTGCATGTTGAGTGGATGTAGAGTCACCTGAACTACTCTTCACTTCAGCCTTCAGAGCTGAAGACTCTGGTCCAATGTTAGGTCCAGTTCCCAGCATAACTTTCATCCTACTCTCTTCCTGCCTTATTTGTGAAAACGTGTCGGTCATGGTAGGAAGAGGTTTAGTTCCAAGCACCCTGCTTCTTACTGCATCAAAGTCTTTGTTTAGACCAGCCAAAAAACTAAAGATCCTCTCTGTGCCCTTAATTCCTTTGTATAGCTGTTCATCAGCTGGACCACTCCATTTGAATACCTCAAAAGAATCTATCTGTTGCCAAATATGTGAAAGGCTCCCATAGTACTTTGCAACTGGCTGATCTCCTTGTTTAATTTCCCTCAGCTGAGCTTTCAACTCATAAAGCTCAGCAATATTGTCCTTCTTAGAATACATTTCCTTGGTTGCCCTCCAGATTTCCTCAACTGTATTATATAGCATGAAGGTTTCGCTTATGTCTGGGCTCATGGATCCTAATATCCAAGACATCAACATTGAGTTTTCAGCTTCCCAAGCTGGAAACTTTGCATCACTCTCAGCAGGAACAACCACCTTTCCAGTCAAGTAGTCCTTTTTTCCTTTACCCGTGACAAACAGTTCAATAGCTCGACTCCAGGCAAGGTAGTTGTTCCCATTTAGTTTCACAATGTTGACTGGAGCAGTATCATGCATGGGAGTAGTAGTGTGTTTTTCTGCAGCTGAGGTTACCTCACTTTGGTCAGTCATCTTCAGGGATTGATGGGAAGCAGAACAAGAAGATAAAGATGTATTCTTCTAGAGAGGAAGAAAAACAGATATTCCCAGAGATGCTTTGTTTCGAATAGAGCAAGAAGTAATATGAAGGATGGAAGCAATGGAGAGGAAAGCGAGTACTCGTACTATGGACAAGGTAGAAAATGACGGGTGAGAAAAGAAGATTTGATATTCTGCAGAAAAATTTTGTTCAATTAATGAGTTTAACTCATTACCCGTAAGATTCCAAGATTGCCCTTAAAGTTTTGCATGCAACCGTTTGACGTGTCGATTGTGTGGCTGAGATTTACCACGTATGTTGCACCGATTAAGGACACGTTGCTTTCCTTTTTCTTTTCACTGGACACGTCTCTTTCTTTCCTCTGGTACCCACTTTCAATCGATCTCATATTTCTCACTTGCGGGTCCCGAGACCACTTTCGTTTTTCTCAATAGCCGATTTCGAGGTGTTGGGTCTCGATCCTTCCTGCCTTTTACTTTCCCTTTTTTTTAAGGGAAAACGTATGTTGGCGCGTGGAGGGAAAGACAAGATTGAAGCAGACCAATATTTTCAGCCACTACTGCTTCTTCTTCTTCCTCCGTAGCTTTCGTTTTTCACCAGTAAATGCAGCAGGAAAAACACTTTGATAATACAGATTGATTTTGGCCTTGACTTTCGAAGTTCAACAGAATAAATCCCAGCTAAAGGGCTCTGATACCATATAGAAATCTTTAACACAAAGCTATTGAAGCTTATTCTGAATCTTAGAGAAGAATGGAAGAAGTTGTAAATATTATATCATAAAGTTGAGAGTATCAACTCAGCAACTAATAGTTGCAGAACATCTTTATATACAAGCTGATTTCCTAACGGCTATATTTCTGTACAGACTAACGGTAACTTGCCCATATACAGTATACTACATACAACCAATATTGATACACCTACTGCATATATACACTGATATTTTCTACAGAAACCATTTCCAGCGTCCTAAACTATGGTTTTTCAACGGTCTTCCTCGCAGTTAGCATGAGCTTTTTTCATATGTCATGATTTTTAAAGAGTTAAATACATCTAAACGCCCTCATTGATCCATACTCAAAGCATCCTATACAGAAATATTTTAGCATTCATGCTCGTTTGATCCATTTTCATGTGAAGTGACATGGAGTTACGTGGTAGGCGACCTAATGTGACTGTATCTGTATCATAGCTGGGGACAATTAGTTCTTAAGACTTGATTAGGCAGAGCCTCACAAATTTGCATGAAATCCATACGAGAAATCCTGTAAAGAGAAAATACCATTCCATCGCTGCTTGGCTGATTGTTGTTGTTGCCTGTTTCCTTGCATCACTCTAATCAAATTTCACTTCTAGATTAAGCTATGAGGAAGGCGTTTGGATGGTGGGAGTGATTGATGAAATAAGGATGCCTGTGCTTGGAATTGACAAGAATCCTACTATAATTGATACAAAAACTCGTGTGGGAGCGAAGCTTCCTTCTGAACCGCAACAGAGGAATGGAAGGTACACTTCTTGTAAGATGTCATTAGTTATTAATATGTATACATGGGTCTCTCGACTCTAGCAGTATTTATTAGAAGAAAAAATACTTTTCTTATGAAGAAACTCATTACTTTCACAGGTTACAGTTGATGTGCTACAAGCGTATGTGGGACAATTTAGTGGCTGGAAATTTTCCTGCGGGAAAGTTTTTTGATTCTTTTGGATTGGATCCCAATTACATCCTGTCTACTGAAATCCGGGAGAGTACAGCTAAATCAGGCTACCCAGCTGAGGTAGGAGACACTCTGTTTTTGTTCTGTCTGCAAGCTTTTGCTGATCCAGAACCTAGCGATAGCTTTTGCTGTCGTTGGGATATACTGGATATGACTGTTGTTGTTGTTATGCAAGCTTTTGCTGGTATGACGGCCATCGTAACTCCTTGATGACCAATAGGATTGTTTTGAAAATTTCCTCGTTGACGAATGGTTGGTTCTGCTGGACCTTTATGATTCCTTCATGCACCTCACACACACACACGCATAGTATTATGACCTAAGGGAGTTAGCAAGAGCTCATGCAGTTTAATCATTTTCATCTATTTCCTTGAAGTTCACTTTAGATTTTTTTTTTTGCACGGGCAGACTCTAAATGACTTGGTGGTGTATTTCCGGAATGCCTGCAACATGCTGTCTCCAGCTCAAGATCAATTATTATTAAGGTGAGTTTGGTGATATAGTCATACTTCTAGCCTTCCAGGGGATAGCTTGATTCTTAGAAACCTTAAGGATTCGAAATGTACTTCAAAGTGATAAGTTGTATCTTCAATTCTGGCACACTTTGCCCGCTGAAACAAAAATCTGACTCCAGGAAACTTTATCTTCTAACACTGTTTCTCTGAAACTGAGACTAAAAAGAACTAAAAGGAGATTGAAGAAACATTTTCTGCCGCTTGCTCATCTCAAGTTGAAAGAGAATGATTGTAGATTGCAGACTACCTGGTTCTGCATTTGTCCAATGACATTAATTCATATCTGCATGCGTAAGCATTATTCATGGCTGGGAGTATTTGGGTTTATCTGCTGTGTCTTTTTCTATAGGTATGAATTGCAAGAAGACCAATCGTTACTCGGCGAAGATCAGTTTCCTTATGATGGTGATTGGCTAGACATTCAAGTTAAGCGTTGTCTCGAGTTCTGGCTAGGGAAAAGAGAACCTACCTATGCTCCAGAAGACGAGCAATGGAAATGCAAATATTGTAGCTTTTCCTCCGACTGCCCTGGAAATGCCAATCTTGAGCCTCAAATCAAGCCAAAGGAAAAATCATAGTCTTTAATATTGTCTCTTCGACATCAAGTCTGAAAGAACGCCAAAGACTTTGTCTGAAGGGTGCAAATGATTTGTGGAAGCTTTTCTATAGAATCAAAGGCAGAAGTTGCCTATGGTCTCTCTGGCCAAGCTAATTTATTCATTTGTCGCTGCAAAGCTTGTTCGTTGATCCATTCTTGTAGTTAGATTATTACACAGATCTTCCGGATCAGTATAATTTTGTTTTAGCGCAATCATTTTAGGTTATTGCTCAGCAATCATTTATTTTTCAGAAAAGAAGGTTTCTTCTCACAGGAAATGACAACCATAGCAACTCAAATTCGACTGTTTGATATATGAGGAGGAGGAGGAAGGGGGGGGGGGGGGGGGTTGAGCAATTTAGTGCCTCTTCTTTGATCCAGGCGTCCCTATGACATAGTCCAACAGGTTCGGGACAGGGGTTCTCGAAAGGGAGGTCAGGGGTTTAATTCTTGCCAAAATCAAGAAAACCCTTCCCAGCAAGTGCATAGTGTGAGAGCTTCTTGGGCTGTAGGTTTGTCTGCAGTGCTAGAGACTCCTTATGCATACTACTGTGTAAATGACCAAGCTCCTGCTAGTGGGTCGTTGGGTACCTGATTTACCTTCCTACACTACCTTTGGGACTGGGTGTGACAGGGACACTTACTGGTTGGGGTTCTAACCTTTTTTTTTCCCTTTGATCCAGGCAAATGTTAGGATGGTGCCCTAACCAATAATGGATAGCTAATTAATGCTACAGAAAAGGTTGAATCCTTGATGCAGAAGGTTTGTATTGTATCGTATGTACGGTTTTGTGGAGGAGGTTCGATTCTATGAATAATGTAAATTGAGGAATATAGCTCACCTATATTATAAAGAAGTTATCATTAACTGTTCGGGTTTTTATTGTGGTTGTCTCTATGATTTTTTTGGTGGAGGATTGTAAATCGTAAGATGTGTCTAAATAAACGGTTAAGTCTTTATTGTTCTTGTCTCTATGATTTTGTGGATAATTCTAAATCGTGGGATGTATTCAAATGAACAGTCTCTCGGAGAGTCTGTCATCAAGGAAGTCTAAAAAGAGTATGGATTCAGTTATTCAGTACGTATATTGTATAATCTGGATCGTATTTTTATATCAGTTAAATAATTTAATGACGTACTTATTCTCTATATATCGATGTAAACGTGGGAGCCGAAAACGTTATATCATTATTTGATTTCTACGCAATACGCCTTATGGATTTGACAGTTCTTTATGTTGAATATTGTTTTATCCATTTTGGTGATGTATGAGTTGATGTATTGTAGTTTTGAATCAGAAAAATAGAAAAGAAAGAACATCAAAAAGCCGGACGTAGTTTCCCCTTTTTGAGAAACTGCATGTGGCTTTTAGTTTTCATACGTGATATGTTTTCCTATTTAACTTATTTATTTTTCTGATTCAAAAAGTGGCTGTTTTGTGTCGACCATGTTTTGTACGGGTTAGGATACACTCACCCCAAATCTCTCATCCCATGCGTCACCATGCGACACGTGACAGCAAGGTGTGGGTGGTGTCTACCATGTGTCACACAGTGACGCGTGAGGTGAGAGAAAAGTGGGTGAAGTGATCTCATCCCGTTTTGTACCTCCTAAGAGCAACTTATATACATATTCCATTATATTCTTTGGAACTAACATAGTAGGGTCTTTAAGATTAGACTCAACCTTTACAACCAAAATAATCATCGAACCTATACACACACACACAAATATATACATATATATGTATATATATATGTATATACATATATATATATACACATATACATATATATACATATATATATGTATATGTGTATATACATATATATATATATATACATATATATATATATGTATATGTGTATATACATATATACATATATATATATATATGTATATACATATATATATATATATGTATATGTGTATATACATATATATATGTATATATATATGTGTGTGTGTCTATATATATATATATATATATATATATATATATATATATATCATAGGTGAGGAAAGTAAATTCCATGTATCTGAAATGAATTTGACATCCTTTCTAATGATGGGATTTAATTTACTAAGGATTTTGATTTTTTGGACATCTAAAAGAAAGAAGCAATTCTTCATCAAAAGAAGAGAATGGAAATATTCTGTTTAAAGTATGTGTGTAATTGTGAAAATGAGGATAAACTAAAAGCCACCTTTTGCCGTAAAAAAGTTAATATGTCCACCTTAGTAACCATTCTATCAAAATTAGATTACATGATAGTAATTTATTTGAAAATTATAACATATATTTCTCCTATCTTAATTTCTTCAACACTTCCCCAACAGTTAGCTTAGGTTCAATCATTTTAATACATGACTGAGTTCAGTTAAAACAATTCTATCATATATACATGTGTGTATATATATATATATATGTGCATATATACATATACATATATGTATATGTATATATGTATATGTACATGTATACATGTGTGTATGTATATATCTAACATATCACGTACGGTTTGGCAGCCAATTGCAGTCATTGTTTATATAATTCGGCAGGGTACGAACAAGTTTATTTTTATGACAACCTTTTGTGTCTTAAGATGTAATATATAAAATTAATACATATATATTCAGGATTCTGTATGCTCGGTTTCCACATATAGTAGTACCATTTCAATTGCACTTAGATTAAACTTTGTTCAAAATTGATAGACTTTTGTGTGCATCACATTATGTGATATACAACGTATATGGTGTGCACTTTTCTTGGTTAAATAAAACATTTGTATTTTAGCTAAAAGAAATATCATGTAGGGTTGGGCTATGGTCGTATAACATCATCATCATTATCCGTACCTAGTATATCACAACGAAAACAAAAGCTATCGCTAGGGTCTGGGGAGGGTAAGTTGCATACAAACAATACCTCTGTCCCAAGGGATAGAGAGTTTGCTTCCACTGAGACCACCGGCTCTATATATACTTGCATAAATGACATAATAATAGAGATATGATGTGCCAGTGTGTTAGTGAGGAAATTCAGGAAATACGAAGAGGAGGCTGTCGATATTAAAATACACACACCGTGTATATGTACATATAATGCAAAACAACGGTAAAACATAAACAAACTAGTGCAAAGTCAACCTAAAAGCGTATATAGTGTCTGCTCCTATATACGTCCCTGAATATACTCTAAGGTGCCCCTATATATCACCTATACCTCGTTAACCTTAATCTTATGTCTCCATGAACTCTTATCCTGGACTATGTCCTCAGAGAGGTGCAAATCTAGTAGGTCGTGCTAATCTGTTCATCCCAAATAAGTTTGGGTTTGCCTTTACTCATGTTCCCGTCTATAATGAGGCTTTCAATTACTCTGACCGATGCCGTTGTCTGTCTCCGCTTGACATGCCCAAACCATTTCATTCTTCCCTCACTTATCTTATCTGTTATACTAGCTACCTCTAACCTTTCTCGAAACACCTCATTTAACTAAACGAACATACGTCAAATTCTTTTGCCTTAAAAATATTTTACTTAAGTATAATTTAAGAAAGTAAAATTCTTTTTTGTCAGTATTCATATTCATTATTATTTCGTTGTTTGAGATAAAATATGAAAATCATGTTAGTGTTAATTGAAAAAGTAATATAGAAACTTTGATTATTAAAAACTTACTACTTTTAGAAAATAAACAATTTTTTTAAAACTAACCAATATAAATTAGGAAAACAATGTTTGGGAAAGAGGGTGAGGGGTGGGGTAGGGATGTTAACGAACCGAACCGAGACGAATACTAGATTTTCGAATTCGGATTCGTCTAGCTAAACAAACTATTCGGTTCGGTTCGTTTAACTAAACGAGCTTAACATTGGTTCGAGTTCGCCTCGATAACATTATAACTGTTTAAACGAGCCAAATAGTTCACGAACAGTTCGACTCGTTTAACTAAACGAACCCAAATAGGTGTTCGAATTCAGCTCGTTTAAGTAAAATTAACGAACAACTCGAACCAATACAAATCGAACTCGAGCAGGTCGCAAACTGTTCAGTTCGTTTAACACTGGTGGTTGGGGGGGGGGATAATACTGAGTAACTGTATAAGAGCGCGCTGTTGAATTTGTGCATGAGAACATCAGAATAAGTGAGAACAAAATGAATGGCAAACGCGTTTATGCACGATTATTTTGCTGTGAACTTTTGAGAATTTCCCTGAAAAATGGCGGCCAAACAGATTCATCATCCCCACTCGTGCACAAAAAGATCTCACGCTGAAATTCAAGATTTCAGACAAAACTATTGTCGGCTAAGACTAATAACATATTGCTATGTGGTTCAGTGAGAATACAGACAGCAAATTGATTTAAGATCAAAAGCTTCTGACAAAAACATCGACCCCACGAAACAAAAGATAGGATCTCACAGAAGGAACACACACGACCATGCAATGTGGGATCCTGATGAAGAAAACGTGATTATCAAGTCCATCATAAAAAGAACGTTTCTAGTGTATTAGGTTACATGTATAGTTGGAAAGGGACCGGATCGTTTCGCGAATATCAAATCCGCGATGTCAAAGGATTTTATTTGGGCCCAAAGCCCAATTCTCATGGTGATGCTGCTCTTCTTTTTCTTCTTTTTTTGAATAAAAATGTTATCTAACAATTATCAAGCTAGTTCGGTATGTAAACGTTGTTGAACGTATATAGACTAAACTTTTACCTAAGGAAAAAAGTGGTGCTAAAGAAAGTCACTTAGAGGGCTTACGTCAGTCAAAGATGTTTCGTAGTTACTTCCACATTGTAATAAAACTATTGGCGTTTACAATCTTGATGAGTAATAGAAATTTACAAGGGCAATAATTTCTCATCATCAATGGAGTATCAAGGATTGATGATCGGCCATGTAAGACAAACAAGAGACATTAAAGGGGCAGAAGGTAGGGATTCGGTATCTCTCCGACGCTCGAGTCAATATTTACCTAAAAAATAAAAGAAAAAGAGTTTTGAAATACCAAACCTGATTGGAACTAGTTGTAAAATGACTTGTTGACCAAGTAGTATAACAGAGGTATGACTCTTATGTAATGATCATTTTTTCATGCAAAGTAAGAGTAATCCTTTTGTTAATAATCCTTAGCGGTAGACACGGACGACAGGAGTGAAGTTGCATTGAGTAGTTACTGTTGGAGAATTGGAAGTTGAGCTTTGACCCATTAAGACAAGTTGCAAATTTGGTTATGCAACATATTTTGAGCTTACTATAATTAGTTTCCGTTAATGGAAAAATAAAACTAATAGGCCCTTTAAATATCTACGTAACGAGTAGTTAATTTTAGGCTTTGGAATCACTCATTACGATACCGTATGAATGAGAAATTAATGCTCAAAATAGATGGAAACATGGTTTAGTGGGTGATCTGTCATATTTTAGGAGGCCACATTACCCTTATGGAGGAATACCACATTGGACAATTGAATTAATTCAGCCACCTTTAAATGGTTAGAATGACCACTTTTGATGTGCCCTTAGGGCATGATAAGTTTTTGACCGGAAGAAAGACCTAGAAAGTGTCACACGCACGCGCCGCGCGCACTCCCGGCTCGGCTCGTTTTGTTTAAATGATTTAAATCAAATGGTCTCCTAATCTGTAAGATCAAACGTTTTGATCTAACGGTGGCGGAAGAGTCAGCTTTGATCCACCAGCTGAAATTCAAACTGACTTAACCGCCCAACCAAATGTGGTTTTCATCTAATGCTCCAGGATTAATATGTATTTCGGTTTTCATCTGACGACCGTAATTTAAACCTTCCAAAACCATCAAACAAACACTGGATGGTTTCATCCGACGGCTCTGGTTGATCTACGGTTGTGATCCGACGGTCACGAGTCCATTTGCGAAAACCGATTTCCAACCGATCTCTTTATATAGACAAAGGATGGGTGTGCGATTTGAACACATACTCATCTTCTGATTCCGCTTCTTCTTCATATTTCTGCATCACGTCCAAGAGAAGTCAGAACACTCGAAGGTTAGCTGCAGTTCAAGTTAAGCAGTGCCGCTCAACTGAATAGGTACCCGTTGTATCATGGGAGACGATTGCTAACCGGTTTGACACAGTATAACATAGAAATACGTTTTAAGGACAGAGTCCTCGACTCGTCCCGGATTTGATCTATTGTTTTCTGTTTGCATACGCACACATTGAACGGTTGTGTCTTGGTACATGATTGATTGTTACGAACCGTTACTTGGTGAGGTGGTAAGGAAAGGACAAAGGTGGGTGGCTTTGTGGGAGATATCTATGTAGAATGTGAAACATAGTCCTGTAATGTGCACAGATCATATCTGTCTCGTCTCTTTTGCCGGCTATGCATCTCTGATTCTAATTGATCAGATTATATGTTAAAGTGTTTGTTTGTTATTCATCTTGTGGAGCCCTCGTGTCCTCCTCTCACTCCGACTTTCACATTAGGAAGAAAAGATAAAATACAACTTGAGCGACAATATCTTACACGTTCAAATGACACATAGCTTGTCTATATGGAATGACAATTTCAGTTATAATACAACTTGAGCGATAATATCTTACACGTTCAAGTGACACATAACTTGTATACAAAATTCAGCTAACGTATATGTTTTGGACAACTTCAGATATGGACGTCCGTCGAGGATTATATAACTAAAACTTCGACGTCAGTATTTGAGAATTTAGCATTATCTCCGTTTCAATTTTTAGGTAGTTTCAAAATATAGTCCATATTTTATAATACATACATCAAATTAAGTTCCATTTCATAATTATCATTGTAACCACCAATAAACAGAATGGATTAATAATAAAAATAATAATAATGCATCCAAGTACAAGAATGGAAATTGAAAACAGTTTTAACAGCCAAAGAATGTATTGAATGGCGCTTCCTTATTAATTTAAAGTAAGTATACATGACTATAAAAACTTATACAGAAGGAGTATTATTTATTACTCCATGTTTTCATTGAATTTTCCCATCAATAATTAATGCGAAGAATGTTCTGATGATTCCTTCAAGAAACTGGTGTCTCTCTATGTATTAAGATATGCGACTTCACCTTTTTGGTAAAAGAGAGCTTATTTTCGCGGGAATCGGTCAATAAAGAAGAAGTTCGACTCGTTCATATATGAAAATTGACCATGATAAATTTATCTAAGGAAGTCAGTCGTCTAAAAGTATGTTTTAACGATTATTCTCGGAGCAAAAGCTCATATTATAGTCTTAATAGTCTTTCATCGTCGTCACAGCCTCAAGAAGCATTATGGAGGATGTAAATCAGAAACGCATCGGCCTTCTGAGTTGGTGATGACTTTATGCAAGGACTCAATCAAGGTGTCCCCTGCAAACTAGGCATTCGGTCTAACAGTAGAGAAACACTTACTGTGCGTGTCACTGGAATCAAATTTTTATAAGAAGTTGTGAAATAACAAATTGTTTAAAACTCCATATCATTTGAAATGGAGGTACTGTTTGCATGTCTCTTACTTTTCTCAGACGCTAACGATAGCTTTTACTTTTGTTGGAATATACTATGTGATGTTGTTGGTTAAAACTTCCGTTCCATTGTCACAGATGCTAGTATATAGTAATTTCAGTAGTAGTATACGTAACTTGTCATTGTCGAATCTCTGGATTGTTATGTTTATATGGAACAAATTTTAGTTGATTACATATAAATATTTTATTACAATTAGATTATAAACTGAAAGATATGTTCCAAACGGTCATACTGTCATAATCTATGCTAAAATATTCGAACTTTTTGTTCTATCTGAGTATCTCAATGAATGAAATTATTGACGATTACTAAACCAACAGGATTTGAACCATGACTTTCAAAAGAGACAGTATAAAAGTATCCTACGTGAGAATTGAAACCCCTGTCCGAAACCAATACAAGTTTTTCTAACTCGATAGAAAAAAAAATATTATCATAAATTCTGTTATCCTTTCTTTCAAAAATATTATTTATTTCTAATAATTTTTAAAAATAGTAATACATTAGTAGACAAAATTATCTTACCCTTTCAACTGCCTCTTACATGATCATTTAATTCACCTAAATTAGCTAACTAAATATAGAATTAGATAGTGACTAAAGTAGTTTGATTTTTTCAACTTATGAACTCTAAAAAGGACGTTTTAGTTACATTAGGCTTCCTTGTTTGTGCAGGATCTTGAGAGAGGTCGGATTGCTTCGTGATATGATGTACACAGTCTTACCCTGCACTTTTTTGTGTAAGAGTCTGTTTCTGCGGCTCGAACATGTGATCTCAAGGAGGGGCACGCATCATTACCCTATACGTTTTTGTTCAAGAGACTATTTCCACAACTCAAACCCGTGATCTCAAAATCACAAAATAGTAACTTGTCAATTGTTACAAAACCTGCCTTTTAATTTACGAACTATAACGATATTTACATAACCGATGTTAGTGTCTATTAGGCTCAGGGACGGAGGGAGGGGGGCCTGGGGGCACGTGTCCCCCAACGTCGACGGAAAAAATTATATAGATAGGTAGATGTAGTTATATTTTTGGCCATTCAGTTTAAAGTATGTCCCTCCTTGACAGAACAATAACTCCCTGTTACGTGATCACATAGTGTTTAGCGTTAGCTAACTCTCTGCTAAGTGACTAAAATGTGTCTAAACTTACCAAAATACGAGGATTGCGAGAAATCAGATATCCAAAATATTGTGTCGGGTTTGATTGATAAGATGGGCTCTTTTGAATTTGTATTTGTTGGAAAATTTATGTTGAAAATTTTAGGAATGACAAGTATAACTTTCTAAAATTCTATAAGCGAGAGATCAAAACATAGGGTGTGCTCTTAATATGATCAACGGGGTAAAAAGAGCTTACAAGAGAATATAGAGATGTTGATTGGCATACTTCATCATTGGCCGGTCTAGAAAAAAGTGTAAAGGTGGTGAACCGTTGACATACTTTCATCTTTTTGTGCAGAAATCTTCATAAAGGTACTTCATTTATCTTTATTGTGTTGATACATATGACATTGATGATTAATTTGTCTATATTGCAATTAATTTTTATTCATATAAATTCTTAGGTGATTGACAATATGCTATGGAAATGGATGAACACTTCACAGAGACGAACATGGATTTACTTAGATGTTTAATGTGTCTTGATCCTTCAAATTCTTTTGCGAACTTTAATCACGGTCAATTGTTGCATCTTGCTGAGTTATATTCAGATGACTTCACTTCCTTGAAACGAATGGAGCTTGACCATTAACTTAACAATTACATTGTCGATATGAAATCAAATGAAGTATTCTCTAATATAAATAATCTTGGAGATATTGCAAAAAAATGGTGGAGAAAAATTATCACAATTACCTTCCTTTAGTATATCAATTATCAAGTTAGCATTGATCTTACCCGTTGGAACGGCTAGTGTTGAAAGAACTTTTTCCGCAATCAATTTTGTCAAGACTGATCTACGCAACCGGTAGGGGGATGACATAAACAGATTGTTTATTGTGTTACTTTGAGCATGAAATTTTTAGCACCATTGAAAATGAAGATATTATGCAACGATTTCAATCAATGTCATCTCAAAGAACCTTTTTGCGTCCCTTGGCAACTCCTCTCGTCCTACAGTAGGCAAATGAAGTGTATATATTGATGTATATCACTATATTCATTTAATAATTATGATCCGCATATTGTTTGTTATGTTTTTTTGTACATTGGTTGGTAGATATGTTTTCTTTTACGTATTTTATGTTATAATACAAAAATATGTCTAGAAGATTTTGTCTGTTTTTCTGGTCCGAAACGGTGACCGATAGTATTCCTGTGGCGAAGACTATCAGTGCCCGTCCAAGAAGAGACTTTTGGCTCCGTCACTGATTAGGCTCTTATTGCAAACTTGCAACTGATCTGGAAATTCCATTCTATTATGGACCCACGCAATTTCCAAACGGGAAGTCAACATATCATGGAGGTTCTTGGTCAAAATGTAAAAGCTAAAAAAAGTGACAGGTCATAATATTTATGGGGTTTCTCCCTTTTTATATTATCCTTCCAGAAACAATTAGATTAATAACATATTGATAAATATAAGTTTTATATATAAATATTGACGAAGTTTAAACTCTAAATATCTCTAGTTCAAAGTTCGTGTAGCAGTTGCTTTTTCTAGTTTATCAATTGATGGGATTAACACATATATCTTAAGATGAAAATTAGATCTTAAAAATTGGTCGACTAATTACCCATAAAGACAAGGGCATCTACACTGTCAAATCCGGATACTATGTCGTCCTGCACAGGAAGAATGCAATTAATTCGGCTCCAAGCTCCTCAGCAATGCCTTCACTTCTTAATCAGGTATTAGCTCACATATGGTCTATCTCAATCGTTCCCCGAATCAAACACTTTATGTGGTGAGCTCTGCATGACACGCTCCTTACCTGTTCTAATCTGAGTAAGCGTGGCCTCTTAGATGCTGTTGTTTAGTCTGCGGCCTTGCTGACGAAACTTTAAACCATCTATTCCACCATTGTATCATCCCTAGAGCAGTTGCTGCCCTTGGCTCCCATCACGCTAAATGGTTTGGAGTTTCTGCCGCAAGCCTCCTGGACTTGCTGAAAATATTATAGATTCGGAGGGTACTAATGGCCTTGCAAATTTTGCCAATCTTCTTTGGCAGATCTGGAAAAGTAAATGTTCTTCGATTTTTGAACATTTAAACATCCGAGTCACCTCGATTGTTGCTAGGGCCGAAGCTATTGCTGTGGAGTGCATTGTGGCCTACGGACTTCGCTGAAGGGAATCTGTTGTAAGACGATGTAATATAAAGTGGCACTTCCCTGACATTGGCTCAGTCAAGATAAATATGGATAGTTCCATCCGTAATGGAGTTTTTGCTTTAAGTGGCCTTGTACGTGATTGCACTGGTTGTATTTTGGATGCTTTTGCACAATCAGCCCCTGGTGCCCCTGATATTGAGTTTTTGGAGTTATATGCGGTTCATGAAGGTCTTGTTCATGCCTTCAATCGTGACTATGCTATTTTGACCATTGAGTGCGATTGTATGGCTGCTGTGCAGAGTATATCCAACCAAGATGAAGACTTATTGCCTCATGGAACATTAGCTATCAAGATTAGATATTTAGCTTATTGTTTTACATCTGTAAATTTTGTTCACATTCGCCGTGAGGGTAATGTACCCCCACATCTACTGGCACGACTTGGTCTAGACTTAGACACTAAACTTGAGTGGACTGAAAGCTTCCCTCAGGATGTAATTGCCGCATCTTCGGCTGATTTACTTTGAATAAAAATCTTCTATTATAAAAAAAGACCGGCCATTAATAGTTTCTGTTGATTTATATTATATGTATTTATCATAAAACATGTTTCCATTTTCAATGGAATCAATAAAACACTTTTTCTTGACTTTGGAATATGATTAAATAAAGCAAAATGATTCACTAAAGTGATTGCACTTCTTCTATTGTGAAGTAGCAGTTGATCGACACAGCTTGACGCCATTGGCTCATCGGAAAACAACCTCTGTGTGATTCTAACACATAGGTATGGTTGCATACATCCGACCATTTCATACTCCGCTATAGACGGGAGCCTCTAAGGCAATGGGTAATATTGTTGTATTCATCATAAAACAATTAATTTTACTCAGCGTGTTACTCATTTATTCATCATCATCATCATCATCATCATCCGTACACAGTATATCCCAACGACAGCAAAAGCTATCGTCAGGGTCTGGGGAGGGTAAGTGGTAGACAGACAATACCTCTATCCCAAGGGATAGAGAGTCTGCTTCCAGTGAGACCCCCGGCTCTACCTGCATAAATGACATGATAATAGAGATATGTTGTGCTAGTGTGTTAGTGAGTAAATTCAAGAAATACAAATAAAGGCATTTCGATATTAAAATACACATCACCTGTGTTACTTATTTATTAAAAACAATTCTACTGATAAATAAGGGGGCGTTTGGTTCGCATTTGGTCATCGGAATCGGAATCGGTATGACAATGTATGGGTTTGACAGTATGTGGTTTTGAACGTAAAAGTCATATTTGTTTGGTATTGAAGTGTGATTGGGTGCGTAAAAGTCATATTTGTTGGTATTGAAATGGGATTGAGCATGATTGACATTGATGGTGTTTGGAACGTATCGGAATCGAAATGAGTATCGAGGGTGGCCGACCGGAAAATTGGCCGGAAAAATTTGACCGGCTGAAATAGCGACTGGACGGCGGCGGACGGCGGCGTTAACCGGTAGGGGCCTTTGACCGGCATGTTTGACCATTGGGGGTGAGTGGGAGCAGCCAGGGTGGGTTGAGAGTGGTCAAGCTCGAAACCCATACCCTCCATATTGAAAGACAAGAGGGAGCTAGTATATCAAAAAAGATACCCGTTACTAAATATTCAGATATCAATCCGAAACTCATACCCTCAATTTTAACTTCCGGACAACGTGTATGAGTTCGGAGTCCCTCCTAACCCATACTCTTAATGAAGAAACTCCAACCAAACAACCCCTAAAAGTCCAGTATATTTGCCTACTGACGACGCACATGTACAAATATTTACTCAGAATACTATTTCTTTTGCCAATTACAGATCTGCATTTCCTATAAGTAGTTTATAGCATAATTAAATCCACATACATTCCCCACAACATTTTCTGGAAAATCTGATATCCGACTTGTTCAATAAAAATATTAATTTACGTTCAGAGAAGCAACTGAATGTTTGGATGACAAAAATCCATACATGGTAGAATCACTTGGTACAAATTGTAATGAAAAAAAAGGCATCTTGAATGATGAATCATAGGAACCGCAGGTTTGCTCCCATGAGACATAAAAAAATAAGAATAGTTCAATTTTTTTTATATCATGGACAAATTCTTAGTTGAACATTGATTAATGTTTTATTTTATTAATAGTTTGTTATTAACAACGGAATGAGCGATAAATTTGTCCCTTTAATTTAAAATTGTGATTTACAGTTATTAATCAATAAGACTGTAACTAAACAAATTTTGATTAGCCAATGAATTGCCGACAAGTATCTGTGGTTGAGAATGTGGGAAGCACATGGTCATCATATTTTCTTTAGCAACATTATAATTTTGTTTGTGGTTACAACGTAATACGCGTCTTAAGAAATAAAAGGAAAACGGCAAAACATAATTATTCGGACAAAAAGTATTTCCAATGTTTTACTCCATGAGCCTGTCACTTCGAATCTTTTTACCGTCCGGTGAAAATTATCATCCTCGTACCCAGCCTTACGTTTTCTCTATTAGTCTTTTTTATCTAGCTTCACGGTTCTTCTTCGGCTGCCAGCCTGCCATGTATCATAAGGTCTTTGTTACCATCTCTCTTATAAGAGGGAATCAAAACCGTGATCATATAGTCTACATTGCAAACGAGTTTCGGATTACAACGGATTAATGCATCTTCACTACTAGCTTTATACTAAATCTTCAAAAATAGGAGTCTCAATTCTCGTAGATTTTTATAGAAGATGTAAATCGAATGATATATTTTAGTGGAAGTAGTTTTTTTTTTTTTTTTAGAATTTGTTTTATTCATTAAAAAAAACAAGAGGTCCAAATCAAAACCAACGTTGATGGCTATATTTAAAACCACACTCTACCATGTACTCAACGTGACTGTTTTTAGACACTAAAGTTTTTCCACGCAGCTATTCCACTACAAGTGAAGTTAATATAATACTATTTTACATAATGTCACACATGTTTTGTATAATGTTTTTCATAATAGAAATATGATATATTTTAATATAGCCAATGAGTAACTATTAGACATCTTGCTACTTATTCATTAATCAATAAAAATAATAAAATAATTGAGACATGTCTGTTGTTTTGCTACATTCATAATTATTTATATAACAAGCTCTCTCTATTGGTATAATCTCTCTATCCCCAGAAAAAAAATTGTCATAGCTTGTCAACCTAGGTAATTGGTTAAACAAAAATTAAGATCAGTAGTTTGTCAAAATAGTCGTAGCACAATTTAGGACCAAATTCTAGTGAACAATGTGTAAAACACTTTGACATTTCGGTTTTAAATTGTGTTTGATCAACTATGCGTTTGACTAGATATGACAATTTTTTAAAACGGAGAGAATATATCTTATTGACTAATGACTGACAGTTAAAATGTCTATAGTTATCGAGGTTCATCATATCTAGTCAAACGCATATTATGATCACATGGCTCATTTTAGTTGGAACATTTATGTTAAATGAGTATGATAATTGATACGAAATCGTACACTCGATTCGGTCACTATCATTATGTTTCTCCAAGGTCACTTTATTTCATGTTCGTCGTCATAGAAATGTCCCTACACATTGTATGGTTCAAATAGGTTTAGACTTAGTCTCTTTTGCGGAATAGAATGAAAAATTTCCTTTCCATGTACTAGCTGCTCTGATGCCGATCGTCTATAAATGAAATATCTGCTTTTGTTTAAAAAAAAAAAGCTAAATACTTATCTGCATGTGCGTTGATAAACATCTTAATATTTTAACTCTGTTATGTCCCTGCAAACTGTTGGCACAATCAATCCTGTACCAAGACGCAGTCGTTCACTGTGTGCATATGAAACAACAAAAATAAATCAAACCCGGGGCGAGTCGAAGACTCTGTCCTTAAGACGTATTGCTCCGGTATACTGTGCCCAACCGGTGTGAGCAATCGTCTCCCAGGATACAACGGGTACCTGTTCAGTTGAGCGGCACTGCTGAACTTGAACTCCTTCGAACTTAGAGTGTCCTGACTTCTCCCGGACGATATGCAAGACTCACGTGCTACGAATGCAAAATGCTTTAATGCTTGATTGTGTAAGTTGTGAATGAATGAGCCCTTAACCCTTTTATATAGGGGAGTCGGAGGTACCGTAACCGTTGGATCAAAACCGAAGTTTAATTTAAGCCGTTGGATTAAAACCTCCTATCCAGATTAGGATGGTTTAATCTCAGCCTTTAGATCGAAGATAGATTAACAGGTTTAAACCTGGAACGTTGGATGGAAACCATATTCGGTTAAGCGGTTAAGACAGTTTAAATCTCGGCCGTTAGATTAAGCTGCTTTCCCACCACCGTTAGATCAACAGATTGATCTTATCTTTTGGAGGAGGATAGAGTTGATTTCAGGTTTGAAATCTAACTGCACAAACAGAAGTGATTGCTGCTGTCAGACTTCGATCGATCACATCGATCGATCGAGAAGTGACATCGATCGATCGATGATCGATCGATGTCTGACAGAGCACTTCAATCGATCACTTGATCGATCTAAGTGACATCGATCGATCGAGTGATCGATCGATGTCCTCTGATCGTCTTGATCGATCTATCCATCGATCTAAGCTCCTGATCCACTTCGATCGATGACACGATCGATCGATCGAAGTGACATCGATCGATCGATGTCATCGATCGATGTCCGTCAGAAGTCTATGCCACGTGGACCCCTCCAACGTGGCATTTCCATATAGGTGACACGTCACCCATCCACAACATTTCCATCTATTGAGCATTAATTTCACATTCACACAATACATAATTGAGTGAGTTCACATCCTAACATTAAACTCGTTAAGGATTCATTAAGCTCATAGTACGTTGCACAACCAAGTTTTGCAACTTCATTAACGGGCCGAAGCCCAAATCTTCAATCTCCAACGATGGGCCAAAGCCCAACCTTAAATTCTCCAACAATCCCCCACATGAATGGAAATTAATGCAGACGCATATGCAGACTCTGAGGAGAAGTCAGACAAGAAAATATTGCATCAGAAGAGGTAGCTTCTGGCTTTGAACCTTTCTTAGTGATGTATCATCGGATCCACTCGGCTAAGTAGTGACTTGATGTCTTGAACTAGTCAGCCTTTGTTGTGAACCAAGACAATGACACTCACACAATATTTCTTTAACACCCTTTTGGTTCTCATGGTTGTGTTCGTTTTGGCCATGAACAACCTGGTTTCAGAAAGTGTTTTAGAGAAATCTTGCCACCCAGACTTTCTCATAGAAGCGGCCCCACTTCACACTTACATAGGTGATTCCTATCAAGAGTATTCTGCCATACTCCACTTGACGCATCAAGATATAGGACATCATTAAAAGCCTTAGCTTACCCTGAAATCTCTGCAGACAGCACTTTTACAGACGGAATGAGTAAGTGCTAACTGAACCTTCATAACTTAGTTGTCCCATTGAACCAAGATTCTGGGATCTCCAGTCAACAAGGTTGGGTTACCATTACAAAGACTCATGCATTATGGGCTTCAGTCCCATTCCGTTTGTCAATCTTGACATCTGATCTCTAGGCAAGCCTTTTGTAAGCGGATCCGCAAGATTCTCCATTGATTTTATATAATCTATGGAAATCACGCCATTAGAGATCAACTGTTTAATGGTATTATGTCTTCGACGTATGTGTCGTGACTTACCATTATAATGCTGCTTTGAGCACGTCCTATAGCTGACTGACTATCACAGTGTATGCTAATAGGAGCGATCGGCTTAGGCCACACGGAATATCTTCCAAGAAATTTCGAAAGCCACTCAGCCTCTTCCCCAGCTTTGTCCAACGCTATGAACTCAGCTTCCATAGTGGACCGAGCTATACAGGTTTGTTTCGTGGATTTCCACGACACAGCAGCACCCAACCAACCGTGAACAAGTATCCACTGGTGGACTTCGAGTCCTTACTATCTGATATCCAGTTTGCATCACAGTATCCTTCCAACACTGCTGGATATCTCGTGTAATGTAATCCAAGATTCATTGTGTATTTCAAATACCTCATTACTCTGTTAAGAGCTTTCCAATGATCATCACTTGGATTACTCGTAAATCTGCTCAACTTGTTTACTGAACAAGCTAAGTCTGGTCTTGTACAATTCGTTATGTACATCAGACTCCCGATCACCTGAGAGTATTTCAATTGAGCCACAGGTTCGCCTCGATCTTCCTTAAGTGCATACTTAAGTCGAGCGGGGTCTTTACCGGTTTCACATCATCCATATTGAACCGTTTCAGGACTGATTCAATATAGTGTGTTTGTGACAGTATGAGTCCCTCAGTCACCCTAGAAATCTTAATTCCTAGAATGACATTGGCAACTACCATGTCCTTCATATCAAAGTTTCGTGTTAACATCTTCTTTGTATTCAAGACGATATCACGAGTATTGCCCAAGATAAGCATGTCATCTACATAGAGACACACTATCACAAATGCATCTGTGTGCTCTTAATGTACACACACTTGTCGCATTCATTGATCTTGAAGTCATTTGACATCATTACCTGATCAAATTTTAAATGCCATTGCTTGGGTGCTTGTTTAAGTCCGTACAAAGACTTAACAAGTCTACATACTTTCCTTTCTTGTCCTGGAACGACAAACCCCTTGGGCTGTTCCATGTATATTTCTTCCTCTAACTCACCATTCAGAAAGGCAGTCTTTACATCCATTTGATGGATTTCCAGATCATAGACTGCAGCAATGGCTACTAGCATCCTTATTGAAGTGATCCTAGTCACTGGTGAGTAGGTGTCAAAGAAGTCAAAGCATTCTTTCTGTCTATAGCCCTTGGCTACTAACCTGGCTTTATACTTCCCAATAGACCCATCCTCTTTAAGTTTCTTCTTTAAAAACCCACTTACAACCAAGTGGTTTACTTCCAGGTGGAAGGTCAACCAACTCCCAAGTGTGATTTTGAAGAATTGAGTCTATCTCACTGTTAATTGCCTCTTTCCAGAATGGAGCTTCTGGAGTTGACATAGCCTCGGAGAAATTCCTTGGCTCATTTTCTTACCATATAGGTTAGAAAATCTGGTCCAAAAGACGTCGGTATTTTGGCTCGTTTGCTTTGACGTATTTCCTCAGTATCTTGAGGAGTCGTCTCACGCACTCGCTTACTTGAGCCAGCTTCTTCACTTTCTTTGTCTTTCTTTGGAAAGATATTTTCAAAGAATACTGCGTTCCTCGATTCCATGACAACATTTTCATGTATCTCAGGAACGTCTGATTTGTGCACTAAGAAACGATATGCACTACTGTTTGTTGCATAACCAATGAATATGCAATCAACCGTTTTAGGCCCAATTTTCACCTGTCTTGGCTCTAGGTATAGCAACCTTCGCCAGACACCCCCACACTTTCAAGTATTTGTAACTAGGGCTTATAGCCTTTCCATAATTCATATGGGGTCTTATCCGTCTTCTTGGACGGAATCCTGTTCAAAATGACGTTGGCTGAGAGAATTGCTTCCCCCCACAAGTTCTGAGGTAAACCCGAACTTATCAACATAGCATTCATCATCTCTTTTAGAGTGCGGTTTTTGCGTTCAGCAATACCATTTGATTGAGGTGAATATGGCGCAGTCGTTTGATGAATAATGCCATGTTCTGAAGCAGAATTCATTAAACGGTGTATCATATTCGCCACCTCTATCACTACGAATTGCTTTAATTCGTTTGCTAAGTTGATTCTCAACTTCATTTTTATAATCCTTGAAAGCATCAAGGGCCTCATCTTTGCTACTTAGCAAATATACATAACAGTATCGTGTGCAATCGTCGATAAAAGTTACAAAATACTTTTTACCACCTCTTGTTTGCACAAACTTTAAATCACACAAATCTGTGTGAACTAAATCCAACGATTCAGTGTTTCGTTCCGTTGAAGGAAATGGCGCTTTTGTTAATTTCGCTTCAACACATATTTGGCATTTTTCTTTATTACTAAAGTCCAGTTTGGGCAACAAGTCAAGATTAATCATTCGTTGTATTGACTTATAATTAACATGTCCCAACCGAAAATGCCATAAACAGGAAGACTCAAGCATGTAAGCAGAAGAGAGGAAACAATTTTATTAGCCTCAGTGGGCGTAACATTTTGGGTACAATTGTCATAACATTCAATTTGAACATGTTATCTAAAAGATACCCTTTCCCCAAATACACCCCATTCTTAGAAGTGTAAATTTGTTTGCCTCAAAAACAAGCTTGAACCCATGCGTGACCAGCAGCGCGCCAGACACCAGATTCTTCCTTATATCGGGAACATGCAAGCACATTCTGCAGAGTCAACTCCCTTCCTGAGGTCAGCTTCAGGATTACCTTGCCCGATCCTTCAATTTTCGAGCTGTTGGAGTTTCCCATGAACAATTACTCATTGTTTGTCGTGGGCACGTACTCTCTGAACATTGCCCTGTTCGCACAAACATGTCGAGTGGCTCCTGTGTCACACCCACCATTCTCGTGGGTTTCCCACTGCGTTGCACTCGGTCACCACCGCGCACAGGTTCAATCATCCATTGCGTCGACCAGATTTGCTTTCGCTTTATTCTGATTCTGACTCTTTTTGGGCTTCCTGCATTCACTGCTTCGATGCCCTGGTTTACCACAGTTATAACACTTACCTGTGAACTTCTTTGCAATTTCCTTGCCCTTGGAGTTCACACTCAAAGTGTTATGCTTCTTCTTGTTCTTTGCCTCAGCAACATGAGCTTGGCTTGACCAGAAGACATGGATGGCTTCTTTCGGAGCGACAGTTGTCCTCCTCAATACGAAGACGGACTATCAAATCCTCCATCTTCATCTCCTTTCGCTTGTGTTTGAGATCGCTCTTGAATTCCCTCCACGAAGGAGGCAGCTTCTCAATCACAGCCGCAACTAGGAAAGATTCACTGAGCGTCATGCCCTCCTCTTCCATTTCAGAAACCAACATCTGTATTTCTTCCACCTGCGAAATTACAGTTTTGGAATCTAAAATTTTATAGTCGAGAAATTTCCCAACTATCAACTTTTTAGTACCCGCATCTTCTGTGCGGTACTTTTTGTCTAAAGTCAACCACAATGCTTTCGCAGTTTTAAAAGTACAAAATATGCCATAGAGAGAATTATCTAGGCAACCAAGAATCAAATTTAAACAACAAGAAATTTGTGTATGCCCAGGCCTCAGCACCCAAGGCATTCTGCATATTCTGCTGTTGATCCTCCACAGGCTCAACCACAGGTGGATCCTCGCTGAGCATTCTGGCCAACCCCAACGCAGTGAGGTAGAACAACATCTTTTGCTGCCACCTCTTGAAGAAGCTTCCAGCAAATTTCTCCGGCTTTCTCCACCTGAGCAGCAGTGGCAGCCGGATTCATTTGAGGCCCTCCAGTCGGTGCCAACGAACCGCATTGAACTGTGGTCCGGTAGCAGCATTGTTTGCCCCTTCTGGTGCGGACACGGAGTGAGCACCATTGAAGCCGTGAACAGAGTTTGAGCTCTCGTTCTCCATTCCTGTTCAGTTTGATCAAAACGTAGAGATCAGAACAGTCAACAGGTACAAGAATGAGTAGAAAGAGACTGCAAAACAGTACGAAACTGCCTTTGCGTAAATAAACAAAAAGGTACAGAATGTAATTGAATAAAATACGTCTTAAGATTGTTGGCCACAATCAATCCTGTACCAAGACGCAGTCGTTCACTGTGTGCATATGAAACAACAAAATAAATCAAACCCCGGGGCGAGTCGAAGACTCTGTCCTTAAGACGTATTGCTCGGTATACTGTGCCCAACCGGTGTGAGCAATCGTCTCCCAGGATACAACGGGTACCTGTTCAGTTGAGCGGCACTGCTGAACTTGAACTCCTTCGAACTTTAGAGTGTCCTGACTTCTCCCGGACGATATGCAAGACTCACGTGCTACGAATGCAAAATGCTTTAATGCTTGATTGCTTGTAAGTGTTGTGAATGAATGAGCCCTTAACCCTCTTTATATAGGGGAGTCGGAGGTACCGTAACCGTTGGATCAAAACCGAAGTTTAATTTAAGCCGTTGGATTAAAACCTCCTATCCAGATTAGGATGGTTTAATCTCAGCCTTTAGATCGAAGATAGATTAACAGGTTTAAACCTGGAACGTGGATGGAAACCATATTCGGTTAAGCGGTTAAGACAGTTTAAATCTCGGCCGTTAGATCTAAGCTGCTTTCCCCACCACCGTTAGATCAACCTGATTGATCTTATCTTTTGGAGGAGGATAGAGTTGATTTCAGGTTTGAAATCTAACTGCACAAACAGAAGTGATTCGCATGCTGTCAGACTTCGATCGATCACATCGATCGATCGAAGTGACATCGATCGATCGATGTGATCGATCGATGTCTGACAGAGCACTTCAATCGATCACTTGATCGATCTAAGTGACATCGATCGATCGATAGTGATCGATCGATGTCCTCTGATCGTCTTCGATCGATCTATCCATCGATCTAAGCTTCCTGATCCACTTCGATCGATGACATCGATCGATCGAAGTGACATCGATCGATCGATGTCATCGATCGATGTCCGTCAGAAGCTTCTATGCCACGTGGACACCCTTCCAACGTGGCATTCCTCCATATAGGTGACACGTCACCCATCCATAACGTTTCCATCTACTTTGAGCATTAATTTCACATTCACACAATACATAATTGAGTGAGTTCACATCCTAACATTAACTCGTTAAGGATTCATTAAGCTCATAGCACGTTGCACAACCAAGTTTTGCAACTTCCATTAACGGGCCAAAGCCCAAATCTTCGATCTCCAACGATGGGCCAAAGCCCAACCTTAAATTCTCCAACACAAACATATTAGGAACTTGTTAATAGATAGTCTTCAATGCACAATTTCAAAACGTATAATGTATCCGGGAAATTCTTAGGTAGAATTAAGATCTCTGATATATTAAAAGTTGTTATCTTTTTGAAATTAGAATCTTAGGTAGAGTTAGATATTGATATATTGGCGGTTTCAAATCCAGGATGGAATTGGTGATATATTGGATTGGGTGTCGATAACGTTTCATCTCCAAGCTTGAACGTCGACCAACTAACAAGGCATGCCAAATCAGATACGTGCTATCGACCACTCACGCCCTAACACATATTTCAGTTGTACTCAGATTGAAATTTTGTTTAAGAGGTCAAGAGTTCGAATCTAGAGACACGTACAATGTAGGTGTTCCACTATTGCTAGGCCGAAAGCCTGATTTGCGGGGAACACCTTGTGTGAGTCACTGCGTAAATCATCACCAACGTAGGAGACCGCTGAGCTCCTGATTTACATATTCCACAATGCTTATTGGAGCTAGAGCGGGTGAGGGTCTTCATGAGCAGGGAATGACCTTTTCCTTTAAAATAGGTGTTACCAAGGCTAATACTTTTAAATTTTAATGCATAGTATCTTTTTGTACAATCCCTTTTCTTTTTCATAACAATGTCATAAGTAGGCATGATTGGTCATGAGATGTTATCATAAAACTTGAAATGATTGTCCAATACAATACATTTCTCGATTTACATATTTAACAAAGATTTACAATACACTTATGGGTGAATATTCTACAATTTTTTTAAAAGTTCCTAATACGGCGGTCATGCAAAATGGACATGATAACTTGAAATCTTGACCTCATGATATGGTGATTGAGATCCCATTATCGTTCGTTGAGAATCATCGTCTTACATCCAGCTTTACATTTTTTCTAGTTATCTTTCACTCAGTTTTATAGTTCTAGTGCTGTTACGTGTCAGCAGGTTATTCATGACCGTCTTTCTTAAAGTGAAAGTATCCGGACCGATGATATGGAAGGTAGTCATCATATATATGTCCCCATATGCATTTAAATAAAGCAGGGACCTATGCCGACACATGCATGGCTATACTCATCCCGCTTACCCTGGAGATTAACTTATTTACTGCCTACCCAACCCGTAAATACGAGTGAAATAAAATGTTCTATTTTTTTTCCTATGTAAAGATGACATTTAAAATCTTATATGTGAAGGTGACAATTTAACACATGAATATGGTTGTATACATCCGATTTTTCCATACCCTTCCATAGACGAGATCTCTAAAACAATAGGGTAATATTGTTGTTGTATCTTACTAGTTCAAGTTACATACTTTGGTGAATAAAAGAAGGCCCTGTATATGAATTTCAAAAACCTCTAGAATGATAGGTAAAGTGTGACTTTGATTTTTTTTTAATTTCCATACATGCCCCATCATACTTAAGAAGTTAAATTACAATTTTAAAACCAGTTTCTTATTTTACAATAAATGGATATTCATTCTTTTTCCTTCAACCATATCTTTTTCTTTCGCACTGCATGGCATTTATTTCAGTGTGCATTTATTTTTCTACAAGCAGGGCGTCGAGGATATTATTTTATTTATTTTATTTGTGATAATTCTTATTTTTAGAGCAAAGACAAAATCTCTGCCCTGAGGCCTACCGTCTCAGCCTCAAAGAGCATTATGGAGGATACAAATCAGGAGCCTAGCGGCCCTCCTAGGTTGGGTGAGGACTTACGCAGTGACTCACACAAGCCTAGCAGCAGCGCAGGCAGTGGAACACCCACAGTGTAGGTGTCCAAAGAATCGAACTTTTGACCTCTTAGAGCAAATCTAAATCCGAATACCAACCGGACTATGTCCTCGGGACGTGATAATTATTATTTTCCTGGGGAAAGATATGCAAGGTGGGGCAATGAATGTGAGAAGGGTACTTATAGATGAAGACTTGTACCATTGTCATTCTTTGCTGTAGAAATAGATGTGAGAAGTGATCGAGGGGAGATACATAGATAAATGTACACAACCGAGTTAGCAAACAAGTATATACACACATATATTTGTGGCGTGTGTATATATGGTGTTCTTAATATCAAAGAAATACAATACTTTATTTCAGTTCCTTAAAAAGAATGTCACCTGCTTGAATTTGGCGAACTTTCCATGTCTCTCATTGCTTATAGGTTCTTGATAGATTGACTAAATCTTGTTTTGGCTTTAGTATTTAGGGGACTTTTGGTTTGAATATGCATATCGAAATCTGAATGATAGATGTTAAAATCGAAATGAGTCTGAGCTGTGAATCTATATATTTCTGATATAGAAGCTGAAATAGACATCATTACCATACATATGCTTTTTGGAACACATTTGAGAGTAAATGAGAATTAAGACGCACGAACACACACACGGTGGTAGCATGGTGGTAGTACGCTGGTGGCATATGGTGGCGGTGTGATGGTGGCAGAGTGGTGACACGGTGGTGACAGAATGGCGGTGTTGCAGTGGCACGATAGCGACACGATAGTGGTACCGTGGTGGCGGAGTGGGGACGGGGTCGCCACACGGTGATGGCATGGTAGCGACACGATGGTGGCACGCAGTGGTGGGGGGGTGGCGGCATGATGTGGCTTGGAGGAATGATTTTTAATATCCCATTTTACTCAGATATAAATCTATGAGTTTGGGAGTTTTGATACTGATAGATTAATACTCATGCTCTTCAAACAAAACTTTGATGATCGGACTTATGAGAGGCACAGTAATCGCATTTAGCTTCTTTGGGTGGTTGCAGTGTAGAAAACTAGGTAAATCAATTATAAATTAACCAATAAAAATTTAGTATGATAATTAAATAACTACTTACGATATTACTATAACGTTTAACAATTACTTATTAATAATATCAAATTTTAGGGTGACGAGTATAGTTACGTACATCCGACTCTTTATATCCCGCTATAGACGGGAGTTTCTAAGACAATGGGTAATGTTGTTGTTTGAATGAATAAATGTGGTTGGAATAACAGGTGGCAAGTATGCATAGAAAGTTCAAATGTGGAAGCGGTTCCATGCACACAAGCAATAAAGGAAAATTAGGGCTGAAGAGCAAATAGTCAAAGCCTTATTTGAAAGTGATACATAACAGCATTGTCCTAAAAGTATACACATATTAGGTCACCATAAATTATTCCACATTCAATAATGTCTGCATTGCAATAGACATGGAAAGAGACATATCTTTAGTAAATTAATTATAGCTTATGACTTGGCAGAAAAGACCAATCATCCAAACTAGAATCTTAAGCACCTAATATGAGAAAATCATATTTTATGTTTTAAACTATACAGTGCATGTTAAAATCATACTGTGATTATTTAATTTGTATAATACGTACAATAATAATATATATCTATTATATTTTAACGACATCAAAATCTATTATGGTTAGAATAGTCAAAATATACTTTTTTAAAAAAAGGCGAAACGAAAACTCAAAACAGACTCCCACCCCCATCTTATTCAGCAAACACGCGCCTCTTCCTCTCTCCAACAAGCCACCGGCGGAAGAGCAACAGTACCGGCGGATCTCCAGTTCCCTTTTCTTCTATAATCCTCCTATCAACTCCATTCAGGTCGCAATAAGACCACCACAGCACCACGATTAACATCCCGGAAAGGCTTGAATTAAAACCCAGACTCCTCTAACAAGCAGCGGCGGTTAACATCAACCCCCCACCACCACCAAGGTACGGAAACAACCAAATGGTTCTAAATTAATTCAGAATTGAACATGGAAATCAGAATGCAACACCTAATAATCAATTAATTTCTGGTTCTTTTAAATTTCTTGATCCTAGCGGCGGTGGACCAATCGATTAGAAAATATTCCTCAGGTACAACTGCCATAAAAACCTGCCTCATTTATTCTTCTTGACTTAATTAATTGCATAACCAGTTTTGAGGACTGAGTTCAATGTACAATTTAGGAATTTCGGCGGGGTTGCGATGGTGGTGGTCTGTTTTGGGTTTTTGTTAAAGAAGAAGGGGATGGGGGTTTCAGTCAAAAGTGGTCAGCCGTTTTTTTCCCTTGTACCCAAAAAAAAGAAAAAAAGGCGAACCTCACTGATTACTCGAATGAAACTTTGTAGAAGATGTAAATCAGGTATCCGCCACTCTCTTAAGTCAATGAGGCTGCACACGGTGACCCTACATACTACCAGAATCAAAACACCCAGTATATGTCCCCGGATTCTCTTGTCTTCTTCCTACATACTACCAGAATCAAAACACCCAGTATATGTCCCCGGATTCTCTTGTCTTCTTGATATGGGTTCTTTATCCAAACAATAACTGGACTACACCGTGGGGCGTTTTATATTATTAAATTGTAAAATGAGGTAATTGTTAGCGTCTGAATCACATTCCGTTAGACTGTTACCAAAACTGTTAAAGTAAAAAAGAAAAAAAGAAACAAAAGTAACTAACTTTAGGATTGAATTGAATTTTTTGTGGGCGTTCCCGGTGCAATGTTCTTTTGCATTTGCATATGATCTGAGAAAGAACTGAATCGCGTCGTAATTCGATGTACGTAGTCTTACTATATACTTTGTGTAAGAGGTTGTTTCTGCGACTCGAATCCGTGATCTCAAGTTCATAAAACATTAACCTTATCAGTTAGTTCAGGCTTATTGAATTGAATTGTTACGACTAAATTTTGATTTAAGATACAAAATGTGGTTTTCTTTAACTAATGTAATCATCACGTTGTGGGCTCTTTTTTCTCTTTCCTTTTTTCTTCCTCCAGGAAAATTTTGGAGTTGACATGGATTTAATAATTGTACGAAACGCTTGATATCTGGACTTTTGTACCAAACTAGAGAATCTTAGGAAGAGAAGTTTCTTATCTCTAATGTGAAAATATTTAGTTGTATTGGCTCATATGCTAGATAATCACATATCAAGAAAAAAAAAAAAGCATTTGAAACACCAAGAATGAAGTCAGTCCTTCTCATTGTTTCATACTGTGTTACAATCTGCTCTTGCTACTAAAGGGTACAAATATTTATTGGGTATACTTTCTCTCTCACCTTTTCATACAGTAATCAACTTAGCCGACGGAGTCACAGAATCACTGAAACTGGAAATCTTTCGAATCAACTGATGTCCGAAACAAATTAAATATGGCGTATTAGATGAAGACTAAAATGATTACTAACCAAGTAACTTCATCGCCATCATATTAGTTACTTACTAACCAATGAGATAAATCAAATACAGAAATCTTATTTTTAAGTCTAGTAGACTTATCAATAAGACATTCTTTCGTATTTGTCGATATCTTATATGTTATAACTAACTAATAAAATGACGAGTATTTAGTTATTAACTCTATAAAATTTTGTGACTATTTAAGTCCAGAGGGTCTCATAAAGAGATCCAGGGTGGTTGTCATTGAAGAAATTAAGATTAGTGTGGAATTCAGGAGGACTAAGAGCCATGAATTCATCTGAAGATTGTGGCGAGTCATGTGGAGTCATTCTCATGCAAATCAAAGCCATCAGATTTTCTTGTTGGCATTGCATGTTCATAAGCTCAGCTTGTGATTTAGCTAACTGTGCTTGCAGCTCACTGACTTGCTTTTGGAGCTGACAAATCGCGCCGGCGCAGCCGTAGACCGGGTCTCTCAGCCGTGCATTGGCCTCATACACCATGCTACTCACTGCATCCGCTCTTTGACATTCTGGCAGTTCCTGTACATAATTGCAATAAAATAAGTGCATTGCATTTTCAATTCATTACAACTTCTTTAGGTTGGAAATGAGAAAACATTGTGGCAACGTGGCTTGACATACACACACACTTTAGTATTCATCCTCAACCCAATTCAGGCATGAACATCTGTAATTAGGTAAGGGGAGACAATTTGGACTCATATGAGGTAAAGTGAGGCTCATATACACTCAAAACTCAAAACTTAAGGTAGGTAATAGGTGGTGATAACTTTTCTTCACATAATCCAGACAATATTCTCAACAGAACTGTCTTGATCAAATGTTTCACGGCTTGTGGAGACCGGTACTAAATTCAAGAATTCTTTAAAGGCGTAATGAAATGTGGACAGTTAAATTACCTGCAAGAACTTGATTATGTTGCTAGCACCAAAGACTCTATGAGCAGTGGTAAACTTGATGGGATCATTGGGAGGGAAGTAAGGTGCCAAGACACATTTGTCGGCGCATCGGCGGCGTAAGATCTTACATGCAGCGCAAGGGCTGACAACAACTGCCGCGGGCGGAGGAGAGGGTGGAGAAAAAGAAGAAGTGGTGGTGGTGGTGGTTGCATCACCAGAGTCCATTTCTTCAAAAGGGACCAAAAGGTGTTTTTGGAATTGAAAGAAAGTAGTAGATGAATAAAAGTGGACATCCCAAATGAGAATACTTATAGGCAAGTGAGCCAAAAGGAGGACAGAGAATGTGATGTAATAAATGAAAATTTTGACGACAACTTTGGTGGGAAAATTTATTATTTTGGCAATTGATGGCTGCGCCTGTTCTCATGTTTCCATTGAGTTTGCAAATGTTTAGGTTGTTTTTTGGGGGCTTCTATGTGAAAACGTTAAATCCTAGAAAAAAGTTGGATTGACATGAAAATAATAATAATAATAATACGCGTAAATTAGTTGTGCAACTTGAATTTTACTAGTCCCACTCACTTCTTTATCTCTTTTTTAGAGGAAATATGATCATTTTATTCATCCATACATCAAATATTGTTTTACATTCAGTATGAAACTACCTACAACTATGTATGTTCGTCATTTCGATTATATTCTTTTTGCCGCGCAAGCCTAATATTTCGCACCCTATTAAAGATTTTCTTCGTCGCTTGATACACACTTAGTGGAATAAACTCCTCTTCGTATAGGCTTTGATTCCTTGAAATTGTCCATATATGAGCAACAACTTCCCGGAAAATATACACACTTTCTCTCTTTTTTCACTTTAAAAAAATTGGAAAATTGTTTTTTTTTTTTTTGTCGTTTTGGCTCTCCCCATCCATGCGCGGGAAAACTTTGAGATTTATGCCATATTATAAATATTATTATCAAGACATAACAATTGTTCTTAAGACATGAAATAACCACAAAGTTAGCAACATAATGAAGTTATTGTTGGAAAATATGTATATGGCACATGAAAAACCAAACAAGAAAGACAACAATGAAAGCATAGGCGAGTTTCATGATAACTCTGTCCTTAAAGCAATTTAGCATCAATCGGTGAGCAAGGTAGACAACAAGACTAATACTTCTCAATATATAACGGCTTATTCTCTTTAGTTTGCTCTACTAGAGAGAGTTTGAACTTGTTGGTAGAAGAGATTGATAGTAAAAGATGGATGAAGATAAAGTGATGCAGAAATTTTCAGTAGTTTTCAAGAATTTTTCAAGTATATGTTGAAAATAGCAAAGTCTACTATATATAGGCTTTGAGTTCATGAAAAGCAAGTTCAAAAGACCCTTTTCTGCAGACTTTTCTCCCATAGGATCAGCCATGGTCTTTAAATATGAAGTGAGATATCATATGGTGCAGAAGTTGCATCTTTTATGAATAGACGCAACACTTCATGCGCCTAATGTAGGCGTTCGAAGTGTTCTGGAAGTTTTCTGGACACTTCAGGCGCCTTATGTAGGCGTTCTAAGCGATCTAGAAGCTTTCTGGAACACTTCGAACGCCTACTTTAGGCGCTTCAACCCACATTAGGCGCCTAAACCAGGCGTTCGAAGTGTTCTGAAAACTTTCTTCAACACATGAAGCGCCTCATGTGTTTGAGACGCTTCTACTTCTTTTCATTGTCTATAAAACACTTCAAAATTCATCTAATCTCCTATCAGTAGATCACATAACATTATATAAGGTTAGATCACAAAATATTATGTACTTTTGAGTATTTTTCCAACCGTTATTACTGTGCCGTCACAGCATCTTCTTCTCAATTTTAAGTGTTTTTTAGATGGGCTTCAGGGAAAACAAAAGGTATTTCAGATAACGTATGAGGTCATGAGCATGATGTGCCTAATTTATCAACTAACTTGTTTTTTTTTTCATCATGCACAAACAAATGACGGAATAAGGTTCGCACCTTATTGTTGGCAAAAGGTTGAACCCCAACCCAAAGGACTCCTATTGTCCAGCCCCAAGGAGTTGCGTAGAAGATGTAAATTAGGAGTTTAGCGGCCTCCTAGATTGGGTGAGATCTTACACAGTTATCCACACAAGGTGTTCCCCACAAACCAGGTATTTGGCCTGTCAGCAGAGGAACACCCACACTGTACGCGTCTCTAGATTCGAAGTCATGACCTCTTGTTGGTAATCTCCAACCCAAATACCAACTAGACTATACCCTGGGGGCAAGGTTCACACCTTAATTCTCACGTAATGGCGTTCACTAATATCCCTTTTCAAATTCTCTAAATTAACGGCTAACTTGGAATAACATTTACTTACAAAACTTGTTTGTAGCCTGCAATTAGATTAACAATTTCTCTTAAAGATTTCATTCTGTAGGAGAACCTCATTGCGTACTTAAATTCTAGACAATGCAAGGTGGCTTATTCGTTTTAGGGGCGTTTCCGGTGTATTAGGGTCTCGCGTTTGCACAGGATCCGGAGAGGAGCCGGATCTCTTCACGATCTGGTGTATGCAGTCTTACTCTATACTTTATATAAGAGGCTGTTTCAGCGGCTCGAACCCGTGACCTCAAAGTCATAAATAAGACAAAATCAATTGTTAATTAAAATTAAAAAATGTAACAGATTAAATTAAGAATGTGGGTGTCACGTAGAGAGATTCATAGAATAAAGTAATGGGTCCCATAATATCATTTGGTCCCTTCTTAATGATCTCAATGACCAACCAGAGGGTCTGAAATCCTTTCCTTTATAATATAAATCTTCTACACTAATGGTCAAACCAAACCACCTAAAAGAAACTAATGACAAATAGTACACATATTAACCAATTCAAATATGGGAGTATTATTTTTCATAGAATGAGGACGGACCTTGAAGAAACTGGTAAGGTTACTGCTTTGTGACATTGATGTTACAAGTTTGAACTGCGGAAATAACCTCTACCACAAAGTGTAAAGTAAGGTTGCTTACTTCAAATCACGAAGAGATCCGACTCTTTTCCAGATCCTGCACAAATACGGGAACATAGTATTACCGGAAACGCCTTTTCATAGAATTAAACCAAATCAAAGAAGAGGAAAAACATCCAACTTATGGGATTAGACCAGACGCATTTAAAAGCCTACCTGAACTATTTAGGAGTAACATAAATCAAACTGCAGTCGAACAATTAAAGTTTACTGTTAAAAAGTTTCGGTTTAGATGATAACAGTTCGTTCATAATTTTTGAAACAATGCAAATAATTCACTTCCGTGTGCATCCTTTTAGAATCAAAATCTCTTAAAATGAAATTTACCTAATCTTATTACTTATTTATTAGTTAATTATTTATAAGAGCTAGATTCTCTTTTGTATTTTGTTTTTAGACCATCTAATTAAAATGAATGTGATAGAATAAAGAAAATTGATTCACTAAATTGGATGCGTTTTTTATACTGTGAAGTAACACTTGATCGATAAGCTTGTCGCAATTTTCATTACGGGTCATCAGGAAACAACATATGTGTATGTCTAACACATAAGTATGTTGTGTACATCCGATCTCCATATCCCGCTATAAACGAGAGAGTCTAAAGCAATAATATAATTTTGTTTTTGCCCAACCTTCACGCACTTAGGATCTAACTCTTAATTGGGTAACTAATACGGAAGGAAGAGAGAGTCCATCAATGGGCAAGACATAAAGGGTTCAGATCAGGAGAGGCAGAAAATAAGGTAAAATATGAGGCCTCAATCACGCGCTGCCACGTCTACAAGCAACTCTTTTTTTAAAAACAAAAAAATTTTAAACATCTTTTCTTTTTGTACACGTGACAGAACGAAATTGAAGACCTTATATTTTGTTTCGCTTTCTGTCTTTCCTGATCTAAACCGGACATAAAGTAGTTAGCGCCTCACTACACAGAGTCGATTGGATTCTTTGATGAGGGAGTGGGTTCTCCCCCCACCTGTACCAGAGGCCCCTTAGCCAGGTGGGATGTAAATCGAGGAATGTGCTCCACCAGCAGCCCTGCAAAGGGAGAGGATACTCGAGACTCAGCCAGCCCAGAGGCAACCCTTGTAATATTTCAACAAAGATTGTCTCCATACGGACTCGAACTCGGGACATCGGGGTTCTAGCCCCAATCACCTTTGCCACTTACCACTGGACTATGCCCCTGGGGGCGAGTCGATTGGATTCTTGCGGTGAGCAATGGAGGGGGCGCTTTCTCACGGCGCACGTTAACTACTGCGAGTATTGTTTTTGTTTTATTCTTCTTTTTTTAGTTTGTGAGATTTTCATTTATTAGTGATACAATCGTTCTGATTTTAGTCCCTCAAAATTAATTTGTCAATTATTTTAATATACTGATCTCGAAACACTACATATTGAAAACAATTGACTTATACTTGTTGTACACTTAAATATATTATGATTCTCTTATGCACTTCTATCATATATCTCTAATACATGTACCAAATCAAATCATTGCAAGCTGTGTGAAGCATAACATACTGAAGCTTTGATCTGGTAGGATCCCTCATAGAGGGTTTTGGGGCCTAGTGTATGGACTTTTTCCTTGTTATTTAGCTTTTAGTTAGTATATGTTGCAAATTTATGCTAGAGAGATGTAAGATGATAATCATTGATGAAACCAATAAAATAAAATAAAAGTTCATAGAAAATGAAAGAAAATATTAAAAAATAATTTTCAAATGTCCTTAAATTTCCTTTGTCGAAGTATAAAAAAGTAGAAAAGATTACAAATATATGATAATCAAATACAAATGAGATGTAAGAAAGTAAGAAAAATAGTCAATACGTAATAAATGTTACTATCCTTAAAGCAAAATTGCCTCCGCTGTTGAGCGAGGTAGACTACGCGTCATATGCCTCACGAAATATAACGACTTCTTCGTTTTGTTTGCTCTACGAGAAGACGATTGAACTTGTCTATTTGAATGTCCATTTGAAGTGTTTCATATCAGAAAAAAGGAAAAAAGACAATGAAAGAATTCTGCAGGTTTTCATAAAAGATTCAAAAAGATTTTTCAATGATCATTTCAAAGTATGTCAAAATTATTTCAAAGTGTGTATCCATAACCTTTTGATCTTTTTATTCATAGACTTCAATTCACATGAACAAAGTTAATTTTACGTCTCTCTACATAATTTAACTTTCAAAATTAGTTTATGCACGTTCAAGATTGAAAGGAGGTGTCCTAGTTACAAAAGTTGCATAATTTCATCAAAAAAAATAAAACATTTTGCTGTCAGAAGTCACCGAACATTCGGTAAATCTTACCGACCGCTGGATTCAAAAATTTGGAACTTTTGTAACTTAGAACTCATCATCGAAATTTGGACCGAACGTTCAGTGAAGCATTCGGCCACTGGATAAAAACTTTAGAATTTGATCGAACTTAGAGACCACACTCAGAGTTTATCACCGAACGTCCATTCTCACTAACCGAACGTTCGGTCACATCAGAATTTAGAGAATTCAAAGTATTGTCTCACTCATCCAATCCAAGTTTAACTTTATTTTCGAATCAACCTTCTTACATAATTTTATATCAATCTAGAGTACTTTTGATAGCACTTTTATGTGCTTTTTCCAACAATCCCCACGTGATATAACATTTATATAATAACATCCATGAACAATTATAAACTAATATATCTGGTATTAAACAAAGACAATGACACATAATATACGTGACTCACGTCTTGAATCGCTACTTACTACAAATGTAAGTAAATAAACGAAAATAAGATGACATAGACATCTTGAATCATACTCCACTATTTTATACAGACAATTAAAAAGCATGTCAATATCTACTTCTTACAAGTTCATAATTTGGTAAGAATTCAGCCATGCACTCAACCCAAGTTTTCATAAACGTTTTAATTAGTTATTTCAAACTCTCATAGGAAGCGGCACCATCTCCACACTTATATAGGTAAAATTCATCAAGTGCATATTGTTCACACCACCATAAACATCGTTATGAATTTCATTAAGAGATTCTTAAAATCTCACACTCATACATCAAGCACCATCTTACATCAATATCATAGAGAGGGACAAGTTTGGTAGTGCTGATTATAACTCTTCAATGACTTGTTTTTACCATATTGAACCTCGTTCTTAGGATCTCTACTAATAGTAATATTATCCCCTATAACCATTCTGTTTTAAGATTGTTAGAAATTTAGACTAGGGAGATATGAAAGATTATAAACTATTGATGAAACCAATAAAACAAAATAGAAATCCATAGAAAATAGGAGAGAACATCAAAGAATCATGTGTCTTTAAAGTTCCTTTGTGGAAGAATAAGAAAGTAGGGAAGATTACAAAGATATGATAATCAAATATAAAAAAGATGTAAGAATAAGAGAAATAACCGAGACGTAACAATTGTTACTGTACTTAAAGTAGAATTGCCCCACTATTGAGCAAGGAAGACTAGGACGCAAATGTCTCTCAGGATATAACAGCTTATTCGTTTCATTTACTCGACGAGAAGTAGATTAACCATGTCTATTTGAAGTGTTTAATAACATAGGAAGAGAGAAAAGATAAGAAATAAATTCTGTACTTTTTACAAAAACTAAAAAATGTTTTTCAATGATCATTCCAAAGTATGTCAAAAGTATTTCATAGTGTATATCTAAAACCTTTTGATCCTTGTATTTATAGACTTCAATTCATAAAAAAGAAGATAATTTGACACCTCTCTGTAGAACTTAACTTGCAAAGTTAGTTTATGACTGTTCAAGATTGAGAGGAGGTGTCCGAAGTTGCAAAAGTTGCATCATTTTATCAAAAGACATCAAAAAAAGTTGCCGTCTGAAGTCACTGAATGTTTGATAAATTTTACAAAACGCTGAATCCAAAATTTTTCAACGTTGCAACTCAAAACTCATCCAATCTAAGTTCCACTTCTTTCTCTAATAAACCTTCTTACATGTTTTTATATAAATTTGGAACACATTCTAAAGCATTTTTATATGCTATTTCCAAGAGTGGACACATCTCTCAACAATGTAAATCTTGTACAAACAACAACATTACCCTCATTGTCTTAGAGGCTCCTGTCTATGGCTGGGTATGGGAGGTCGGACGTACGCAACCATACCTATGTGTTAGCAACCCACAGATGTTTCCTGATGGCCCATAATGAAAATAGCGTCAAGCTGTGTCAATGAACTGCTACTTCACAATATAAGAAGTGCAGCTAATTTAGTGAGTCGTTTTACTTTGTTCCATCATATTCCAAAGTCAAAGAAGAGTGTATCCTTGACTCCATTGGAAATGGATTGAACCATGTAAATCTTGTATCCATTTTTTTTGGTTGTTCGTTTGCATTAGAGGACATATTATACAAATGAAAGGTGGTTAATATCACGTCTAACATCAATCAATTTTTAACCAAGTTCTGGAAGCCAGTTAATGGACTGCTAGCTTTATCTTGCTAATTAGGTTTAACGTAGAGAAATATGTGCCTAAACAAGTCATTCTCATACATTGATGCGACTAGTAGCTATAGACAAGAGTCAAAAATTCCTACTTCCTAACAAACAATTTCACTACGTGGCTATCCAAGACAGTGACTGAACTGCTTCTGTAAAGCAAACATGGGTTGCAAATGTCACCTCGTTTAGCTCATGCATTAGAAAATTACTACACGGTACACTCATGCCACTAGAAAAAGTCATGAGGTATTTAAATTTTTCTCCTTTTTTTTCTTATAAGAAAAATCATTGCATTTATGTATGCGAATCGAATCATTTTGTGTGTGTCATTTGACCCAGTTAACCATTGATCTAACCAACCCGATTTGCTTTGGTGATTAACCAGTAAAACATACGGGTTGACACTCCAATTGAACCAATTGTTTTGCTAGTAGACCATTTTATTAGAAACAATTTATATTTCTTTATGTCTGATAAACCGTAATTAAACCATCTTTTAGTCAACAACAGTCAACGGTTCAACTCTCGTAACTCAGCATTCAAGTAATGTAGTTCAGCAATTCAACGCCCCAAGCCTTGCTGTACAGCCTTGGCTGCACTCCAGCGGGGCAGCATGATACCCTTTATACTATCGAAGAATATGCCAAGGTTTGCACCTCGGCACCAACTTCAGCTTACGTCCAAGTGCCGCACTTCAGATCACTTCAGCTAGGTCCAACTATGCACTTCAGTAAGGCCTAATCCTACACTTCGGCCAAACTTAGTTGGGCACTTCAGCAAAGGTACCAAGCACGATATTACCTCGTGGGACCCTCAAACAAAAGTGCAAAGTGCAATCCGAATATAGTGACTACAGCTGGTTATTCAGTCTGAACACGCCAAGGTCATTCCAGCAGACCTATTAGTCACGTCACAGGTCTACCAGTCACATCAGCAGACCTACGATGTCTTAGACTTTCTGCCCCAAGCAAACGTCTCATCCGCCATCAGAGGTCAAAGGCGGGAAAAAGTCCATAAAAGCATATCAATGGAGACAAAGAAGGAGATCCGGATTTCAAACATTCATACCCTAAAGCAAGTTCATACACTTTGATCTTCGACCCATACTGTGAGAAACTCTTAATCACTATCTAAATTATAATCTCAGTGAGATATGACCCAAACTGACTTGAGCGTCGGAGGGTTTTTCCCGGGACCTCTGATCAGTGTTTTCTTGTGCAGGATATTTTAGAGGTTATTCCAGCTACAACTTTCAATCCAGTTAACAACTCTTCAAGTTAACTGACGGAGCTAATTTGAGGTCATCTAGACTCTTGATGAAGATCCGGCTTCATCAATGTCGACTGTAATGTTTTATTAATAATCAAAGTTCATTTAGTGGACCAGCTGAATTATTAGTACACGGTGAATTTGTATTGTGTTTTTTTAACAGAATTATGCCGTTTTGTATTGGATAAGAGTACTGAGCTCCATTTAATTGATAAGATTGAATCATATCTACTTTATCTTTCATCCTTTTGGACAGCCAAGGCTTGCTATGGCATAGTTTGGACTGCTCAACAGCTACACAAGTGCTTACCTAAAAAGAGAGTCGAAAATCTTGTTTTGAACAAGAATCGAACTCTCGCCACTCTCTTGAGTTTCCGTCACTGGAACCATTGGGTCGTGTCATGGGAAGCCACCTTTCGTCCTTTATAATAATTCGGAAGTTCCCAAGTTCAATTTCTTCTTTATAGTAGCATTTATCTTCGAAAAAAGTACTTATAAGGACTTCACACCCGACTTGCATTAACTATCGAAAGCCACATTTGGCTTAAAGCAACTTTTTGCATTTTAAGTGAGTTTACTTTTGAATCATTTAATTAAAAATTAACCACTTAAACACTTTTTAACTTTCGAAAGAAACTGTACAAGAACATGAATGATCATTAGGCTTTATTATTTTCTACAGAACCGAATATTAGAAAGCATCCCGACAACATCATTTCGTAACTAGAGAACCCATGGATAATTCATGGATATTTTTGTTTCTTGGTATGTCTCCATGCATCTAATAAGAACAATTGATTTACGGGATTCTCGGTGTATTAGGTTTTCACGTTTACGCATGATCCGAAAAGGGTCCGAATTGATTTACGATCTAATATATGCAGCCTTACCTTAAACTTTATGCAAGAGGTTGTTTCTCCAACTCGAACCCGTAACTTCAAAGTCACAAAGCATCAACGTTATCAGTTGCTCCAATACATTTTGTGAGCCATATATAGACACAGCTATACATATTGAATGCCCCTAAAGCATAGTCCAGTTGCTACTCGGGTTGGAATTTGCTCCAAGAGGTCAAGAATTCGATTCCAGGGACACGCACAGTGTAGGTGTTCTACTGTTCTAGTTTGCAGGAGACGCCTTGTGTGGGTCACTGCTTAAGTATTCACCCAACCTAGAAGACCGCTGGACTCCTGATTTACATCATACACAATATTCTTTGGGACTGGAGCGGTAGAGACCCCCAGAGCGAGAGATTTCACATGTTGCTCCAAGCTATACATGTTGAATACATTTTCTGAATATTGAACAGGAAGAAAAGTAACTAGTCGGAGTCTTGATAGTTGCTACTTATACAAAATTCATTTTTGGGTCAAAGTTTTGGTTCAACTTTTTGACCTATCAAAAGGGTCATATTGCAATTAATAATCGATAAGAGCAGGCATAAAAATTCATCTTCCTCAAGCAACTTTTGCATTTATTATGTAACACTTGTGCCATGTACAACCACCAAGTCCTTCCATTTCATTGGCCAAATTTGACCCCCTTTTTGCCGTCCTCCAAGACTTAGTTTTCATAAGAAATATATAACAGCACCATCATTAACCCATTGTCTTAGCGGATGAGATCAGAGGAGGTCTCATATGAGGCAAAATATGAGGCCTCCAATCACGCGACGCCACTTATACAAAAGAGCCTTTTTTTAGAAAATGAAAAAGTAAACAGCGGGCCCTTTTATACACGTGACGTGATGTCTCGTGATTGGAGGCCTCATATTTTACCTCATACGGGGCCTTCTCAGATCTCATCCGTTGTCTTAGAGGATTCCGTCTATGGCGGGATATGAAAGGGTCGGATGTACGCAACCATACCAATGTGTTAAAAACACATATAGATTGTCTTCCGATGACCCATAATGGTATGTCAAGCTATGTCGATCAACTGCTACTTCACAATATAAGAAGCGCAACCAATTTAGTGAGTCATTTTGTTTTATTTCATCATATTCCAAAATTAAAAAAAAAATGTATATCCGTGACTCTATTAGAAATAGAACATAATAAGAAATATACAATTTTATGTAAAATGATTTTGCGAACTGTAGAGTGCTAGCTACTTCTAACGAACCCCTATCCGATCAAGGCTGCATCTTATACACGACAGTGACCAGGAGCAAACGTTCTTAATCAAAGAAGAATCAAACAATTTATCACCCGATATAGTACAATTGGTACTCGGTTTGTGATTTGCTCCAAGAATCAGACACTTTATCAATACTATCAAACTGCCAAACCTAAGTTGCAGACCTAATTAATTCTTGTAAAAGTAATAAAATAATGCTCATTATTGCGGAAAAGAAAATAAAAGACTACCTATAATAGGAAACTTCAAATATTATAACCCAGTGGCAAATTGATTGATATCCCACATTAGCAAGTAAAGGGTCGAAATTGCTTAACGCGCACGTTATGAAGCGCGTTACTATTTACTGAATCACTAGATCATACAAAAATAAAATTATTAATTTAACTCTGATGATATTTAAAGAATCAATTATACATCTATATATAGACACACACATGCATATACACATATCTATAAACATATATATATGTGTATATGCATATAAAAGTGTGTGTGTACACACCTAAGAACCTTCATGTTGATGGGCCAAAAGTGTTCCAATATTTTTCTAGTGTTTCTCTAGTTTGTTTAACGTGACGCCTCAATAGTTGCGCGTCAGCTAAATAATTATACGACTATGAGTCACTTATTGAAATAATCCGTCAGAAGATGACCAACAATTGTTGATATTATGGGAGAATTAAACGTTCTGGTCCGTTAGAAGCTTCTATTCTGCTCATGTATGTCTTCAGCTATTTCATGGAAATAAAATACTGTTACACACACACACATATATGTATTATATATATATATATACATATACATATACACACACACACGCATATTCAATAAAGGAGAAACTAGAAAGTTGAAAGGAAAAAAGAAAAAAGAAAAAAGAAAAAAAAAAGACTAGCTAGCCAGGTTGCTTCGACATGGAACGTAAGTATCTGAAGCATTTGTTAGACCTCTAATGCCTTAGTCACACTCTATCAATCAATCATACTTATTATTTATCATGTCAGCAAAAACTATTGTTAGGGTCTGGAGAATGTGAGTCGTAGACAAACAGTACCTCTATCCCAAGGATATAGAGTTTGCTTCAAGTTATACCCTCAGCTCTATATGTATCTGCATAAATGAACCAATAATAGAGGTATGATGTGTTAGTATATTAGTGAAAGAATAATGGCTTAGTGACACTAATTAAGCTTCAATACGACTAATATGCTTAAGGGGAAGAAAATTGGTGGCTAGTAAACAATTACCGTTATAATGTGTTGCCTTTTTCTTCTTCTTCTTTTTTTTTTTTTGGCATTTGGGTCGTGGTTGAAGACAAGTCTTGAAGAAGACAACTTTGCATCGAATAAGAAGAAGAGGAGTTAGGCAGGGAAGTCCTTCACGTTGTTGAATTAGAGTTTTATTAAGTGGATGTATATGTATATGTATATTTTATATGTTTTGTTTATTGTTTTATATTTTTAAAATATTTTTATCATACAATCATAGAAGTATAGATTAATGGGCAAAATAAACAAAAAAACAAACAAATAGATAACACAAAAACTTTTCAATGCAAAAGTGGGGTAGAAACGCATAATGGCGTCCACGTGTAATACGTTATACGCACGTATAGCTGAATTGCAATAGGGAGGCCCCAAAAGTCATGCCCAAATATATTAATTATAATATAACGACAAAGAAAATTTAGGGGGGGGGGGGGGAATTATAAATAAAGAATAAAAAAATACAAACGACTGAATAAGATTCACTGATCTTAACTAACCAATTTAAATGGAGCAGTATGTCAAAATAGTCAGTCAATAAGCTTCTAGAGCTTTGATAACGGCAGTCATGCATAATTCTTTGGTTGACTCTCATCGGGTTTTTATTTCACGGTATAAATTAAAAAAAATGTAAATCGAAATATGTATCATATTAGACCGTATTTATAGTTTGTATTACTAGGAAAAGCCTAAAAGAAATCTAAATCTAATTTAAAGGTAAGATATGCACCGTGTATTGTCTAATTATTACCACTATGTACTTTTTACAAGGCTACGTATGTGCAGTCTTTCATGCTTTGTTAGAGAAAAAAGTCAGATCTCTAGCTTTGGAAGCTTTTACCTAGTCTTATGGAGCGGTGTAGAAGATGTAAATTAAGAGTTTACCGGTCTTCTAAGTTGGTAATGCATTACCATAATCTACATAAGGTGCCTATTGCTAGGGCTGTTCAACGAACCAAACAGTTCACGAACTGTTCGAGTTCAGTTCGTGTTTGGTTCGTATTCATTCGATAATTGTTTGTAAACAAGCTGAATTAGAACATCTTTTTGGGTTCGTTTACTAAAATGAGCCGAACTATTCGCGGACTATTCGACTCGTTTAAACAGTTGTAGTGTTATCGAGTCAAACTCAAACCAATTTTAAAGTTTGTTTAGCTAAACGAACCGAGCTAAACAGTTCGTTTAACTAAACGAATCCGAATTCGAAAACCTAGTATTCGGTTCGGCTCGGTTCGTTAACACTCCTATCTACTGCAAACTGGACCAGCAATCATTTAACCCAATTAGATTGGATACCATGCATAGTCATTACTGACCCAGATAACAGTATTGTACCCACACTATGTGTGTCCCATTTCAAACATGTGACCTTTGTCCGTGTCATGATTTGGTATACTATGAAAAATGAGGATGCACGTTCTTCTTCTTTTTGACTGCTTAGTATCCCAAAAATAATAAAGAGTCCACGCGTTATTCAGTATACATAGTGATCAAACCAAAACACCAGCAGTTTGGCATTAAGACCGCATGAACACACAGTCTAAACTGATCAAGTATAATTAGTTGGTCATTGACCAATGAAATGTGTAAAAAATTTATGGGCCCCTTGTTTTGGCCAATCACCCCCTTTCTTGCATGTAGATAAAACTTATTTGTCATCATTTTATTGGGTCACTAGTTGGTCAATGACCAAAATAAAATTTCTCAACTCCCAACAGCTAAGAGTAGGGTGACCTCCATTTCTCCTTATTTTTGTGCATTTTCTTGAGGACTTTTGGGGAACTTGACAATCAATGGACAATAGTCAATGTCTTTAAGCTTGAGTTGGTATTAACATTCAGGTGTTAGTTTTATCATCGTCTTCGAGTAATTATTATTCATCTTATCAATTATTTTTTAACTCTTAATAACATATAAGTAAAATTTAAAAAAAAATCATGTTACCAGATTTCTTAACCGTTAGCAACGTATAAGTAAAGAAAAATATCATGTTACTTCCAAAAGAAAAGTCGTTTTATTTTTGTCGATCTCTCATTAATTGACCATTTTGAATTTGAGACAAAAATTGTATTGCTCCATCAAATTCATATTTATCCTACATATTTCTAGGAGCGAAGGTGAAATCACCCACCCCGGGAGCTCCCACCGTTCCAACCCCAAATCTCTTAAAGCAAATCTCAATCCGAGTACCAATTGCACTATGATCATATCCTACATATTTCTTGTAATGGAAGGTGTCATGCATTGAAGCTGAAACCGGTTGCTTGCTTATATGGACCTAAAGCGAAAAGGGCGGGTGAAGTCTTACAGGCTTTTCTTTCTTTTAATTTATTAAGTTACAGACCAATTTGCACAAATACTTGTACATGTAATCCTAAACCGTGAATTTGTATGCATGCCAAATTCGTATATCTATTTCATGTTACAAACTCGTGTGCTATGGTAACTTCATTTACAAATGCATACAATGATTCATGTCATTTTGGGATTGTTATTCTCTGTTTAAATAAATTATGCCAAGCGTGTCTATTTTTTACTAAAACAGATCATGGAACAATTAAACATTCTACGAAAATTTTAAATTTTACGAAGAAGACACACCGTCTAAATAATTAATAGTAGAACGGTTATCATCTAGCTTTATAGCTTAAAAGTTTAGTTTCATCCTCAATCAAGTGTATATATATATACCACTCTGGCTTTCCCTAATATAGTAATTAATTACCAAGGCAAGTCTCTTTAGCATTCCTGTGACTAGGAATATATTGTAACAAACAAATAAAATCCTTCCAAGCATATCCATATTTGTAAACTAATAAATACATATAGACACCTAGGAGGACGCCTATCTATGTATGAACCTCTTTATTAGCTGAATAGGGCAGGTCAAAGTCCTACCAGATACCTAATAGGACTACCCTTTAAAAATACAACAATGTGCCTGTGAGTTCCTCAATCAGTTTGGTTAAGCCACTTTATCTAAAACAATGTGCCTGTGAGTTCCTCAATCAGTTTGGTTAAGCCACTTTATCTAAAACATTCCTTTCAGTACATAAGTTCCAATTGGCCCTAGTAAAAAGAGTATGTGTACATATATAATTAGGGGTGTTAACGAACCGAGCCGAGTCAAATATTAGGTTTTTCAATTCAAATTTATTTAGTTAAACAAACTATTTGGCTCGGTTCTTTCACTGTAACAAACTTCAAATTTTATTCGAGTTTGGCTCGATAACGAACTAATTAGGTGTTCGAATTCGGCTCGTTTAAGTAAAATTAACAAGCGAACTTGAATCAAATACGAATCAAAATCGAATAGTTTGCAAAACTGTTTAGTTCGTTTAACACCTCTGTATATAATGAACTATGAGAAAATGTCAATAATGGTACTGTTTTTAAGACGGAGATAGTATTCAATATTCAATGTGGTTTTTTTCTTTATAAATAGAATAAACTACTATAATACATTACATATCATGGCATTGTGAAAAAATACGTTAACGGCTATTCCAGATATATGAATAACAATAAATTCTATGATGATCTGAACTTAACTACCTGGCATCTTAGTAATTACTCTATAACCAATGGAGATTTAGCATATAAGGAATGCATTCGTATATCCTTACATGTATATCTCTGGTTGCTTATAGAATAACTGCTACAATGCTAAGTAGTTATTTTTGAAGTATTTGAAGATTTGTGTATGAGGAAACAACCAATGCGGTTTTAAATTGATAAAATGTCAAAGTCACTTAACAACTCAATAATAAATTCAAATGAACTACAACTTAATATAAACACATTACCCCTTGATATAATCAAATTAAAAACAAATTGGTAATCAATAATAAGCATCTCATGCAATTCTAGTCTCACCTAACAAATGTTTAAAATTCCCATACATCTCTTTCACTATAGCTTGAGAATTCCATTTCTAGTGACTGATGAAATTTAATATGTTGAGAGAAAAACACAGGTCAAACAGTTTGAAATGAAGCAAATAGGTCATTATCTTCTCCTTTTATTTGTGGACTTTGCCTTTATCCTTATTCTATCGAAAGTCCACATACGCTAGTTGCGTTAGGTTTGGGCTTGACATGTTTGAGGAGAAAAATAAGCACTATTATTAGGAATTTCTTCCAGATTTGTTCAATTAAAAAAAAAAAAATTTACAAGAATCTTCAAGCCAATAGATGATAACTAACTTTAGCCTTGTAGTAGAAGTCTTCAGTAGCAATTCTCCTCCAACGACTTTGTCAAGTCTCCTTTTTCTTTTTTCACTTTTGCACACAAATATTAAACTCAACTGTCTTTATACATACATACATCGTTAGTCCAGTGTAGCGCTGATAACGAGCTGAGACGAACCGAATAGTGAGTTTTTGAGTTCAGTTTGATAAGATTAACGGAGCTAACTCGGCTCGATTCATTTAATATGTCGAATAAAGATTTGTTCAATTTTAACTCGATAATATTATATCTCTTTAAATAAACCAAACTCGGATTGGCTGGTTAAGTAAGCAAATCTAATTACTCGTTTGATTAGAATTAGTAAACGAACTCAAATCAAAACACCAGATAAACTCGAACTATTCACAAACAACTCGATTCGTGAAACACCTCTATTCCAGTCGTGACACAAGCTAGCACCCACCCTTTTTTCTCTCTATCCGATTCTATTATAGTGGTTAACAGACTTTTACCATAATTAAATAGTAACTTGTCTGCATCTATGAACCCAACTGGGAGATCATTATAATCATAATTTGAATTATATGAGTTAAAGTGCCGTTTGGTTCGCATTTGGGTATCGGAATGAGTATGACAGTGTATGAGTTTAATATTATATGAGTTTTGAGCTTGTTTGGTATTGAAGTGGGAATGGGAATGATTAGTATTGATGGTTTTTGGAATGTATCGGAATTGAAATGAGTATAAAAGGTGGACGGCCGGAAAATTGGCCAAAAAATTTGACCAGCACGAATAGTGACCGACCGGCGACGGCCGGGCGGCCAACGGTCCAGCGGCGGACTGGCAGCGACCGGTTCGAAACTCATACCCCCATTTCCCCATATTGATAGACAAGGGGAGCTAGTATATCAAAAAACGATATCTATTTCCAAATATTCAGATATCAATTTGGAACTCATACCCCCATTTTTCCAAACAAACAACGTTTAATCCAAACTCATACCCTTAATGAAGAAATCCCAACCAAACACCCCCTAAATCATTTTTCGCTTGTATTCATTTAAATCGTCTCTCAATAAATTTGATACAATACTTTAAAAAATTGATCTGCATTATATATTATTATTTGTATGAAATTCTCTTACCTCGACGTTTTTAATTATTGCTCTGTCTACAATCTTTTCTCTTTTTTTTTTTCAAAAATAACTTTCTTACTACAGGATCTTAGTTATACTTTTAGAAATCTTCCTACATAGTAGAGTCCCGATGATACTTTCTTACAACCGGGATCATGATGATATTTCTAAAAATCTTTGCAGGTCTCAAGTTATTTGGTTCGACGGTGATGCCAATTATAAATAAGTAGGCATTTGCATTAGTTAAGGATGTAACCTAATTTTATATGTGGACCATTAAAAGGAGTTTGTTTTGTGGTCTAATCCTAATTCCCCCTCGCAGATTGCAAGGGGATCCACCAAATAGAATTTCAAAATATTTAATATAATATGTGAAAAACGTAATTCACATTCGTTAGGACGAAATTTTAGTGAATAATATGTAAAATACTTTGGCAACTCGGTTTTAAGTAGTGTTTGACCAGCTAGATGTTTGACCACGGGTGACAAAATTTTTTAAATATAGGGAGTAACATGATCAATAGTTAGTCAAACGACTATGAGTACATCTAAAAATCATATCTACTGGAAGTATGTATTTAGAGAAGTGTCTTATGGTCTATGGTTTTATTGGAATAGAAGAAAACATGAGGCTAACGCCCGGGATATCGCCCAGCCCAATTTGCGAAGACGATGATCAAGCGTATTGATGTTCTACTATGGGCCCATCAGATTGATGTGATTGATACTCTTGAGTAGTTGTAGAATAATTTTGTTTTGTAAAGTTTGTTTATGGATTTTGGAGATGTATAGTTTTCTTTTGCTTTATACACGTAATGAAAATCGATCCTTTCTTCGAAAAAAAAATTAAATATGGAGGCTAGGACTCATGGATGATGCTTCCCCTACCAAAGATATTATAAATGCAGGCAATCCAGGATTTCATGCATTGAGTCTTGGAATGAGGCTGTAAGTGGTTCAATTGAGAAACTAACATCCCATCACAAAAATTTGATAGAATGTTAACTACTCTAAAACAGTACAGAATTTTTTTTTTATTTTTTTTTTTTGGGGGGGGGGGGGGGTTTAGACTACATACAATTGGGAAGACACTCCACATAGCCACACCGGTAGCAAAAATATTTCACAAAATTTAGATCCTAAACAGAGGTTAAAATGCTCCATTCGACAGAAGAGTAACAACATCCCACGACAATGATGTAAAGAAAATAGAGACCACAGGGGAGAAAGAATATCAATGTTATCCTTCCAAAAATTCTTATCTGGACCCGGTTCAGAAAATTGTACATTGGATTCTCCAAGAAATTGGGAACACGTGTCCTTGTAGCAAGTGAAACAGTAATCTTGGAAAAATATCACCAAGAAAAAGAAAATAAAAACAAAATTAGGTAACAGCAAGAGTCAAGGGCAGATAATAAGCTTATGAAAATAATTGGACAGGCAATACTTTTATCTGGATTACCAATTGGCACCAAGCCCACCAAATTTTGGAAAATGCTTCTGTAATGCCATTGAAAATCCTTTCCAGAATTCAGGGTCTGCAGACAACCAAGAAAATGAAAGAAATCAGTATGTAGTAATAGGGGTGTTAATAAACCGAGTCAAACCGGATATTAGGATTTTGAATTCAGATTTGTTTAGCTAAACGAACTGTTTGGCTCGGTTTGTTTAGCGTAACAAGCTTTAAAATTGGTTTGAGCTCGGCTCGATAACATTATAACTATTTAAACGAACCAAACAGTTCGGCTCGTTTTAGTAAACGAATCAAAACATGTGTTCGAATTCAGCTCTTTTAAATAAAATTAACGAACAAATTCGAATCAAATACAAATCGAACTCAAACAGTTCGCAAATTGTTCAATTCGCTAAACACCCCTATGTAGTAACATACTGATTCCTTGCCTCAGAATTGGTCACACTCGGGGGTTTCTTAAGGATAATGTCATTGGCTTGATACACGGTACTGTGGCGAATGTTCAGCTTGTGATGGCACGGAGACATCTGACGTCATTGGATTTATACATATATATACACACAGAGAGTAACTATGTGCAATGTTGTTTCCATTTTTAATGGAATCAAAAAAATACTTTTCTTTAACTTTTTAATATAATGGAACAAAACAAAATGATTCACTAAATTGGCTGCACTTTTTATATTTTGAAGTATCAGTTGATCAACACAGTTTGAATCAATTTTCGTTATGGATCATCAAAAAACAGCCTCTGTGTTTTTAATACATGGGTATGGTTGCGTACATCCAACCCTCCATACACCGCTATAATCGAGAGCTCTAAAAAAATAAGGTAATGTTGTTGTAACTATGTGCAATGTATATTTACTGCATAAGGGAGCATAGTAACATAATAGCTCTGCAAAGACAGTGGACTTTACATTCATAAGACAACTTCAAACCAAGTTATATTCAGCCTTTCTCTTAGCGAAACAAGGATCTCCAACGACAGGAAAACGCGCCAGGAGTGCATCGCTCGTATTTGTCAAGCATCATCATCCGGACCCAATATATCCCAACGACAGCAAAAACTATCGTTAAGGTCTAGAGAGGGTAAGTGGTAGGCAGACAATACCCCTATCCCAAGGGATAGAGAGTTTGCTTCCAGTTAGACCCCGGCTCCATATGTACCTGCATAAATGACATGATAATAGAGATAGGTTGTGCTAGTGTGTTAGTGAGGAAATTCAAGAATTACAAAGGAATGACTTTTGATATTAAAATACACACCACGTGTATCAACCTAAAGCGTAGATAGTGTCTACGCCTATCTATGTCCTTAACTATACTCTAAAGTGTCCCTATATATGACCTATACCTCGTTAACCTTAATCTTATGTCTCCATAAACTCCGTATTTGTCAATCTGTTGGAATAACCTACAAGAGTATACCAAAATATCATGACACTGTCATGAAGATAGATTAGATCCATAAATTGGTACATAGATTATTCACCATGTATACTTAACAACCCAATTAACTGGCCAATAAACTGAACAGACTAAGACATCAGAAATATTGACAGATTTATCATATGGCCGAATCAACGCTTCTGAAGGCTTCACTGCTTCTTGTACTAGCACTTCACACGGTCACACCAATGTTCTCCCACAGTTTGCCTACCAACAACTTTACTTGGATTTAGACTTTGTAAACGCCCTTTGGCAACGGTTTTTCATTCATCGAACAAGCTTTTAATAGCAACATAAGCATCAACCTTTAACTGTTCAACAACAAAAATATTACCTTATTGCCTTAGAGACTCCAGCCTATGGCGGGGTATGGAAGGTCGTATGTATGTAAGCAATCATACTCATATGTTAGAAACACACAGAGGTTGTTTCCCGATGACCCATAGCGAAAATTGCTTCGAGTTATGTCGATCAACAGCTACTTCACAATATAAAAAGCGCAGCCAATATCCCCATACAAACCCATATGAAGTATCATGCATCCTTTAAGACTCATAAGGATGCTGAAAGATAACACATCTAACACCACTAATATCCAACCCAGCACTAACAACTAAACCACGACTAAGACCCAAAACATGAGACTCTATCTGTTACATAGTATTCAATCAAAATCTGAAACTAATCCTCTGGTGACGTAAGACATCGATGAGCATGGTTGCCAGGACTGCATTATGGAACCACGACATCAGCAACAAAAAGTAAATAAAGTACCGGTCCTCCTAGTACCAATGATTCAGGTACACAAATAGTAGCCTATTGTTCTATTTATTCAAAACAAATGCAAAGGCAATGTTTCTTTACAGTGGGATATGCTGAAAAAGAGAAAACAAGACTTAATGGTTAAAGGGTCTCGATTGGTTGATGACTCTCCACAGCCTAACCACTAAACGGGAGCAGAGAGAATGGAAGCAGGCACTTTCTGTCTTCATATTCGTGAAATCATATGAAAACTTACATAGAGTCCAACCCATGAAATACTCAACTAATACCACCACAAAATTGAGTTTTCTTATTCCAGTAGAGACCAGCACTAACCACATGTAGCCCTTAATGCAAAACATGATGCACCCAAATCCTTGCTATTGGTTAGTATTCTGCTAGCCTTTTTGTCCAAACAGGTAAAAGAGTCCTGGTATAGGAACACTATAACACAGCATACAGCCACAACCACGCATTATAAAAGTAATTGTTAATGTGAAGGAGGGGGAAGGTTGTAAACAAAGGATTCTTGCAATTGTAGACCCAAGAGCGAGGAAGAGTAGAAGGAATATAACGCAGACCATTTTATAGTTTCTACAAAGTACAAACGCAGACCAAAACAAATAGTTGCATAAGTAGTCACAAGGGTTAGACAACTACAGAACTTCCTAAGTATCAGAAAACATCTAGACTGACATGATAAACAGCAGGCAAATTTCAGGTGCATAGCCATGCCGATACAATAAACAGATTCTTGGTTCGATATGCTGAAAGATACAAAAGAATAAGATTGCATTCATCTAATTTTATGTTACAGTAATCTAAGTGAAGGCAACATTGGTTCTGGTAGGAGTCAGATTTGCTTATGCAGATGTGGGGGGAAAGTGATGCATGCTTAGCAAAATTACACACTCCCAAAAGATCGCTTGATAACAAAAAAATCGAAAGACTTACAAAAAGACACAAAGGCACCAAGAATACGAAGAACGCAATAAAAACACGAAGAATACGAAAAAATTTAAAGAGGAAAAAAAAGGAACCTTGCTAGACTCATTGTATGAGCTCAGCTTCACAACATATCTCGTTAGACCCGCTGTTTATCTACGTTGAACAATTCTTGCTTGATCAACAACCTTCTTTTCAAGAATCTTGATAGACTATTGACAAGCTTTTTGAACAAGCTAAGGGATGAATTTTGACCATAATTCCTGCTCAAAAAATTGATTGAATTCAAAAGACTGAATAATATCCACAATTGCTCAAGTGATCCACCCCAGCTTGATTTCGCACTTCTGACAAGGCCCAAAGCAATCTCCTTCTACCTCCAGTAAACCATATCTCAACTCCACACAAAAGCAAGCTTAAGCCTTTCAACCGCTCCACTGCTTCGACGTCAGCAATCGCATGTCTATTACACAACGATCAATCTACATTACATATTATGTATCCTTGCCAGGAACCTTTCTCTTTTATCGGCCATGAGCAATTTTCTTTTTAGTGTTTCTTATGGTGCATCAGGAAGTCAATGTCAGGGGTTGGCCGAAGATAAAAAGGTATCAGTAAAGTAGGCAAAACTCAAACATGCATAAATGGGAAACTACTGCCCACAAAATGACCTAAAAGGGAAAAAAAAAAAAAAACAACTCTCAATATACAACTTGTGCCTGCCAATTTAAAGTTTATGAAACTTGTATTTCTAACTCAAGTATGGCAATCATATAACCACATAGCAGATGATGCATTAGAAGCAAGAATATAAAATTTTCATGATGAAGTCAATTATGCAGCAGAAGCTCAGGTACACACCATTCAGATAACATAATATTTCATTAAGAACTCATGATTCATTCCATACTTGTGAGGGACTTCTTGGTCCATGCACATAGTCTGTTGACAAAGAATGAATTGGCGAAATATGATGTAAACCATTGCCCATGTGTTGTTTCATAATTGCTTGCAACTCAGCAATCTGTGCACCCTGTGCTTTAACTTGTTCAGCGAGCCCGTTGTATTTCATTTGCATCTTTGCCCTCCGATAACTACTGTATCGAGTAGGCATATCGACACAATGTATAAATGAGTCCAATCAAGGTGTGCCAGAGCTAAACTGAGCTGTGCCGATTTAGACAAAGATGGTCGTGATAGAGGAAAGTGATCGAAGTCAGTCAGCCGAGCTGACCTAGATGTAAGAATGGCTAAGCTAAGGAGATATGGACAAAGTAAGGCTAAATTGAGCTGAAGAAGACAAGCTGAAGTGAGGAAGAGCTAAAGAAGTGAAGCAGAACCAAGGATGAACCAAGGTGTCGAGCTGAAGCACAAACCAGGCGACAACACTAAGACCAAGCTGTCATACTTAGTCTTGTAAATATTGTAATCTAGGATCTTTATTGTATATAAGGCAGAGCTGAGAAATGAAAAATCTCGCAATTGACTTGATCGTACTAGAGTTTTTTCTGAAATAACAACTACGGAGCCTCTAACGTTGTTAAATTGCATAAGTTTTCAGCGGAATTACTATTTTTGGGTCATCTTTGATCTAAAGTGAAGATCCGATTTCGACAAATACCTTGGTATTGATTTTTATGAATATTTAAGAAGTTTGTGAAGAAGTTTTACGTTGCTTTTAGAATAACTAATTAATAGTTCAATAAAATATCTGAGAAGAAATAAAAAATTAATACTGCATTTTTATAAGAGCCTATATATTTATACATATCTTGTATATATCCTTAAATATATACTAACTAGTAACACCTTCAAGTTATACGTTGTTCTTGAAATGTTAGCAAGTAGCTAACAGCCAACTAACACATAGTTATACAAGAAACGGAAGATAAACAATGATGAATTAATTGATTTAATATCCTATCCATTTAATTAATTAATGGTAACTAGTGTAAGGTTGTTACATTTTAAAAATTGGCAACGAGGAGATAAAGCTGATCCCGCTGCTAGACTCTCCCCACCGTAGACACCTGAAAGCAACATGTGAGGCTAGACGTGGGTGGCTCTCACAACTTTCTCTGCTGCTAGGTGTTGTTCGATGGAGAAAGAGGTAAGAAAATTTAGGTGAGGAGGTCCAAACCCTCCCGCTGCTGAGACGGGATCTCCCACCGTAAAATCTCTTATCCCACTCTTCACTGCACGACACGTGGCGGTAAAAGATGATGAGGCTAGACGAATGTCACCTGCATCTAGCTTCACTGTCTTCTGCTGCTACGTGTCTGCAGTGGGAAGTGGAGAGATGGATTTTAGATGAGGGGCATTGACACCCCCGCTCCCACAGCCCGACCCGCTGGTAGTGAGTACAAATTGGAACATTGAAAACTGAGCTGAGCTTGAAGGATGCACACACATAAGAGAAAAAAGAGAGAGAGAACATCAGCTCCTCCTCATATTCCTCTGCTTTTCTAATATTTTCGCTCTATATCCTCTCTTCGCAACAGGTGTTAAAGATTCATACGTTCTCAGTCCTCCCTCGAGATTTTCTTGGGTAAGAACCGCATCCAATATTTCCTCTCCCGTTACATCTCTATCTTCTTGGAAACAGAGAAAAAAAAAAGCAAGATGTTCTATTTGTGATTATCTGCTGGTGGGTTTTTGAATTTTTCTTTTCCATAAACAGCATTTCTTTTTTTGCTTTTGAGTTTAGAGGCAAATGGTTTTTTTGCAGAAGTGTTGTAATGATGCTATCTTTTTTGAGCTGCTTTTCGAAGATAACTCGTAGAAGGGTATTTTCGCTTCTATACTAAAAAAGAACCACTTTTTTGTACAAGCAAACACTGTCCGGTCGAGTCCTTTCTCTATGAAAAATCAAATCTTTGAAATCCTGTTTTCAAAATCTTCATCTTTTTTTTTATCTGTTCTGATTTTCTTATTTTCTGTTTGTCTTGCATCTTGTGTTTTCTCCTTAGCTCAGCTGCTCCCTTTGCCACTACATTTGCAGTTAAGCTACTTTTTTCTACCATCTTTGTGCTTGAAAAAAAGTTGCATTTCTTCCTTTTTGTCGGGCTCAGTAAGTAAGCAGCAGTTTCTAGTAGATTCAAGATTCCTCTTTTCTTTTTCTTTTTTTTCTCAACATATATTTCCTTTTTTTTTTGTTGCAGAAGTTAGGTTTCAGACATTTTTGTTTCATGTGTTGCGATTTTGTTACTATATTTTATGTTGCATACATTTGAGGATTTTTGGGATCCTTTTGTTTGCCTATTTTTTCCAACTTTCCTAGAGCGACCTATTTTTAATATTTTAGGTAGTTTATCTATTTTGTCCCGCTGTTCCATAAATTGCGGCAGAGATGGAGGCTTCCTTCTCATGACTGAAGTCTCCACTAAAAAAATTGGAGTACCTAATTTAACCATGTGGTCCACTTGTATATCTGTTGCCTATCTCTCTGGGTGAATTAGATATCATTTGCTGGGGTGCTATAAATTTTGTTATTGGTCCTTCAATGTTCCCCTCGTGATAGCAATAATAATGGGCCTCAAGATTTTTTAAATGTCTTCAGAATTTGAGCTCAGAATAAAGCTAGGAATCACTTAATTGCACTGTTTCTCTTTATTTGGAATCTAGAATGTATACATTTGACTATATATTACATTAGTGAATCCTTTTGTTTTAGGTAAACTGTAGATGCAGGTAAGGGGAATATGGTTCTCCACGTGCATTTAAACACATTGGATTCCTTTCATTCTGTATGTGTCTCTTTTTTTTCTTTTTCTTTTTTGATTGTTCTTTATGTCATGTAGGTATTGTGGGACAGGGATCATTGAAGTAGGCAAAAAGAAATCTTTTAAGTTCACTTATTGTTTCTGGATAGGTGGTAGTTGAGATATGCAGACCCCAAAAGCAAGGTAACTTTCTTGTGGTCAAAATTAATGTTACTTTCTTCATTGAAACATACATTCCTAGCTGTTTAGATGATATGTCATGGTGATTTTGTGCTGGCAAAAAGTGGGATATTCGAAAATTTCCGGATTTCATGAATCATTGCTACATTGTTTTATTCAGTCGAATTTGGTGATCAATTCAATGTGCTGATTGTTTAGGCACATGCTACAATAACTATTATGTGCTTAGCGTTACATTGCTTAAGTTTTTCGTTTCCAGGTAAAATTTGGGCCAAGAATCACAAATGAGATGGTGGTTTCTGTTTAGTTACTAGAAGCATCATCTGTTTTTGTCTCTGTTAAACTAAGTATGGAGTTCATCACCATGTGATTTGCAGAACTTGTCCTTTTATCTGAAACTTAGATTTGATACATAGTTTTTTTTAGAAATGTGATAATGTTTTTGAAAATTTTCGTCCTGGGGCGGAATTTTTTCTTGAAGAAATTAGATCATCTTGTGTCATTGTCATAACTCTAATATCATTTGCATTGTGTGTACTCACCTTATTTCTTGTCTTTTTTTTTTGGGTGATTGCACATGCCAAGGTGATGTTGTCCTACTTATTATTACTGTGCATGAGTTAAGATTTCACATGTCATCCCACAAAACTGTCTGGGCACATATTTTTGTGATTATATCAATGATAAACGTTTGTCAGATGATTTCAGGGCCTCGTAACCCTTCTTGTTTTCTTGACCAAGGTAAACATGTATTAGATGATTTCAAGACTAGCATTTCAAGATCTGAAACTAATAGCAAATGTACTTTATCAATTTATTAGCAAATTGAAAAAAAAAATCAGGTCTGAGATGTAATTTTCCAATAATGTGCATATGTCTCATATCGTTCTTGGTGTTAAAATATTATATCCATTGTGAAGCTTTTTGTACTATCCATTGTGTTTGTTGCTTCTTATGGTTATCCACATTGTCTCAGTCTATTTCATTGTTCATCTTTTGGTATGATCGTGGTGGGAGGTATGGTAATTTATGGTTTTCATGCAGGAATGGTTCTGCTTCTGAAGCAGCTCATAAGGTCTCTCCTGGCTTCGTACCCTCTGAAGCACCTACTAAAAGCTCTCCTCGTTCTGTGTCTTCAGAAGTTCCTCAAAAGCTGTCTCCACGAGTTGTTCGCCAGCTTAAGATAACTAGCCAAGACTCTGACTCTTCTTCAACTCGTACAAATAGGACTCCCAAGGACAGAAGCTCTAAACTAGGCGAACGCAAGTCACCCAGAAGTCCAGTGATTGAGGTAGTAGAAGACATTATAGCCTTTCTGCTTATACCATTTCACAATCTGCATGACTTATGAAATCTGCCTATATTTGGAGAAAAGGGTTCGTCCACTGAATTATAGTTGTTTAGTTACCTTATATAATGATGCATGCGTATTTTGTAAAAGAGAGTAGGATACGTCATGTTTTTTACGCCAGAGTCATGGAGTAATCCTTTGGCAAATTATTCACATTCAGACACAGACACATATATACATACAACATACGCAAATGCACATGCATTTCTTGTTATGCTGTTGAATATTTTTTCTGTGCGTTACCTTATCTTTTCCTGCAAGCTGCAGAAGAAGCGGCCAAATGGGGTTGCTGAGTTGGAATCTCAAATATCTCAACTTCAGAATGATCTGAAGAAGGTGAAGGAGCAGCTGGATTCTTCGGAAGTTCAGCGCAAGAAAGCCGTGCAAGATGCAGAAGAATCAAACAAACAACTCTTGGCAATGTCATCTAAGCTTGAGGAGACACAGAAACAAGCATTGAAGCAGTCCCATTCCAAGGACTCTGAGGATCATGTACAACAGGCTTTGGAACAGTCCATTATGAAGGAAGCTGAGATCTCCAGGTATCGTGCACCACTTGTTTTGAAGGACACCATTTCTGAGGAATCTATTGTCTTTGAAGATCATGTCACAACATTCGAAGCTGAACTTGAAGGTTTGAAGAAACAGCAGTCGCTGGATTCCGCTTTACTGGACTCTGCAGCTAATGAGATTAAGGATCTCAAACTTCAGCTTGAAGTTGTGGCTGAATCTGAGGCAGCACAAACCAAACAAGCGGAGGTGGCCCTAAGTGAGCTTAATAGCTTGAAGGAAAGCATTACAGACTCTCTTGTGCTGGTGCAGGACATGGAAAATCAGCTCAGAAATTCTGAAGAGTCAGAAGCTCGTGCCAAAGAACTAATTGGGGAAACTCTGTCTCACTTGCAGGCAGCCAATACGACTGCCGAGACACTCAGGTTAGATGGTATTACAGCTGTGGAGGCTTATGAGGCCGTGGCCTCAGAACTGGAACGATCAAGAGCTCGTGTAAATGTGTTGGAATCTCTTGTTCATGACCTCAAAACTGATACAAACACTTCAGTTGGTGGTGAATCTCAGCCTGCAGGAGACCCACTTGAACTTAAAAGTGAAAGAAGTGAAGAACTTGGCCACTTAATCGAAGAAGAACTTCAGTGTCTGAAATCTGAGGTAAGCCAACTACGATCTTCTTTGCAAGCGTCTGAAGCCAAATACCGGGAACAGAAAACTGAAAGTGAACTAGAGCTAAAGAGCGCATTTGAGATGGTAGAGCAAATAAAGTCTTCCTCGGTTGCGAGAGAGGCAGAACTTGAGACAGAGATACAGTTATCAAAGGTGCAAATTGAAGAATTGAAAGCAAATCTCATGGATAAAGAAACTGAATTGCAAGGTATCTGTGAGGAAAACGAAGGACTGAATAAGAGGTTAGAGAACATCCCTTCCGCCAAAAGAGAGTTCGAATACGAAAATGAGGTTCAGAAAGCGAAGGAAAACATTGACAATCTGAACACTGCATTGCTCGATAAGGAAACCAAACTACAAAACATTCTTGAAGAAAATGAGACACTCAAGTTGGAGATCAGGAAAAAGGAAAGCAACAAGGGTGAAGCAGATGTTGAAATCGTCAATGAGCTCGAAGCTGCAAAGGCTGCAGAGCGTGAGGCACTAATGAAGCTAGGTTATGTCACCGAGGAAGTGGACAAGAGTAACAGGAGGATAGCAAGAGCGTCAGAGCAGCTCGAGGCAGCTCAGGCTGCAAATACTGAGATGGAAACTGAGTTGAGGAGGCTGAAAGTGCAGTCTGACCAATGGAGGAAAGCTGCAGAAGCTGCTGCTACTATGCTTTCAACAGGAAATAACGGGAAATACATGGACAGAACAGTGTCAATGGACAGCAAATACAGTCCCAGATCACGCCGTATTGGTTCGCCGTATTCTGAAGAGACTGATGATGATTTGCTTAGAAAGAAAAACCCAAATGTGATCAAGAAGTTGGGAATTCTCTGGAGGAAGCCTCAAAAATAGTAGGATTGAGTCCCTGCTTGGTCAATAATTCAAAACTAGTGATCAGTTCGCATTTCTATTATTTCTTGCATGATGCATGAACTATGTGTTTTAATGTAGTTTGGTTCATATGCCTTGCTTTTTGTCTGTCTAGCACTGGTATGCTAATACCCTTGGGAGCTTCTGCAGTTTGGTGGATATAGCATATCATCATCATCCGTGTCTAGCACTGGTATGCTAATACCCTTGGGAGCTTCTGCAGTTTGGTGGATATAGCATATCATCATCATCCGTATCTAGTATATCCTAACGAAGTAAAAGCTATCGCTAGGGTCTGGGGAGGGTAAGCGGTAGGCAAACAATACCTCTGTCTCAAGAGATAGAGAGTCTGCTTCCAGTGAGACCTCCGGCTCGGTGGATATAGCATATATGTAATCTAATTTATGGCCAATATATGGTGTATCATGCTCTTTTGATTATATATTCTCTAATATGAAGATGTGCATACATATACTCTATTTTATACCAATTTGTGGTATATCATGGTCTTTTCAATATGAAGCATGAACTATGTGCTTTGTAGCAGTTAAAATGTTTTACCATATTTCTCTTATCAATAGTGTTCTGCAACAAAATGCATGGTGTAGACTTTCTATTGTCTGCCACTGTAACATTATCCATTATTACCTGCACATGGTTCATCTGTTTGGAGTTGGAGACCATGACTATACAACTGTTACCCACTCTATCCATGGTGTTGAATTTCTATTGTCTAGCACTGTAACATTATTACATGCACATTGTATATCTGGGAGCAAAAGGCCATACTCTGGGCATGAGGGCCCCACTGCTTCAGCCCTTAGGAGCATTGTGGATGATGCAAATCAGGAGCTCATCGGCCTTCTAGGTTGGGTGAAGACTTGCGCATTGACTCACAAAAGGTGTCCTCCCGCAAACTAGACATTCGGCCTAGCAGCATTGTAACATCCATACTGTGCGTGTCTATGGAATTGAACTGTTGATCTCTTGGAGCGAATCTCAACCCGAACACCAACTAAGCTATGTCCTGGAGTGCATGCACATTGTTTATTTGTTTGGAGTTGGAAAACATGAATATATAACTCTTATCCACTCTACGTTAAAAATATTGTCATAGTTTTATTTGAGACATATTTCAAATAAAACTATGACAATTTTTTTAGATGGAGGAAGTATATCAAATGACTATTACGTTACACTTGACCTAATTTTCTGAAGTTGGGGGGGTCTGAGTTGGTATGAGTTTGGATTTCTTGATTTAAGAATGAAGGATCACAACTTTGAGTCGAGTTTTGACTTGGATGTAAGGCCTAATGAATTGCGAGCTGGGCTTATGACAAGTACATGAGCCAACCTTACCTACCCCCAAACAGAAAAATGTATAAAAAAGAAAAAGGTAAAGGAACAACCTTACCTACCCCTGTACCCACCACCACTAAACTCTATTTGTCAACATGAACCATCCCACAAGCATTCACTTTCCTCAACTTATTCAGAATGACACATAAAAAAGAAAAATTAACAATCAACATGTCATGTTTCACTTTTGGGTTTCCATAGCTGTTGAGTGCATGATATGTAGTTTTACCATAAGTTTTCATTGAGGCTCATTAAATTTAGGTTTGAATACAAATTGTGGAGTGTCGCGATTGAATGAATTAAATTTTCATTCAAAGTTGAAAGTTAATTTACAAGATTGTTTTCTTTTATAGGGGCGAAAAAATATTTCTAACGGCTGTTTGACTATCACTCAGCTGTCACTGTCGACCTACTGTAAATTCTAATGGTTGTGGTAACGGTTAGTTACCAAGGCAGTTCAGCTATGTACAGAAATAATTATTTACAACAAGTATGGTAGGTCGGTCTTCTTAGCTCGTGCTTCACTTCGTAACCTTAGCTCAGCACTTATTGTCTTCAGCCACACTTTAGTCATGTGCTTCACCTGAACTCTTCAGCTTTTCTTCAGCTCAGAAGTGCCATATTTGATCTTGTATTTGTTCTGTGCTTCGCCTCAGCTACGCTTCAATTCAACACAGCTTAGATCAGCTGACAGTTTGTCTTCAGTCTGTTGTTGCCCAAATCAGGATTGTCGATCTGAAGTCAGTTCGGCAGTTCAGTCCAGCTCGGCTGGGACTTAGTTTCCACATGAAGATCATTGTCGGTGAGCCATTTGTAATTTATGGTTTTAACGTAAGCAACGATGTATATGTTAATGTCCAAAAACGTAAATTCACTGTCAACAATTTACCTTAATGAATAGTTTATAATTTTTTTTACATTTCCAATGGAGTCAATGATACATTCTTCTTTGACTTTGGAATATGATGGAATAAAACAAAATGACTCACTAAATTGGCTGCGGTTCTTATATTGTAATCGTTTCTGATTTGCAGTTATCAAAATTTTGCTCTCTTCAATTTACTATCTCTCTTCTCTCTCTTCTCTATCATTTTTCTCTTGCTGCTCTTCGGATCATTGCTTATTTGTACGATAGTATGCAATTGAGTTTGTTCGTTCTATTGATGAATGGAGCTTGATGTTATATCCTTGGCACAAATGGCGGAGTTCATTACAGGTGACTACGAATGTTCTTGAACATAACTTGACGCATCATTATGGGTCATCGGGAAACAACCTCTGTGTGTTTCTAACACATGAGTATAGTTGCATATATCCGACCCTCCTAACAATAGGGTAATGTTGTTGTTGAATAGTTTATAATTTCAACATAAATCTTCGTTGAAAACTAAGATGTAAATCTTCATTAAAAACTGTGATATGTTCTGACCAAGGACTAGATACGCTTAGCTAAAAACATTTTAAAAAGACACACAAACAAAATCAAAGTTCTCTGTCATTTAGAAGATATGGTTGGCTACTTTGCACTGTATATTTTGACATTTTTCTATATCAGTTGGTTAGTGATATTCTACTTGTAATACAACCATCTCACCAAATATCCTCCCCCTCCTCTGGAAAAGAAACAACGTTATGGAGCGAGTAGAATACATAAAACAAACAGGAAAGCGAGCAGAATATCTGGAACGAGCGTCTTCCGCATTACAATCTCATCAAACATTAATAACTGAAAAATATCTCAGATATTTTTCTCTCAGAATACAATCTTACCAAACATTAAAAACTCAAAAAGGAACCATGTTGACAAAAGACTCTTAGCATGATTATAGTAACTTTTTTTTTTTAATATTTGAATATGTCTAATACTTCCATGTTTTGATATCGATTTGGAGGCAAGTCATTGCACATAAACCCTTTGATACGTATCAGATGTAAATCGAAAGATGAACTTTAATAATCATAGACTTATAGCAAATCTACACCGTATTAGAGTTATATTCTTATTTGACTCGTATATCTGAATAGAAAAATTCTAAATAGATATCTTTTGTTATAAAAAAACTTTGAGTTAACATACATCGAACACTGTCTTTTCCAAATATCACATTTGTGATCTTACGACAATGCTTTTAAGACAATGACAAGGATATGTGATAGTATAGTTTAACTTTTTTTTTATTTATACATGTTTGTGTATATAAAGTATGTGAATGAGAAAGCACGTTTGTTAATAAAGACCACAATATACAATCGGCCGTTCAAAATATCCGCCACAAAGAGCTAGCTTACATATAAATCACTGTTTTTTGAAACCCTCCCGCCACACAGATCTCCGATTAAGATGTCGGCGACGGCAATAGAATCTCCGACGACACCTCGTTACCTCCGACTGTCAAAAACCTCCAGTAGACTTTCTTACACTTGCAGGATTTCTTCAGTTTCCAGAAATCGTCATAATCAATGCCGCAGAATCTCCCTCCAGGCCTCGAATAGCAGCGGCGGCGTGAGGGAATCCAATGATTTCAGTAGCAGTGAGGGGCAGAACGCAATTAGATTGCAAAAACCAATCGAGGAATATCCCTACCAATTGAATTCTAGAGATTCATCGGTTTCACTTCCAAGTATTAAAGAACTCACATCCCCCCTCTCCTGTGTGTGATTTCGTAAAGTTTTCTCCGTTTCTTAATTTTTTTTCTTACTTGTGAATTTTCAGAGCCTTTAACTTCAGCGCATTTATCTAATTTGGCCTCTGAAGGATCTCGTATTCGTGTTGCTTATCAGGTTGCCTTATAAGCATTTTGTTAGAAGCAATAATGAATTATGCTAAATATACTTTCTTGGAAGCAATGAATAGACATGACATCAACGTATTACTTTTGAATTTATGTCTTTGTTGTGTGATTATTTTCACGATTCATTTATAAGGGTGTTCGAGGTGCTTATAGTGAGTCAGCGGCAGAGAAGGCTTACCCTAATTGTGAACCAGTTCCCTGTGAACAGTTTGAAACAGCTTTTGAAGTAAGCTTTGTTTCCTCTCTTTTTCATACAATGAAATCAAAGGGATTTAACTGGAAAAGCTTTGGATATTGTTGTAAAGGTTAAAAGATTCAGCTTTCTGACTTAGTTTAGTATTTTAGTTAATATGGTGATTCATTTTCCAATTGTTTATCATTGGTCAAATCATCTGTCTACTAGGCGGCGGAAAGATGGATTGTTGAGAGAGCTGTTTTACCAATAGAGAACTCTTTAGGAGGGAGTATTCACAGGAATTATGACCTTTTACTTCGACATAGACTGCATATTGTTGGAGAAGTCAAACTTGCGATTAGGCATTGTTTAATGGCTAATCACGGGGTCAAACTTGAAGACCTGACAAGAGTTATGAGCCATCCCCAGGCAGGCTTCTGTTGCTTCCCTTCTTTGCTTATCTCCAAGCTAGAAATTGATGCTGATATGGATTTCGGTTGTGTGCCAGGCTCTTGCTCAGTGTGAGAACACGTTAACAAGATTGGGCCTAGTCAGGGAAGCTGTGGATGATACAGCTGGTGCTGCACAGGTTTGACATATTTAATTTCTTTCCTTGTTTTTACTGATTACAAGAAAGTGTTTTTGGAGGAGGGGCGGGTGGTGGCAGGGAAGCAAGTTTTCCTTTTAAAGATGATTTCTCTTTTTTTTTATTTCTTGATATTTTTTAGACTTTTAGCTGGTAATAAAATTGCTTGTTTTCAACAAAACATTACCGGCATCTGATCAATTCGTATAGATATTTCTCTTTCTATACATGAAGCATTTGGAACTACAACTGTTGTTAAGATGCCTTAATTTAGACATTCACCGTTTTAGTTTAGTTTTTCCTTCTTCATTTGCCAGTACATTGCTTTGCACAAGCTCAACGATGCTGGAGCTGTTGCCAGCAAGAGTGCTGCAAGCATCTACGGCTTGAATTTACTTGCAGAAGATATACAGGTTGGCTTAGTGGAAGGATGTATCTGTACTTGATAAATTACATCTCACCGAAAATCTTTTTAAGTGTAATTTATTCATTAGAAAAATCTTAATTGATTAACCTGAAGGTCTTGTGTTTCAGGATGAATCATATAATATCACTCGTTTCCTGATGCTAGCAAGAGAGCCTATTATTCCTGGCACAGATAAGCCATTCAAGGTTAGCAGTTTCAGTTTTGGTGTTTGTAAGTCGCAGTTGTATTTCTTCATAAAAAGCGTTCATCTGTTACATTAAAAATTAAGCACTCTGTTTGACATTCTTTTCATCTTGTAGACAAGTATAGTCTTCTCATTGGAGGAGGGTCCCGGAGTTCTTTTCAAGGCACTTGCTGTTTTTGCTATGAGGAATATTAACCTCACAAAGGTGGGTGTAGCTTAATAGAACATGCTGCTACTGACTGGTTTCATGTTCTAGAGGTTTCTGTTTGCTGTCATTGAGTTGCTTTTGCTAATGCAGATTGAAAGCCGACCTCTGCAGAAGCAGGCCTTGAGAGCATTTGAAGACTGCATAACTGGTTTGCCTCAGTATGACACAATCTTTTTATTTCTCCTTTTAAGTTCCTATCCTGTGCATGTCAGGGTAAGCTTATCTGGCAAGCTCGTGCTTTCTTTTCTGGGTACTTATTCCAATGCTGTTCTTTTGTTCAGGCACTTCCCCTATCTTTTCTATGTTGATTTTGAAGCTTCTATGGCTGATCAAAGGGCTCAAAATGCTCTAGCTCATCTCAAGGTCTGGTTCTCGTTAACATTGATCTGGAGCATTTCTTTTCGAATGGTGGGAAATGTGATATTATTCCTTTTTGTTGTATATAAGTGACTAATGTTATTTTACTGGTGATTCTTTGACAGGAATTTGCTACATTCTTAAGAGTGCTAGGAAGTTACCCTGCTGACACTGGCATGCCATAAGTGACACAGTGAAACTGGTACGCTTCAGATGTTTGAACATCGTTAAATCAATGCATCATGTCTTACTTTTTCTGAAAGCGTGGATTTCCCTGCGTATTTGATCGATGGTTGCAAATGACGATGACAACAACAACATTACCCTATTGCCTTAGAGGCTCCCGCATATGGCGAGATATGAGGGGTCGGATGTACGCAAACATACCTATGTGTTAGAAACACAGAGGTTGTTTCCCGATGACCCATAAGGATACGTCAAGCTATGTCGATCAACTGCTACTTCACAATAAAGGAGCACAACCAATTTAGTGAGTCATTTTGTTTTATTCCATCATATTCATAAGTCAAGGAAGAGTGTGTCTTTGACTTTAAAATTTTCTCTACCATTGTCATCGATGTGTATCAGTTTTTCTTTGAGTCATGCCACACTTTAGAATTTGCCCAATAAGGGGCACCTTGTCGGAAGAAGTGTGTACCAGTGATCAAAGTCAGATTCTTGTACGTTGAGTAGAAATCATGCTCTACTTTACCAGTCATCATGTACTCTAGCTGCTAATGCAGTAATCAGTTAGTGAAATATTTTTCCTTATTAGCAAAAACATGCACTCATTACGTATTTAGACTCCTTTTTGCTTTTTGAAATAAACATGATAAATCCCATTAAGTTCCTTTTCATCAAATCAACAACATTACCACATTACTTTAGAGTCTCCAGCGGGGTATGGGGAGTTGGATGTACGTAACCATATCCATGTGTTAGAAACACACGGAGCTTGTTTTCTGATAACCCATAATGAAATTTGCGTCAAACTGTGTCGATCAACTGATACTTCACAATATAAGAAGCACAACCAATTTAGTGAGTCATTTTGCTTTATTCCATCATATTCCAAAGCCAAAGAAGAGTGTGTCATTGACTCCATTAGAAATGAAAACGTAAGTTCCTTTTCAGCAATAAAGGAAAATAATGCCAGAAACAAGGTTTCAGAATCCGTAGTCCGGGGACCGTAGAGATTGATACTCCTGTGTGTCTTTGCACCTGTAAACTCACTTTTGATACTCTTCATATTTGGTAACAGGGCCACATTCTTGGGGAACCAAGTTGATAATTGAAGGGAAGATGCTTCCTCTGAGTTACGACTACATGCTTTGAGATGAGAGAGGTGAATGTGAAATTTGTCGAGGTGCTCCTCAATGGCTGCTGTAAGGATAAATTTATGGTGCCGGATGCAAGTAGCTGCTATACTTCCAGTAGGACTTTGACCTCCATGTTTATATTTTTGCAGCATCCGTCATAACATTGTTCAATTTTCATCTAGGGCTTCTGAATAGAGATCTCCAGGTATTTATGTATACTTTGGTTCCCTCTGTTTATGTTGTGGATATTCTTTTCTTAATGTACTTTTTTCCCCCTTTCTGTGTGTAATCTTTACAAATCTTGTAATTGAAAGCTTTGTAAGTAAAGAATATTGGTGAAATTTCGTGCTAAAGTTGTTAAAGTCTATTTTTAGACGTCACTCGTGCACTCTGTATTAATGAAAGCTAGAATGCCACATGTTATACTTCTCTTAGGGTGATTTGGGATGTTCGTTGCTTTGTAGAGTAGCAGTTGATCAACACATCTTACGCAATTTTCATTATAAATCATCGGGAAACATTTGTGTGTTTCTAACACATAGGTATCGTTGCGTACATCCGATATTCTCATATGCCACCATAGACGGGAGCCTCTAAGGCAACGTAAAAATATTGTTGTTGTTGTCCCGTTGTGGCTGTGTTGCCTCTTTCCTTGAAAAACTCTGAATTTGTAACTGTGTCCCTTGTGTTGCCGGTCACCAAGTCAATATTCATGGACTTTTGGTATCAACCTGGGAATCAGTTAAATTAATGATAGACACTGAAAGTGTATAAGAATGACGTGTAAACACATTCATGTTTAGTACAAAAGTAGGAACCATAACATAAACCATGTGTGGTATATAAACTCGGTTAGATCAGAAGAGACAGAAAGTGATGCAAAATATGAGACATTTAATCACGCGCTGCCACGTATAAAAAAAAGGAAGAGGTTTAAATTTTTTTTATTTTTTAAATAAGAGTTGATTGTATACGTGACAGCGCGTGATTGGAGGCCTCATTTTTTGACTTATTTTCTGTCTTTCCTGATCTCAACCGATATAAACTAGAATATCTTAGCGTGTTTCAAACACACTATGACACTAGAATAGTAATCAGAGATTGTTCGGATATATAGGCTTCAGTGTCCCTATAATACTAGCACCTAGAGTTGACACATTTGCTTCTTCCACTATGTCCGAAGGCCCAAAAGTGAAATCTTAAAGACATAAAATTTGAAACGCCCGTTGCTGCAGCAGACCTTCACCTCTGTGAAAGATTACCAGCCTACCCAAGAAAAAACCTTACAATGTTTTTTTTGTAAGTTAATATTTTATAAATAAGTTAAATTAGGCGAAATTACGAAAGAGGTTGTGTGAAGATAGCATCAGCAAACATGACTTGCTCAAAATACAATAGTACATGTGTAATCTATCGTAAATTAACTGTAGACAAGTGTCCGAAATAGACTAACCTATAATAACATCTAAGATAAAACATGAATTACCCTAGTTGAATAAAGCAAAGCTTCAAAAGCAGCAGATGAAAAAGAGCCTCTCCTAGAGGTAAGTCAATCAATCGTACCCAGTATTTTTCAATGACATCAAAAGCTATCGCTAGAGTCTGGGGAGGGTAAGTGACAGGCAAACAATACCTCCATCCTTCTTAGAGGTAAGTACAAAAGAAAAAAGAAAAACCATAAAGATAGCATCATCGGAGGAGGTAATTGGAGAAGCTTGTTGCTAGCTTGAGACGTCGGAAGACTAATTGTAGGGATGATGCACAGAGACCAGACGGAGACCGGAGAAAGAACACTGAAGTGATCCAAAAAGGAGCCAGAGATAGGGAAAGTATTCATAACTAGGTAGTTGATCGAGTTTTAGAGATGACTTTCATTGAGACGCCTTAATTGATGGCTAGTATACGGTTGAACTTGTTACGTTTTTATCTTCTCCATGAATCAATAGAGTAGCATATACTTTGAATGACCTTCTTGAGAACTACATCATG
>AP025049.1:2816867-2859480 GCA_036186865.1 Eustoma russellianum | reverse complement strand
CAGCCTACCCAAGAAAAAACCTTACAATGTTTTTTTTGTAAGTTAATATTTTATAAATAAGTTAAATTAGGCGAAATTACGAAAGAGGTTGTGTGAAGATAGCATCAGCAAACATGACTTGCTCAAAATACAATAGTACATGTGTAATCTATCGTAAATTAACTGTAGACAAGTGTCCGAAATAGACTAACCTATAATAACATCTAAGATAAAACATGAATTACCCTAGTTGAATAAAGCAAAGCTTCAAAAGCAGCAGATGAAAAAGAGCCTCTCCTAGAGGTAAGTCAATCAATCGTACCCAGTATTTTTCAATGACATCAAAAGCTATCGCTAGAGTCTGGGGAGGGTAAGTGACAGGCAAACAATACCTCCATCCTTCTTAGAGGTAAGTACAAAAGAAAAAAGAAAAACCATAAAGATAGCATCATCGGAGGAGGTAATTGGAGAAGCTTGTTGCTAGCTTGAGACGTCGGAAGACTAATTGTAGGGATGATGCACAGAGACCAGACGGAGACCGGAGAAAGAACACTGAAGTGATCCAAAAAGGAGCCAGAGATAGGGAAAGTATTCATAACTAGGTAGTTGATCGAGTTTTAGAGATGACTTTCATTGAGACGCCTTAATTGATGGCTAGTATACGGTTGAACTTGTTACGTTTTTATCTTCTCCATGAATCAATAGAGTAGCATATACTTTGAATGACCTTCTTGAGAACTACATCATGACTTTTGACAATTTGTGGACCTCTAGTTTTACATACACTGCTTGGTGTCTCGGGTCGATGTTGCTGTTATAAAATGATTTTGTTGTCTTTAGGCGGCTTGAACCCCATCAAAGAATGAGGTATTTTTTATGCACTATGCTTGAGATCTCGACTTTTTGAACCTATTCATTAAAATATATTCGTGGAATCACACTCGCACGAAGCAGAGTCAATTTACTTCTAATGGAAATAGATGTTCGCATGCACATAAATAAATGTCATAGCTTCATCACCTGATTTTTTGGATTCTAATATGCTTTCATAGAGGTGTGAGACAAGCTCTTTGAAAGGACTGACCTTCTTCTCAAACAAATAACCCTTAAGAGAAATTATATGATAGCCGAAATGACGCACAAACTTCAACTATTTACTATCTCCAACAAATTTTCTTTTTGGAAATACTAATGTACTAGTTTTATCCTTATAAGGCAAGAATTGGCGTGATATATTAGTAGGACAGACTACATACGCCTCAATAAATCTAAAAAAGCTATCTAATTTTGACGCTCTTCAAATTATTCTTCCAGACATGTATACCACAAGACATCGGATATTCTTTCATAATATAAGGATATAAAGAGTTCATATTATAATAGTATACTATCATCATAAGGCTTATAGACATAAGCATGACCACCATAATAGCCACGCCTAATAAAGGTGTCTTGGTTCCTTGTAGGTAAATGAATATAAAGGGACTCATCATCCAAATAATTCTGACGAAAGATTTTAACGAAAGCGATGAAAATGCCATCACATCCTCGATATCAATATTCTACTTTGACAAATTAATCTCTTCAGACTTCAACATCACACCACCTAAGAGAAGGATGTCTTATCTAAGATAGTTGATCAAATCCTCCATAGGACCATGAAGATTAGACACTTCCAATTCTGAAAGTCGGATAGAACATTGGTACCTAATTCAGAAAATAATTTTTTCCCCAATGATTCAAGATGCTAGAGAGCAATGTGCATGAATCTCTATCATATACTTTTACCGGTCTAAATATACCATCATACTCTCTACTTTGCCCAAAAAAAAAGCAAAGTACATTACCCAACAAAAAAGCAAAGTATACTAATAGTCAAAGTTTTTGTAATATATTTATCATAACTGTTGTAAGAGACAGTGAAAATTTTTTGACAATATTTTATAAAAATGTGTATATGATGTTTTTTAAAAAGGTGTGTTTCATGAATTGTGATAATATTTTTAAAACCGAAGAAATATTATATTTATTAACAATGTCTAGGGGTTGACTCGATTTTTGATTCCCTCTACCTCTATACCCTATATATGACAACGTTATTAATACTTTATAAACAAATGACGTTCTTGTTTATGTTATTGTGTGAAAGTAGCCGAAACACCAAAAAGTGTGATGCCAGTAGTCTAAGGCATAATTATGTAATTTCCTATCAATATTTCCCTGCAGTTAATTTGTCAATTAACACTTGGTTATTTACGTCACTGGTTATAGTTCTATTAGCAAATGATTTAATTCCGTTAAGGGCATTGCATAACAAATTAGATAACAATTGATTAAACTTGGAATTAGAAAATATGAAAATATTAGACATAATAAGCGTCAAAAATATTGATTGCAAAGGAAAACAAGACATCACTTTTTCTTCTCTTTCTCTCTCTCTCTTTTTCGACAGCCATGTTCTGAATACATGGTTTCGCGGAAGATTGAGTTGGTGAGCCATGTGATGGGTTAATTCTCCGTCACATTAGTGCATACAAGGGAAGTTCTCTCGATTTATATGTTTTTTTTTGGTCAACCATGTTCTGGATATAAGGTTTCACGGAAGATCAAGTTGGTAAACCATGTGATCGGTTAGCTCTCCATCATATCGGTAAATACAAGGGAAGTTTCATCGAATAGTATGTCAGTTTAACTCGTAATTCACTTATGACTTCATGTTCGGTAACTTAACTGTGCTGATGTTAATTGTGGTTACATTTAGAGGTGTTTATGGTCTGGTCCAATCTGTTTTTGGACATATTACAAACCAAACAGTTTGTAACGGTTTGGAAATAGTAAAACCGAAACCGGTTAACAAACTGTTTGACCGGTCCAGTTTGGTTTGGTTGGTTTCGGTTTTCTGGTTTGCTTAATTAAATACAATTTTGAGCAATAAGAATCTAAAATTACAAACCACAGCCAGTTAAATAAATGACAAGACAACTAAATAAATTGCAAAACATATATATATATTTTATACATTTTACATATTTTAAGAAACTGTATGGTCCAATTTTTATAAAATAATATATTTTATAATATATCCTATATATTTTATAAAATAATATAATTTATATATTTTATAAAATATATATATTATAAATATATATATTTTATAGAAAAGGTGCGGTCTAGTTTTTACGGTTTAAAAGTTCCAAAACTGGACCGTTGGAAATGGTTTGGTTTTTAAAAAATTTTAAACTGATTGCTAAACTGCAGTTTGGTTTTTCTTAGTTTGGTTCAATGATTTGGTTCGGTTTATAAAAAATTTGTTCTCTCCTAGTTACATTAATAAATAGATTGATCCATCTTTATTTTATTTTATATATACTTCCTTCGTCCTAAAAGATTGTTGTTTTTTTAGATGTTCTAAAAACATGTCCATTTTTATATCAAATTTTAAAAATTATGCGACCTTTCAACATTATCCTTATCAAGTCTTAAAAAACACATTAAATACTATGCAACAACCAAACAAATGATAAAAAAGAAATTGTGGCTTACTTTTCATGATTAAACAACATATTATATAATTTTTTCTTAATAAGCCGTGACACTCAAAAGTGACAATCTTTTTGGAACAAAAAAAAGATGTATCTGTGTCTGTGTGTTTTTGTATATATAAATATATACATACATACATATATATATATATATATATATATATATATATATATATATATATATATATATATTGACGTGTATATACTTATTAAGCATGAATTACTTTTATTTAGTTACTTGGCACCATGAGAAGGGATCCCTCCCACCAAAACATGGGAACCACGGAAGAAGCAACTTGTATGCTCGACTTTGACGGGATAGATCCCTTCACCGCAGGGGGTGCGGCGACGCGTGACCGCGCGACACGTGGTAGCAAGGAAGGTAGTGAGGCTAGATGCAGGTGACCCTCATCTAGCCTCACCACCCTTCTTTGCTGCCACATGTCGCGTGATCATAAAAAGGTGAGGAAAGTGAGGGTGAGGAAATCTCAACCGACTTTGACAGCCTTTTGGGGCAAAAGAAAGCGTAGATCTTCCATTACACAACAAAGCTTACTTTGCCCTTTCCATTCAGGCATCCACGTCAGATTCCATGTAAGAAAACGACAGCATCAATTCCTCAATTCTCCTTTGACAAGTAGCACATGACCGTAATAAGTGCGGGATTCTTCCAAAACTCAAGGAATTAAATGAAAGTTTAATACCACCTATTAGACGTTTCCGGTGTAGTATACTTCTACGCTTGTACAAAGTCTAAGAAGGGTATCGTTTCGCGATCTCATGTACGCAGCCTTACCATATACTTTCTGTGCAAAAGCTGTTTCCATATCTCGAATATGTAACCTCAAGATTATAAAACAAAAATCTTACCAGTTACTTTAAGGCCCGCTTTCTTAATACGATACCTTGGATTGACGTAAATTTTTAATGTTTTAATATTTTCTTTTTTAAACTAATGACTCGTAGTGGCTTGCAAATTCTAAAGCAAAACTAATCAGGTTATGGTATCGTTAGTTTAGCACTTTTTTTTGGTTTAACGGATAAATCTTCGTGTTTTGACAACAGTTATGAAAACCTCTTATCTTGTTATTATATGATATAGATCCAGAAATGTACTTCAAATAATAAGATGTCAATTGCGAGCTTTAAGCATGAAGTCTCTGTTAATGCTTCATTCACATCTAATAAGAAAAAACAAATAGCTAGGCCGAATGCTTGGTTTGCAGGAGACATCTTATGTAGGTCAATACGTAAGATCTCACTCAATCCAAGAGGCCGCTGGACTCTTGATTTAATCCTCTACACATGTTTTTTGAGGCTAAAGTGGTGAAAGTCCCTAGAATAAAGAATTTCACATTTCGCTCCCAAAAAATCTCAATAAAGCATCACAACTCAAACAAGCTTTGTACTACCAAACATTGAACTCTCACTCTGGAATAATAAAGAATGTTATCCTCCAAGGTGTGGCACTAAACTGTGCAAATGGAGGCCATGTTAGGATATGTACTAGATAATAAGAGCGTTAGGAGTTTACAAAAAGAAAAGGGAAAAAATAAAGCATTACAAGGTTCTTGAATTAAGCATGGCGTTTTACCATTAGAATATTTTTACATTTCCAACCGAGTGAAAGACACATTTGTTATGGCCGAAAAAAAGATATATATATATATATATATATATATATATATATAAATATATGTAGTAGATATGTGTATACATAAATGTTACCAAATAAGATAATAATAATAATAATGATAATTATGAAAAGGTGATGATGATAATAAAGATAATCATAACTAATAGTGTTAGAATCACATTAGGAAACCTAAACCAAAACCAAATGGGAAAATCAAATAAACCTACCCTAACTCCCCCATATATACGTATACACGCATAGCAACACACACGCACACGCACAAATAAAAAAAAACATACGGCCAAAAAAAAAAAAAAAGAGGGGAGAGAGAGAGAAGAGAGAAAAGAGAGAAGAAGAAGGGAGGCGAGGCTCCGAACCCAAGTTTTACTCCGTCGGATTTGTTTGTGTATCGTCAATCGAGGTAGGTGCCTCTTCCCCCCTCAAACGGGTACGATCCATGCATGCTTTGATGATATATTTTATGTGATTTACTTGTTTTAATTGTTTATATTATAGACGTGTATTTGTTTATAATTGAAAAGCATGAGGTAACTGTTTACTTGCTGCTACGTATGTGTATGAATGTGAATTTGATGGTATGATTGGATTAGGGTGAGAAATACTCTTGAAACAACTCAAAAGATTAGGGATTTACATACTTAGGAGGTTTAAAAATTTCGTTTTGGCCTTAGAATAACTTCATCTAGCCCGGAATAGGTTAGGATTGGTTGAAAATCGAAAAAAACGGGTCTGAGGGACGCGTTTCAGGGGTGTGGCGCGTGGGGCCCACGCGCGGCCCCTGACGGCGCGTCCGGACACGTGATGACGTGTCCACCTTCAAAACTTGCGTCTCGTTATAACGAGTCCAACGCAACTGGTTTGAGGTCAATCGGAGTTAAAACGAAGATTTTATGGAGGTTAGAAGGAAATAGAAAAAAAAATAAAAAAAAAAAGAAAATACTGTTGGACCGGCCAGGCTGCCGGACCGGACCGGATGGCCAGCGGACCGGACCAGGCAGCAGGCCGGCCCTGACCGAAAATTTAAAAAAAAAATCTGAAATTAATTTCTGAAATGAATAAATAATAAATAATTAATTAAAATTAGTTTAAAATTCCAGAAAAATATATTTAATTATCAAAAAATTTTAAATAAATTCCAGGAAATATAAAAGGTTAAAATAAAATTATTTCCACTTAATTTCTGAATTTTGATAAATGTAAGTAATTAAAATAATTAATAATAAATAGAAATAAATAAGGAAAAATTAGTAGAAAATTCTAGAAAATTAGCACAAGCTAAGGAAAAATAAAAGGAATGCTAAATAACCACTTTTCAATATTTGTAAATTTTATGAAGCTAAATATTGAGTGCCGGAGATGGTGAGGATGGGCGTACGGGCCCCAGACGACTAATGTTGAGTGCCGGAGTTGGTGAGGATGGGCGTACGGGCCCCAGGCAATTTTGTTGTTGCATTCATGGCACGTGCATTGCATTGGGAGTGGGCTGAGATGTACGGGTCTCAGACGCTCGAGTGAAGAGGACCATGGTGTACGGGCCATGAGTATGTGATTATGATGGACCATGGTGTACGGGCCATGAGTATGTGATTATGGTGGATCATGGTGTACGGGCCATGGATACTTTGTTATGGTGGATCGTGGTGCACGGGCCACGGGCATCGGTTGGGGTGGATCGTGGTGCACGGGCCACGGGCATCCGTAAGGATGGATTGTAGTGCACGGGCTACAGGCATCCAGTCAATCCCGGGATCATGCATTGCATGTAGGTCTAGGGCATATTGCATGACATGATTCTTGTTGCGTGTGACACGTTAATTGAGCATGCATCACGTACTTGCGCATTTTTATGTGGAGTGACTTACTTACCGCATTTACTTTATCCTATGCATGTTATCTTATATTTATGTGCTATGTGTTATATCATGTTTATGTGCTATGTGGCTATATCATTTCGGTATGTACGTTTTGTATTTGTTTGAGGCGGGCATCTACTGGGTGATTTCTGTCACTCACCCCTACTTCCCAGGTGAGCCGGATGAGGACTACGAGCATATCTTCGTTGAGGACGGGACGGACATAGCGGAGTGGGCTGGTTGAGAGCTGCGGCTAGGATATGAGGGGACGCTGCAGTTGTTTTGTTCTTATTTATATTTTGAGGATTTCCACACACTACTTACTATTTTATTTCCAGAGTTTTAATTAGCAATGTAATGACGATTATTGGAGTTTAATATATGTTATGGTTTACGTTTCCGCGAAAAATTCCTACGTCATTTTGACAAGTAAGAGATTGATTCGACGCTTTGTATTCTCCTTAGTGAGATACGGCGGGTGCACTGTTCCCGATGTTAGGGCTCGGGAGCGGGGCGCTACAGGTGGTATCAGAGCCGAGGCTTCAGATCCGCCTCGGAAACACAGGATTAACTAGATCACTAGACATAAGTTATGATCTTTTGCGAAATGACAATTTTGTCCCTAATAAACAAAGTAGACTTAAGAGATGATTTTAGACTTAAGTTATGATCGGGTTATGGAAGGTGTGTGCCGATGGTGAGCTTTCCTTGTTTAATTACCGTTTTATAAGCGTCCAATCCTCCAACTTACTCTTGATTAATCTGTATTCGTCTGATAAACTCAAATTTCGGATAATGCCCCCACGATGCGAGCCGATAGCTAGAAACAGAGGACATGATGGTGATGATAAGTAGGGTCAGAGGACCATTCCTCAGGTCCTTGCAGATACCTGAGCCACGCTGACTACATTGGTGGCCCAACAATAGATACAGATGGCTCACCTGCAGCAGCAGCAGCCACCACCAGCACCACCACCTCAGGGGGCTTCTATTTTTCTACCGGGAGATGCAGAACTACCGGATACCTATGTTCAGCGGTACCACATGACCAGAGGAGCAGAGATCTGGCTCAAGAATGTATCTGAGCAGTTGAGATTGATGCAAGTTACGGATGGCCTGAGGGTTGATGCGGTTGTACCATTCTCAGAGGGTGATGCCGAGCAATGGTGGCAGGGTGTGGCACACAGACTGACTCCATCACCGATATGGACCTAGTTCAGGGAGGAGTACCAAAAGCACTATGTTCCTGAAAATGTCATTCAGAGGAGGATGATGGTGTTTCAGCTTCTGACGTAGGGGTCCATGACTGGGGACCAGTAGTTTGAGAGGTTCCATGCACTTGCGAGTTACATGCCCGTCATCATGGATAACGAGAAAGCGAAGATGCTGGAGTTCAAGACCAGCTTGAGCTCTCGCCTTCAGTCATTGATCATCTGCAATCAGCCTACCACTTTTGAAGAGTTGCTGGAAGTGTGTCTTGAGGTTGAGGGTGATCTCAAGAGGGTTGGAGCGGTCGACAGGGCTAAGGGACCGCGAGAGGAGTTCCGTCCTAGGAGATAGGAGAGATGGTTAAAGATCTCATGCTGCCATCTGACCGGGAAATCTTTCAGATCACCACAGTAGGGATAGGGATCAGCGTCTCGACCATTGATGATTGAGGGTCCCGCAGCGACAGCGGCACAGCCACTCAGGGCAGTTGTACCACCACCTCCAGTATGTACACAGTGTGTTGTTTGCACACAAGTTAGTGCTAGAGAGCTCAAAAGGTTTGCTGCAACTATGGCAAATAGGGACATTAAGCTATACAGTGCCTTACACCGGCACAAGCCCCTCCACCACAGGGTCAGAAGCAGCATAAAGCAAAGGAGAGGACATTTCGGTGGTACGAGAATTTAATGATGTCTTCCCTGACGAGCTACCAGGTTTACCACCAAGCAAGGAAGCGGAGTTCAAGATCGATCTTATACCCGGAGCCGAACCAATCTCGAAGGCGCCATACATAATGGCACCAGTAGAGTTAAAAGAGCCCAAGGAACAGTTACAAGAGTTGCTGGACCGGAAGTTCATCAGACCTAGTGCTTCGCCCTAGGGGCACCGGTATTATTTATGAAGAAGAAGGACGGTAGTATGAGGCTATGCATCGACTATCGTGAGCTTAATAAGATCACGATACAAAATAAATATCTACTACCAAGGGTCGACGATCTATTTGATCAGTTGAATGGTGCCAGAATGTTCTCGAAGATTGGCCTCCAATCAGGCTACTATCAGTTGAGGATTGGGGCGGAGGGTATAGCAAAGACGACGTTCCACACTCGATACAGGCACTACGAGTTTCTTGTAATGCCCCTTTGGACTGACAAATGCACCTACAACCTTTATGGATTTGATGAACACAATGTTTTGGGAGCAGTTGGATCGTTTCATAGTAGTGTTCATCGAGACATCTTGGTGTGTTCACCTGATGAGGAGACACATACTGAACACTTGCAGGAGGTATAAGAGACTCTCAGGAAGAAAAAGTTTTATGCAAAGTTCGGCGAGTGCGAGTTCTGGTCAGAGAATGTGACTTTCTTAGGCCAAGTGATTTCTGAGAAGTGCATTTCTGTTCACCCAAAGAAGATAGAGGCGATTACAGAATGGCTCCGACCTACTAATGTCACTAAGGTATGTAGTTTTTTTTGGCCTTGTCGGTTATCATCGTAAACTCGTGAAGGGAATCTTGAGTATCGTAACATCTCTGAGTCGACTGACTCAGAAAAAGACCAAATTCACATGGACCTCCGAGTGTGAGAAAAAGTTTTACGGAGGTTGACGACTGCACCAGTATTGGCACAACCCTCTGACACTGGAGGGTTTGTCATCTACAGCGATGCCTCGAAGAATGGGCTAGGGTGCGTGTTAATGCAGAGAGATAGGGTTATCGCATACGCATCGAGACAATTGAAGCAATATGAGCAAATTTACCAGACCCATGATCGGGAGTTAGCAGCGGTGGTGTTTGCGTTAAAGATTTGGCGTCATTACTTATACAGCGTGAAATGCGAAGTCTTTACCGATCATAATAGCTTGAAGTATTTGTTCACACAGAAAGAATTGGATATGCGTCAGAGGAGGTGGCTTGAGCTACTGAAAGATTACGATTTGACTATCAGTTATCATCCGGAGAAGGCAAACCGAGTTGCAGATGCCTTGAGCAGAAAGTCTAATCACGCCAGACAAACACCATTAGAGAAAGAGATGGCAGAGTTTGATCTCGACATTGTTGATTCCACTACTAATATTCTGGCAGCCTTAGTCATTACGCCATCTCTGGTTGAGCGGATCAAGGAGGCGCAAAAGGAAGATGTGACGCTTAGTGATATCCGAGAGAGGATGTTGACCAATTTAATTGAGGGCTTCCAGATACATGATGATGGAAGTAGTTGGTACCAAGGAAGGTTGTCCATGACTGACGATGAGGAGCTAAGGAGGGAATTGCTGAAGGAGGCACACAATTCGAAGTTGTCGATTCACCCCGGTGCTACGAAGATGTATAATGATTTAAAGAGACACTACTGGTGGAGTGGGATGAAAAGACACATCGCTGAGTTCATTGAGAGATGCCTTGTTTGTCAGCAGGTTAATGCAGAGCATCAGAGGCCGGGAGGTTTGATGTTGCCGTTAGAGATACCGGAGTGGAAGTGGGAGCATGTGATGATGGACTTTGTAGTAGGACTTCCTAAAACAAGAAACGGCAACGACATGATCTGGGTGATTGTTGATCGATTGACGAAGACTGCTCACTTCCTACCCGTGCCTAGTAATGTGACCGTGGAAAGACTGGTGACGTTATATATTGATGATGTTGTTAGCCTACATGGAGTCCCAGTCATCAGTATCGTCTCAGACCGTGACTCGAAGTTCACCTCTTGTTTCTGGTCAACTTGTCAAAAAAGGTTGGGGACAGAGCTGCAACTGAGTACCGCTTTCCATCCACAGACAGACGGGCGGTCTGAGAGGACCATTCAGACATTAGAAGACATGTTGAGAGCGTGCGCATTGGACTTCAAGGGGAACTGGGACGGTATGATCAAGCTAATTGAGTTCTCTTACAACAACAGTCACCACAGTGCCATCGGCATGGCACCCTTTGCGGCGCTCTATGAACGTAAGTGCAGGTCTCCTGTTCATTGGGACGAGGTTGGCGAGCGTGTTATTACCGGCCCTGAGCTGGTTGAGCAGACTAGAGAGAAAGTAAAATTGATACGAGATAGACTAAAGGTTGCTCAAGACAAGCAAAAGCTGGGCCGATTCGAAACGACGTCCACTGGAGTTCGACGTGGGCGAGAAGGGTTACTTGAGAGTGTCACCTATGAAGGGGGTTTCGCGATTTGGTATAAAGGGTAAACTGAACCTCGCTACATTGGTCCATACGAGGTGTCGAGAAGGTCGGTACCTTGGCCTACCGACCGGCATTACCCCCTGCCTTGGCTCAGGTTCACAACATATTTCACGTTTCTCAGTTGAGAAAATATGTTCCGGACCCGAGCCATGTTTTGGATGCGCCACCGTTGAGGATCCGACCGGATATTACATATGAGGAGACTCCTATCAGGATAGTGGATCGCAAGAACCAAGTGTTGAGACACCGAGTCATCCCTTATGTCAAAGTGCAGTGGACCAATCACACCGAGCGCGAGGCGACTTGGGAGCTTGAGGAGCAAATGCGAGAGATATCCACACCTTTTCGAATAAGGTACGTCAAGTTTCGAGGACGAAACTTCTTGTAAGGTGGGTAGGATGTTATGGCCGAAAAAAAGATATATATATATATATATATATATATAAATATATGTAGTAGATATGTGTATACATAAATGTTACCAAATAAGATAATAATAATAATAATGATAATTATGAAAAGGTGATGATGATAATAAAGATAATCATAACTAATAGTGTTAGAATCACATTAGGAAACCTAAACCAAAACCAAATGGGAAAATCAAATAAACCTACCCTAACTCCCCCATATATACGTATACACGCATAGCAACACACACGCACACGCACAAATAAAAAAAACATACGGCCAAAAAAAAAAAAAAGAGGGGAGAGAGAGAGAAGAGAGAAAAGAGAGAAGAAGAAGGGAGGCGAGGCTCCGAACCCAAGTTTTACTCCGTCGGATTTGTTTGTGTATCGTCAATCGAGGTAGGTGCCTCTTCCCCCCTCAAACGGGTACGATCCATGCATGCTTTGATGATATATTTTATGTGATTTACTTGTTTTAATTGTTTATATTATAGACGTGTATTTGTTTATAATTGAAAAGCATGAGGTAACTGTTTACTTGCTGCTACGTATGTGTATGAATGTGAATTTGATGGTATGATTGGATTAGGGTGAGAAATACTCTTGAAACAACTCAAAAGATTAGGGATTTACATACTTAGGAGGTTTAAAAATTTCGTTTTGGCCTTAGAATAACTTCATCTAGCCCGGAATAGGTTAGGATTGGTTGAAAATCGAAAAAAACGGGTCTGAGGGACGCGTTTCAGGGGTGTGGCGCGTGGGGCCCACGCGCGGCCCCTGACGGCGCGTCCGGACACGTGATGACGTGTCCACCTTCAAAACTTGCGTCTCGTTATAACGAGTCCAACGCAACTGGTTTGAGGTCAATCGGAGTTAAAACGAAGATTTTATGGAGGTTAGAAGGAAATAGAAAAAAAAATAAAAAAAAAAGAAAATACTGTTGGACCGGCCAGGCTGCCGGACCGGACCGGATGGCCAGCGGACCGGACCAGGCAGCAGGCCGGCCCTGACCGAAAATTTAAAAAAAAAAATCTGAAATTAATTTCTGAAATGAATAAATAATAAATAATTAATTAAAATTAGTTTAAAATTCCAGAAAAATATATTTAATTATCAAAAAATTTTAAATAAATTCCAGGAAATATAAAAGGTTAAAATAAAATTATTTCCACTTAATTTCTGAATTTTGATAAATGTAAGTAATTAAAATAATTAATAATAAATAGAAATAAATAAGGAAAAATTAGTAGAAAATTCTAGAAAATTAGCACAAGCTAAGGAAAAATAAAAGGAATGCTAAATAACCACTTTTCAATATTTGTAAATTTTATGAAGCTAAATATTGAGTGCCGGAGATGGTGAGGATGGGCGTACGGGCCCCAGACGACTAATGTTGAGTGCCGGAGTTGGTGAGGATGGGCGTACGGGCCCCAGGCAATTTTGTTGTTGCATTCATGGCACGTGCATTGCATTGGGAGTGGGCTGAGATGTACGGGTCTCAGACGCTCGAGTGAAGAGGACCATGGTGTACGGGCCATGAGTATGTGATTATGATGGACCATGGTGTACGGGCCATGAGTATGTGATTATGGTGGATCATGGTGTACGGGCCATGGATACTTTGTTATGGTGGATCGTGGTGCACGGGCCACGGGCATCGGTTGGGGTGGATCGTGGTGCACGGGCCACGGGCATCCGTAAGGATGGATTGTAGTGCACGGGCTACAGGCATCCAGTCAATCCCGGGATCATGCATTGCATGTAGGTCTAGGGCATATTGCATGACATGATTCTTGTTGCGTGTGACACGTTAATTGAGCATGCATCACGTACTTGCGCATTTTTATGTGGAGTGACTTACTTACCGCATTTACTTTATCCTATGCATGTTATCTTATATTTATGTGCTATGTGTTATATCATGTTTATGTGCTATGTGGCTATATCATTTCGGTATGTACGTTTTGTATTTGTTTGAGGCGGGCATCTACTGGGTGATTTCTGTCACTCACCCCTACTTCCCAGGTGAGCCGGATGAGGACTACGAGCATATCTTCGTTGAGGACGGGACGGACATAGCGGAGTGGGCTGGTTGAGAGCTGCGGCTAGGATATGAGGGGACGCTGCAGTTGTTTTGTTCTTATTTATATTTTGAGGATTTCCACACACTACTTACTATTTTATTTCCAGAGTTTTAATTAGCAATGTAATGACGATTATTGGAGTTTAATATATGTTATGGTTTACGTTTCCGCGAAAAATTCCTACGTCATTTTGACAAGTAAGAGATTGATTCGACGCTTTGTATTCTCCTTAGTGAGATACGGCGGGTGCACTGTTCCCGATGTTAGGGCTCGGGAGCGGGGCGCTACAACATTTTCCTTTGATTTTAAAATATGATGAAATAAAACAAAATGACTCAGTAAATTGATTGCGCTTCTTATATTATGAAGTAGCAGTTGGTCGACACCGCTTGACATAATTTTTATTATGGGTCATCGAGAAACAGCATCTGTGTTTTCTAACATATAAGTATGGTTGCACATATCCGCCACCTATATCCCGCCATAGACGGGAGTCTCTAAAGCAATGTGGTAATGTTGTTGTTTTACTATTGGAATATTTGAAATGATTGTAATTCTACTATTGTTGACTGCGATTGTAAAATACATGCCAATCTAAATTTGTGCTGTTTGGTAATTATAGAAAATATTGCAGTTTTATGTATTCTGTTGGAAAATAAAAATAAAAAAGTGCATGTATTTCTAGCATTTTCATGGAAATATTGGTGTCGCTTGCTATTATATCGGTTTATAATAGAGGTTTGCAGATTGTATTTTGTGCCTCAACTGAAATTTTTGTAGATAAGCAACTATTTGGTATCCTTAATTACTTCAAATGCACAAAAGGGAAAATGTACTATTTCAGATTTTGCTTACGGAATTATTAAAAAAAACGAAAAATGAAAGAAATTTGTTTCTTCCAATGTCAACTATGGCTTTGCTTTTTTAAAAGTCAACTGTGTCATTTACAGCCTTCCGTGTAAATGACAACTTCCGTGTAAGAAAAAAAGTTGAATCCAAACCAGTAAGGGTACATGTCACATCCAGTCGTAAAGGTAGTGTAGAGAGGTAAATCAGGTACCCAACGGCCTGCTAGCAGGAGCTAAATCAGGTACCCAACGGCCTGCTAGCAGGAGCTTGGCCATTTACACAATAGTCTGTGTAAGGATGGTCATTTACTGTAGGTACCCAACGGCCTGCTAGCAGGAGCTTGGCCATTTACACAATAGTCTGCATAAGGATGGTCATTTACTGTAGGGAGGTAAATCAGGTACCCAACGGCCTGCTAGCAGGAGCTTGACCATTTACACAATAGTCTGCATAAGGATGGTCATTTACACAATAGTCTCCAGTACTGCAGGTAAATCTGCAGGCCAAGAAGCTGCCACACTATGCACTTGATGGGAATGGGCTTTCTTGTCTTTGACAAGAATTGAACCTCTGACCTCCCTTTCGAAAACTCCTGGCTAGAACCAGTTGGGTTATGTCTTGGATACACTTGCATGTAAGAAGTTTACATGAAGTTTGACAGATTTTTAGATGACGTTTTAGATGCACTTCTAAAATATTACTGAATTATGTCTTAAATGCGTTTAGATACATTCAGACAATTTTTCTAGTTGGTAATCTATTTATAGTTTTGTTTAATTAAAACTATAATATATATTTTTTTCGAAAATCTTCCCGGAAGCTTCCTAGCTCACAGAGTTATCCAAGAAAGTATAGAAGGAAATGAAAGGAGTTCCCACTAGAAAGATACTGCAACGTTTTTTCCCTTTTTCTTTTACCGTTAAATTGTAGATTTACAATGGCAGTTAGCTTCCTTCCAAGTCGAACACCAAAATAACACCCAAAATTACCAGCGCAGACTCACTGCTAGAGAGAAACGCGCGAGTGCTCAATACTTTTTCGACAAAGAAATTTTCCATTTCCATTCCCCCATTCCAAAATATCTCTTGAGAATTCAGATCTGGACACCGGCGGCGATCGATCAATGAAGTGAAGTGAAGTTCGATTAAAGGAAAGGTGTGAATTTCGATTTGAATGGAAAATGGAGTTCTTAAGGAACTTGCCTTCCATGGATCTGATGCGTTCGGAGAAGATGACTTTTATTCAACTCATTATCCCCGTCGAGTCCGCTCATCGTGCCATCTCTTACCTAGGCCAGCTTGGTCTTCTCCAATTCCGCGACGTATGGATCTTTGTCATTACGTTTACTTGTTTTAACGCATTTTCTTAATCTTTAAGATTTCGGCTACTAGTGTTGTTTAGTTTTTCGTCAATGAGTTCCGTTATTACTTTTGAGGATGGAGTTGGCGAGTTCATGATTTCTCTGATAGCGTGTCTGGAGACCATAAGATACTTAAAATGCATGAAACCCGAGTAATAGTTGAAAAACTGAAAACTAGTTTTGACATTTTGAGTTAATCCAATTCTAATCAGCTATTAAAATCAAATTGATGTGCAAGTGTATTGGTTGATATAGAAAAGTAGTCTTAACATATGCCTTTGTACCATGGTACAATTGATTACTTGAAACTATAGAGCGCATTCTGGGTTGACTTGAAGTTTTTGGGCAGAATATGTACGTATTTCTTTTTTCTTTTTTAATTAATATGTACGTATTTCTATGGATGCTTTATGGTTTTAGGCCATGCTTGCCTTGTTTATCAATTCTTCTCACCTCCAGTTCTAGGTAATAACCTTTAGCAGACATCTAAGTTTAAGTAAAGGCATAGCCTTCCAATGGTAAGCTGTGTTCCGTCAAGTTTAAGCGTTGCAGCTGATTACCAGGTTGTTAGGACATGTCCTTAAGATCATTATGCGTACAATAGATCTTTGAACTATAAAATGATCACCACATAAAAGAACTATAAAATGATCAAGATATGTCAGTTTTATAAATTTAGTTTAATTTGGCGGGTTACCATTTTTTAGTTGCTCTTACATGATTTTGGAGATACAAAACCATGGTTCTATGGACTGATTGCTCTGGCATTTTATGGCTGTAGGTTATTGATTTCTGTCATCTTGGTTAAATTTTTAGGTTGGTTGTCCTCAGAATTGTGATGCTGTTGATATTATTTTGAAGAATTACTTCTTTTGATTTTCTTGGTTTGATAGTTATTTTTTTAAAAAGTAACTTCAATAGTAAATGAGCATTTGCTTCTTTTAGGTATTTCTTTGGTTTGCTTTCCTAATTATGCAATGCTCTCCTATGAACTTGAGTTTGAGGTACTTGTAGAATTAACAATTATAATACTTTGAATTTCTTCAAAATATTTGTTGAGATTTAGTTGGGCTGAAGCGTAATTGGTGGGAGCATCTTTTTGAGATATACAGAGAGCTTCAGGAGTAAGTCTCCATTTTGGATTTTAGTGATGTGCTATCAATCAGTACATTTCATAATCATCCCATCAGATTTTTTTAGACGTATCCCATCAGATTGGGATGTGGATGATTCAGTGTGTGTCATTTTGGGTCCCTTTTATTCCGTTCTTGTTATTCTTTTAGGTTGTTATGATGCCTCGCATTTTTAGGAAGTCATATAGGTTTCTTTTTTCTCCTTCAAAAAAAATGACACATCTAGTCATATAGTTTGATTATGATCAAAAATTTTTAAATCCTGTAGACATAAACAAAGTAAAAAGTCACATAGACGGGTCGGAGAAAGGAAAAAATATAGTAGTTTTAATAAGAAAATCCACTTTTGTTGCACATATAGAAGAAAACCTAAATTTATACAGGACGGGTTTGTCAAAACCGTTTAGTGCCAACAAATGTTACATATGATGTGTCTAAACAAAAAAAAACACACTAATGGTAGGCACCCCATTGTGAGTTTATACTCTTGAAAACATTACTACCCAAATCTGCACCTCTTTCCAGGTGGAGGCTGCAATGACTTATTATTACAGCGTATTTTTACAACTTAAATGTGTTTTGGAATTTTATATGGATGTAGTCAAACACTTAGATAAAATGTCCCAAGAGGTAGTTCTAACATGTTCATGCTGAAGTTGATTCATTAACTCTTAGCTCAGGTGCTACTGAAATCACTATGGGACCTCTTATTTTAGAAAGTACAGAACTCTCATACCGGTTGACCACCTCAGTTACCCACTGGCCCGTTAAGTCTCAGTCCTACAGGATTGTCCTGCTTCCTGCATTTATTATGATAAATTGATAGGGTTAAGTCTCCATTCTTTTGAGCTGTGGAAGGTTTTGAAACACGCTCCTGTTTGCCTGCATATGTATATTATACATATCGTTATTGGGGAGGTACATGAATTGTAAGTAATTTGAACTTTAAAGCCTTAGCTACAATCTTCTGAATTTTATTTGAAAAGAAATGAGGGAAACCCTTTGAATCGGCTTTCTGTGGAGAACAAGTTCATAGTTCAACATTTACATGCATCATGTTTCTTTAAAAAAAAAATTAAATATTTTAGGGTTGCAATTATGAACTCCCCTTCACCGATTATTTTTGGTATCAATTTGTACTGCGCACTTGGCTTCTATATGTTAAGGCTCTTCTATTCCATGGTGAAGACATGGTTGGGGATTGATGGCAGGCAAAAAAGTAGAATAAATGTTGTCAAGAGTAGTCACAAGAGAATATGGGATAGGCTACAGTCAGTCTGACATTACCAAATATTATGGCGTGAATTATATGTGCAGTGATAATCTTTAAATGTGTATTAACTTCTCTTTCAAATTCTTACTTGTTTACATTTTGCTTCACTTGATCATGCATACATATCAGGTCACTCTCTTTTTTGATATAGCAAGATCACCGAGGCATATATTCATATTATCCATAATACGCTTTCCTAGTATTCATATAATTTTGTTCTGATGTAATTTATATTGGAAATTATACTCTTTGTAATCTACTTAGTCCCGTTGGGAATATATCAGCTTGGACTCTCCTATTTTTCTTGATGCTTTTTATCTCCCTTCTTCTTGCTTGCCGACTTAAATTACGTTTTATTGAAAACTTAACATTAGTGACCACTAGATATTCTTTTATCATGGGCTGATTATGTAACTTTTTATGGCAGTTAAATGTTGAAAAGAGCCCTTTTCAAAGAACATTTGTTAACCAGGTATCTTCTGATAAGCATTTCTTTTACATGCTGATGGCCTTCCATGATTCTAATGAAGGTCCTTCTTTGATTTGTTAACTGTACTTTATCACTATAAGCTTTGGAGGAAGCAGTATATTCACATCCAATTTCTTGTATGCCTGCCTAGCTTAATGGCGTAAGTTAATCATGAATACGTAGCATTTTTTTTTGTGCATTCTGGACATCAATAACCATGTGCCATGTTATCTACATTGCTTTTGTGTGTCGAGCTTAGAAGATTTGTTCTGCCGTATTTCTTTTGTACCAAAGTTGATTAGTATTTGACCATGAGAGATGGAATTAATGTGCATTTGAGTTTGGCAAACTGGTTTTTGCTTGTATATCCACTACAGGTGAAAAAGGAATATGCAAACCTGTTCTTTTTTTTTTTTGTTGGAGGTCTTCTGTTGGTGGAGTTGATTGGATAACTTGTATGCTTCTTGGTCTGGCAGTTTCTCTTTCAGTCTCTATCTTATTCATCTTAGGGAATTTTTTCGTCATTTTGGTTAAAGAAATGATTGGCAATCTGATCTTTGGAAAATTTTCATTTGGTTGCTCTCGATCTTGGAGAAAAAGCAGTTATTCTGTGTGGTTTCTTTCCACTCTTTTTGTCTGGTTTATATAGTCCAGCAACTAGTACAATTATAGGCCACAAGGAAGAAGTGTGGTGGTTTCAGGCAGTTTTGCATAACATGGTCTTGGAGCTGCAAAGATCAACTTTATATCAATTTATTTGATCATTTGTCCTCCTTTTCCTGTGGAAGGCCTTGTGGTATGGCATATCAAATTGTCCACCATCTGTTTCTGTTTAATTTCTGGTTTGCTTTCATTAGAATCATTAAAGGTGAGAGTCGAGTACACCGTGCTTTGATGGCTGTAGAGGAGCAAATTGTGAACTTCCTGCTTAAGGCTGGTTTTGAAATGGGCAGCTTTGTGGATTTCATTCACTAGACATTTTTAATAGGTGAAAAGATGTGCCGAGATGTCAAGAAAGTTACGGTTTTTGAAAGATCAGATCGATAAAGCTGGTATTCTATCTTCTCCTCACCCTGCTTCACAACCAGATATTGAACTGGAAGAATTAGAGGTGCGTCTTTAGATGTTATCTTAATTTCAATGATGCAAATATCATGTGGAATTCCTGTGTTCATTGATGCCTTTTTGCTATAATGTCTTGGATTTTGACGAGCCTATTGGGATTGTCGTCAACCTTTTTCCAGGTACAATTAGCCGATCATGAACATGAGCTAATTGAAATGAATTCCAATGGAGAGAAGTTGCGACAGACTTTTAATGAGTTGTTAGAGTTCAAACTTGTGCTGCAGAAGGTACATGTTCATTTAAATATTAGATGGACATATGTTAAGTATTGAATCCAGATGTTACAGGATCCTGTTATTGTGCTTTGTTATCTGAAATACGACATGATTGATGCCATTATTATGCAAGACAGCAGTGAAGTATTGTGTTACCAAATGGTCCTCTTTAGTTAACTGAATCAATTTGATCCCCGTCCCTTCCCTCAAAATAAATATAAGAAAAAGTGATGAGGAGCAAGGTCGCATTAGACTAAAAGAGACATGCAACAGGTTGTTTTATGTATCTTTTGTTGCGAGGGGCTGCATGCTATTTAGTGAGCTGATGAGTAACTTCTTTTTGAAGTATGTCACCAGACTTCGGACTTATCTGCTTACAGATCTCCTGCCTGTCCATAAGATGATGTATCTTAATCATTCTGTCTCTACTTTGAAATGCTTTGTGATTTTCCAAATGAGGTTGATATGAGAGTAACCTTCAACATCTTAGGAAGGCTCAAATTTCAAAGCATTTTTGGGTCCTTATTGAAGTCCCTTTATTTTACTAGCTAAAATTATAGGCACAGGACATCATTGATCACCTCTGATGAGGACTTTACCAGCACTGCCCTGGGTTTTCACTTCCCAAACAACAATGCTTAGTGCCCCCTACTTGAAAAGTGAAAAAATGGAACATTGACACTCCAAAGAGGGGAATTCAGGTGGATTACCTTTAGTAGTTGAGCATACGTGAATAAAAAGATGTATATGAGTAGCTATCTAGTGTGTGATGTTGGGTGCCAAGTTTTGATATGTTCTTATTGCTGTTGGTAGTGTGGTAATTTGTGTCAGCTGACAGTAGTCTAGAGACTTGGATTCCTTACGAGGGAAACAAAAATAATTTCTCCCCTGATTCTAAATATGCCTTGGTTCTAGAAATATGGTCTGTCCGACATCTAGCAAGCTAATTGGAAATTTTGTCACTGGACTTGTAAAAATTTGTCGATTTCTTTGTATAAGAAGTCATTTCTACACATGCCATCTACTCTGGACTGATATGGACGTCTTAGAAGAAGCATGTGTGCTTCTATATGTTTCTCATGATATTAGGTATCCTCACAAAATCTCTTTCAATGTTGAGGTTCCAAGTGTTTATGCTGTAGTTTGAGCAGCTATGGTGCCTTCTTTATGCACTACCACTACAAGTTATCTTTTTTTTTTTTTTTTTTTTTGGGGGGGGGGGGGGTAAAGCGTGTGTCAGATCAAACTCCTCTCTTGCCTAATTTTCAACTTCAGGTGGTTTAAGATGCTGTATTTTCCTTTCCTGTGACTGTTAACATTTAGCTTGTTTTACTTGGAGAGCAACTACAAACAAATTTATTAGGATAGTATGAACTAATTGAATTGTTCATAACCTTGAAATATATTTTTCAATTTCCTCTGGTGACTTTTGAGGTCTTACTAATGTTCTGCAATGCAACTGTGGTTTGTTTTGATTGCTTTCAGGCCAGTGACTTTCTTGTATCAAGTGGGAGCAATGGAACGGTGCAAGAAAGAGAACTGGATGAGAATGTCTTTTCAAGGGAGGATTATGCGGAAACAGCTTCACTTCTTGGGCAGGTGAACTGTCTACGCGCTATTACACTTGAATGTTACTGTATGACTTGTTTTCCTGACTACTAATAGTTTCTGCACTGTCCTCTTTATCTTCAGGAAGTGCAACCTGGGCCATCACATCAATCAGGTGTAAGATTTATCTGTGGGATCATCTGCAAATCAAAAGTTCTTACCTTTGAGAGGATGCTATTTCGTGCAACAAGGGGCAATATGTTTTTCAATCAGGCAGCAGCTGATGATCAAATCCTGGATCCAGCATCTGATGAAATGGTTAAGTTTTCTCCTTAAGAGGATATTATGGTACTGATTAATATGCATTAATTTTCATAGGTGAAATTCTGATTGTTCCACATGCCCTTGGTTCCCAAAGGAAAAAGCCAGTTTTGTATTATTATGGGCAAGTTTAAAACCATAGGAAAAGAGGTTGTGCTTTTTATGGTTATTCATCTGGAAGTTTTTTCTTCTTTATCTGGTATAGGAGTTTGAGTCTCTTTCTTTTATGTGCTATTTTCTTTCCAATCTCTGGATGGTGTTGCTGAAATAGTTCTTTGCTGTACTTTTTTTTTTTTGCTTTTACAGGTCGAGAAAACTGTATTTGTGGTATTCTTCTCTGGCGAGCAAGCAAGGACAAAAATTCTTAAAATATGTGAAGCATTTGGTGCTAATTGCTATCCAGTCCCAGAAGACGTAACCAAACGGAGTCAAATAACAAAAGAAGTATGTCCTCTGATCTGTTGAGTTTCAATTCTCTCGAACTATCCCATACATTGTAATGCGTATTTGTATCCATTATCATTTCCCCGGATCCGTTGTCCTTTCCCCCTGTCCATCCTGGGCAATTGTGATCTCGCTAGTGGTTCAAGTACATTTACACATTCTGCTGTTGTTAGATTTCAATGGATGCTCTGTGGCTTTTATTATAAACTGTTATTTCTATTGAATGCTTAGGCTGCTAGAGAGGAGCTTGATCCATGTCTTTGTGCTTTTTATGGTTGGAGCTTTTGTGTCATAATGTTTTACTTTCAGGTTTTGTCACGTCTATCTGAATTAGAGATCACCTTGGATGCTGGATTACGTCATAAGGATCAAGCTTTGACCTCAATTGGTTTTCACCTAACAAAATGGATAAACATTGTGAGATGCCGATATTAGATTTCCAACCCTCACCTCCTTTTTTCTCCTTATGTAACTGCTGTTGTCATTGTCGAGACATATCCATTCAGTCATAATGGTTGAAGTTAATGTATTGAGTTTTTCTTTCTAGGTTAAAAAAGAAAAAGCTGTGTTCGATACATTGAATATGTTGAACTTTGATGTTACGAAGAAGTGTCTTGTTGGTGAGGGTTGGTGTCCAATATTTGCAAAGACTCAGGTAGTTTCATTTTAGCTATCCTATGATTTTCTATGATTGGTATGTTATATATTTTGTAAACCTGTGTCATATGATAGATTCAGGAGGCTTTGCAACGTGCAACATTTGATAGTAATGCGCATGTTGGCATAATTTTTCATGTTATGGATGCTGTGGAGGCGCCTCCAACATATTTCAGGACAAACCGTTTCACGAATGCATTTCAAGAAATTGTCGATGCCTATGGGTTAGCTACCACTACATATTTGTAGAATCTGGCTTTTCTTAATCACTTGTTAGTTCCCCTAAGTTCTTCATGGATGACTATTTGATCCTTATATTTGGTATTCACTTACAATTGCTCTTTTTTGCTCACAACTGTACTTTGTTTATATGTGATAAATCATGGCTCAAATTGGAGATGTACTCCTTGTTTTGGCCTTTTAAAATGAATCATGAATTCATCTGAGGCTAATTCTGTTCTGAGCCAATTCTACTAGGACAACATGAAACAGCTCTTAGGATTTGCAGTTTGGCTTATTGCATGAGTAGCGAAAACCTTTGAGGTTTCAACAACATATGTGCAACATTTGAATTTGAAGTAAAGCCCTTGAACCACTTCTTAAAGGTCACAATTTGTCACGAACACAAGGTCACTTATTAGTTATAATAAAATAAACCAAATGGATGTGTCACTTCATATCTGTTAGCACGTAGGGGAGAACTCATTAATTTTCATCATCATCGTCATCATCCGTACCCAGTATATCCCAACGACAGCAAAAGCTACTGCTAGAGTCTGGGGAGGGTAAGTGGCAGACAAATAATACCTCTGTCCCAAGGGGTAGAGAGTTTGATTCCAGTGAGAACTCATTAATTTTGAATCCAAGAATTACATGTTCACGCTGAAAGGAGCTAGGGCGCGATTCTTTGTTTTTTTTTTGGTTCTCGCTTCGAACATTTTTTTTTCTATTATTTCATATATGGATTTTAAAGTTCAAAGAAATACTAAATCAACCATATTATCTGTTCAGTGTGGCAAAATATCAGGAGGCGAACCCTGCTGTTTATACTGTTGTAACATTTCCATTTCTCTTTGCTGTGATGTTTGGAGATTGGGGTCATGGATTATGTTTACTACTGGGAGCATTATTCCTGATAGCTCGTGAAAGAAAGTTTGGTTCTCAGGTTTGCTCTCTCTCTTTTTTTTTTTTTTTTTGGTATCTTCATAGAGTATTTTTTTTACTTTCAGAGAGCTTCCTCATCTTTAAATAACATCGACCTTAATATTTGGTGCCCTTTTGATCATTCAAAGATTTTCAGTTCTGAAGTTGTAACAGGAGATGATACCCTGCTATGCTTGACCTTTTTTCTATTGTTTTTGTATTGGGATGAAGTTTGTACTGAAAAAGAAAAAACGGACATCTGATAATGTTATATTATGCTTACTCTCTTCTTAGTGACTATTTTACTGGTTTGTTGGCAAGAAATATATCTGTAATTTAATTTCATAAATCTACAAGTCAATGTTACTGTAGACTGCTGTAAACCACTTATTGTTTAGATGACTCACTGAAAATTATTATTTTTCTTTTCTTCGAGAAAAAGCAGAGGGGAAAAAGTTTTTTTTTCCCTTTTTCATTTAGTTTCTTTTTTGTGGAGGGGGGAAAGAAGACTATATGATATATTTTTATTGTAAAATAGCTATTTCTTGAACAGTTGGAAGCCAGTGTATATGCAGTTTGTTAATTTGCTACTTGTATGTTTCCATTGCCTGCGATCCTCTGGTGACTGGTGAAAAGGGAAAAGCAACAGTAGTCAGAGTGAAGAGCGAACTTTGAATCTTTGGCATGAAATTACATGGTTCTGTGGGGTTAATGAATGCCATTCTCTATATTCCGGCTGCTTTTTGCAAAAAAAAAAAAAAAAAAAAAAAAAAAAAAAAAAAAGAAAGAAAAAAGAGAGAGAGAGAGAGAGAGAGAGAGAAGGAAGAAGATAATTGGCTTCCAATCAGTGAAAATCTCGTCTGTTTTGGTCAAATTTTGTTGTTTCCATTATAGTTCTTGCTTGTTTCTAAAGATAAGGAGAAACCTTTTAGTCATTTATGCTTATGTCCGAGAATTCTGATTTGGCAGAATTGATATTTTCTGCTAAAGTGTGTTTGTATCTAAAGTTAATGTATGACTATGAACTTCTATAATGCTGGGGGAATTGCAAGTGTCAGATTTAACAGGACTTCTCTCCATTTTGCAATTGATTTATCAAATGATCACTTACATGTTGGAAGATTATAGCTCCTAGGCTAGCAAGTGAATTTTTTGCAAACTCTTGTTACCACTCAGATGGGCATTGTTTTATATTAACTGCTTTTGCATTTATTATAGTGTTTGTGTTTAATTTTACTTTCTTCCAGAAACTTGGTAGCTTTATGGAAATGCTATTTGGTGGACGATATGTTCTCCTTTTGATGTCATTATTTTCTATATACTGCGGCCTGATCTACAACGAGTTCTTCTCAGTTCCATTTCACATATTTGGGAGCTCAGCTTATGACTGTAGAGATGCTTCCTGCAGGTATGCGAATCAAGTTAGTACCATATCTGAGCATTTATTAGGTGGAAAAGATTCTTGGTCACAGAAAAATTAATGGGAATAACCAACCATCTGTGTGCTTTAGTTGATCTGAGAACTTGCTGCATTTTGCTGATCTGGTCATGTTACTCAGCTCCAGTTTTATACAGTTTTCTCACTCTGTTATATACTTAAGTCTCAACTTGTTGTTAGCATGTCTTTTCTAAGTTGCATTCTTTTTGTATCTGCGGTCTGTGACAATAGTACATTGCAAATGGGAAATAGTTTTTCCCTTGCATTTCCTTTTTAATATATTGTTCTCTGCAAGGATTTACTCATTCTACGCAGCGATGCTCGAACTGTTGGATTGGTCAAGTACCGAGATACTTATCCATTTGGAGTGGATCCAAGGTGGAGAGGTAGTCGTTCAGAGCTTCCATTCTTGAACTCGCTTAAGATGAAAATGTCGATTTTGTTGGGAATCGCTCAGATGAATCTAGGACTTAGTTTAAGTTACTTCAATGCACGATTCTTCAACAATTCACTGGACATAAAGTATATACTCTCTCCTATTTATCTTCTCCATTTTTGTCACCTTTTAAATATCCAATTAAGAGTTTCTTTGATCTCCTTTTAGGTACCAGTTTGTACCTCAAGTTATCTTTCTGAATTGCCTGTTTGGGTATCTATCACTTCTTATTGTCACGAAGTGGTGTACTGGTTCCCAGGCAGATCTCTATCACGTAATGATTTACATGTTCTTAAGTCCTTTTGAGGATCTTCGTGGTAATCAGTTGTTCTGGGGACAAGGAGTACTTCAGGTACGTCTTCTATAATCACACTACTTGACTAGGTCAGAGAAGAAATTACTGCACTGTGGCCTTTCTAATAATTTGGTCTTTTGCAGGTGGTATTGCTACTTGCTGCTGTTGTTGCTGTTCCATGGATGCTTTTTCCAAAACCTTTTATTTTGAAAAAACTTCACACAGAGGTATATACATGATGAACTTCTTTTAAGTGTGTTGGAGAAAATTACTTATTATGAATCTTTCTGTTACGAGACGGATGGGAAAGAATAGGGTCCTTGTGATCTACTTTAAGTGGTAGGAATAAGGGTTGACTGTTGTATGTACCTTTGCTCCTGTTAAGTGTAGAACTGTCTTGTGATACCTCTCTTGTGTGTGCATATTCCTCCTAAGCATCGTGTATGAAGCTCGTTTACTGTGCAAAGATAAGTACACATGAAATCCCTATCGCAATAAAATCAGATGTCCAGTTAACTATCGATCTTGCATTGGTTTCACATGTAAGAGGCATGCATGCTTGATTATCAGGTCGTCTTCCCTTTAATTATCCAGTTGAAGCTGATATATGGTTGTTTTATGCACATTGCTTGGCATACTCATGTTTCTTCCGCATAGGCATTGGTATTGATTTTTTGTCACTCATTATCACTTGGTCGAGCGGATTGCTAGCAAATGTCTTAAAAGTTGTACTGCCAATAAGTGGAACATTGTCTTCCTTTGTCTTGTTTAATAATTGTTAGTGCACGGAATGTCTAGGTCTCTTGTTATGGTATTATTTACTTTCTAATAGAAGACTTCTCCATCCTATGGCAATGCTAATTCTTTAATCGCCCAATCTGTTTCTGTTGATGTGATTTCGTGAAAAGCTTTGTTTTGTCTCTTCACGCTGTGGCTTTTCATATTTAGTTTTTATTGTTTAACTCATTATTTGGCTTCTTTATTCTAAATTGTCAGAGATTTCAAGGTCGTACTTACGGTTTGCTTGGAACCTCTGAGCTGAACGATGAGGAACCTGACTCTGCTAGACAACACCATGAGGACTTCAATTTCAGTGAAGTATTTGTGCATCAGATGATACACTCTATTGAGTTCGTACTTGGTGCAGTTTCCAATACTGCATCATACCTTCGTCTATGGGCTTTAAGGTAAGTGAAACTTTTGCGCTTGAATGACGCGATTCCGGGCTTGATGCAATCTTCGTTTCCAATTGTTTGACTGTCTGGTGCTATATCAGTTTGGCACACTCGGAGCTATCGACAGTGTTCTATGAGAAAGTCTTGCTCCTTGCTTGGGGGTATGTTTTTTCTATAACCTTCTACTGTTGTAGTATTTCCAGACAACCATATGCTCGGTTCCGAACGGCTCTGGTGTTTCCCTTTGTTTCATTCCTGTGGAAAATGATTTTCAGGTACAACAATATCATCATACGGTTAATCGGGCTGGCAGTTTTTGCTTTTGCAACGGCATTTATATTACTGATGATGGAGACACTTAGCGCCTTCCTCCATGCTTTACGTCTCCATTGGGTGGAGTTTCAGGGCAAATTTTATCATGGTGAAGGGTACAAGTTCCGGCCATTTTCATTTTCTTTACTGGTGGATGATGAAGACTAGATATTTTATTGTTCCTAATCTTTTTCCATATCATCCGGAAGAACATTCCAGCGGGAAGAATAGTAGTTCTCCTCCTAGAGCAAAATCCTGGGAGGTGATACTGGCAAAGTAAGATAAGACTGCTGAATCCTTTTTCCTCTTTGCTTTAAATACAGCTTTAGTTTTTTAACTTAGAAACAGCTAATCCTGGCTTATAGGTTCTTCCCCTGCATTTAGTGTGTAGGATTTTGCTTCAGTTTCTAGGAAACTGTAGGTAATAGATTTTGTAATCTTAAAATTTCACAATTACAGCACCCTTATGCCTCCCAGGTAAAGGTTGTCTAGTTTTGGGTGTTTGTAGAGATTAGAGGAGGAAGAGGGATGCATTAGGTTGAACCTACAAGTTATTCTTTTGTGATTACATAACTCACATATACGTATATAAAAAAAGACAAAGGTGATCATATGGAATATACGAATCTTTTTTAATTGAGTTGTTTGTTTATGTGAAATGTTTGTTTATGACATCCAATATGGCCAATCCCACCTAACGAGAATAAGGTTTGTCATTATTGTGAAATGTTGCATTTCCTTTTCCTTCGCACGATAAGTCGCACTAGCAACTGTGGGTCTTCGGTTAAGAATTAATTGACCGTTTGGGAAAGGAATTGATGAATGGATGTCATAACTGGCTAAACACGTATTTTTTTCCCTCGATGGTAAAGATAAGAATAGTGTGCTTTCATTTAGTAAACGTGTGCATTTATTAGTTTCCTTTTGAAAAATCAGGTTAAAATCTTAAAAGATATTTTGTTTGGTTATGATGAGAAAGATATTGTTTGCTGAAAGTAAAGTCATAATATGGTTTTAACCAATCATGTGGGAGGCTTGAAAGTGAAATAAAACAATAACAACATTATCTAATTGGCTTAGAGGCTTCGCCTATGGCGGGGTATGGAGGGATCGGAAATACGCAATAATACTCATGCGTTAGAAACACACAGAAGTTGTTTCCTGATGACTCATAATGAAAATTATGTCAAGCTATGTTGATAAACTGCTACTTCACAATATAAGAATCGTAGCCAATTTAGTGAGGTATTTTGTTTTATTCCATCATAGTTCAAAGTTGAGTAACATTGTATATATTGAAAATGGAAACTAGGCTTGTGAAATCTTCAAAATCCCCGAAAAAATAACATAAGTTCCATGACAAGCAAACAATACTAGGTAGTTACATATGTAAAGAAAAAAATGACAAAAAAATCTCTATTTTGATACTGTATTTTCTATCTGACAACTTCTATCCAAATGCTGGTTAAGTCTTCCACAATGTTAAGAAAATGAATTTGCAACTTAGCTAAAGCCTAAAGGCTAAAGGTCTTGCGACTATATCATGCAACATCCAAATTTCACATTTTGATTTTTTTTTAATCATGGTTTGACTGCAGTGGTGGAACCATGATTTCTAAGTTGGGTATGCACACCTGTGTATTGTAACTTTAAATCGATAAATATAAAAAGGAGTTAATTAACTTTTTGTCTATACGTTTTTCAATTGTTGCATAAAAGATCCAAAACTTCTGTAACTATGGTTTTATCTGCATGTTGTTAATTTTTTGCACTAAATATCTATTTTGTATAATTAGCAACAATTTGACAGACATATCAGCAACAACTTGGTGACCAAGAGTAGACATTTAGTGCAATAATTTAAGAATATTCGAATAAGAACTATAACTTTAGTAGTATGGATGTTTTATACAACAACTAAAAATACGTTGATTAAAAAATTATAATTAACATATATCTAAAATACATTGAAATATAAAATTGTACATAAAATCCAAAACAAATCCAAACTATCATGAATATATATCAAATTAAAATGTTCTCGTATAAGTTTCATTCTTTAGAAACAGGTTTCATTTTCTAACGACGTTTCAAAATAGTGTCATTTTTTACATTAAAAATATTTTTATATATAAAATAACCAAACAATCATGTTAGGGGAAAAAACCTGTAACATTTTGGTTAAGTGGTGGATGACAAGTTTTTTTCTATTTTAATTTTCTTTTTTATATATATAATTGAAGTAAACAAAAACCCAAACCCACCTGGGCCTTCTTGTGGACGAGAATGCAGGCTGCAATTTATACTTTCTGAAGAACAAAAATTTCTTAAGTGGACATCCTTTACCTTAAAACTTCAAAGACCGAACTAGTCATATTGCTGCAACTATAGTAAGTGACTTTGTATGGCTTTACAGTTTGTTTCAAGCACTTAAATGGTTTTTGGGTGCAGAAATATTACACGGTACTATCAATCGCGTTCAGAAATCATCATTAGATGGTATTGACAGTTACATCTAAGAAAGTAAATGGGTTTTAGGTGCAAAAAGATTGTTTTGGAGACGCAAAACCATCCAGGCCCAGGACAGCATTGACAGGCACATCCAAGGTCTGGACGGCCTTGCTAGGCTCGTTCAAGAGCCTGGACAGCACTTCGAACGCGTCTTGCCTACTAGGCCCGGTTAATTATAACCCTAACACTAATCATAACAGTAAACCCTGAGCCTTAACACTAACTCTAACCTTAACTCCAAATCCTAACGATAACTCTAAAATAAATTGTTCGTGTGTTGTTTTTTGTTTTCTATGTATTATATGTAATGTTTGTGTTCAAGAAATAAATAGCGTTGGGATATACTGGATATGATTATTATTGTTGTTGTTGTTTGTGTTAAAGAAATAATAGATTTATGGATAGGATTAAAGTTATGCTAGATTACAGTTAGGGTTAGAGTTAGAGTTAGATTAGGGTAAGGTTTATGGTTAGATTAAAGTTAGGTTGGCGTCAGATTAGGATTCGATTAGGATTATGGTTATGTTTAGGGTTATGGTTAAGTTTTGATCAGAGTTAGGGTTAAATTAGGGTTAGCGTTAGACAATGATTATGGTTATAGTTAGATTACAGTTAAGGTTAGATTAGAGTTAGGTTAGAGTTAGTGTTAGGATTGTGTTTATTGTTTACGTTATATTATAAAACCCTAACTCCGGTATACATTTTTGCTTTGAGTTATGAACATATATTTTGTTATCTTACGTAATAAATGCTTGTTTCGTTAATTGCATGATTTTTTATTTTTTAATATAACGTAAACAATAACCCTAAGCCTAACCCTAACTATAACATAACCCTTACTCTAATCTATTGTTAACATAACCCTAGCCCTAGTCCTAACCTTAAGCCTTAGCCCAAACCCCCAACCTTAAACTTAACCATAACCTTAACCTAACTATCCTAACTATAAATCTATTATTTCTTTTCAACAAACATTACATAGAATAAAAATTATTTTTTTATTGAACAAAAAATTACATATAATACAACACAAACAATTTATTTTAGAGTTAAGGTTAGAGTTAGGGTAGATTCAGGGTTAGAGTTTTGAGTTTAGTGTTATGGTTAGGTTATGGTCATAGTTAAAGGGCCTGAAAAGATCTGACAGTACGCGCTTAGCAGTGCCGTCCAAGCCCTTGGACGAGTCTAAAAAAGTTGTCTAAGCCCTTGGATGCGTTTGACAAGGCTATCCAAGCCTTGGACGCATTTACTGGTGGCGTCTTGAGTTTGGGTGGTTTTGCGTTCCGAAAACCATCTATTTGGACGCAACTGCTGGTGCCGTTCAAGGATAATTTCTAAACGCAATTGGTAGCAACGTCCAAAGTTCCTTTAGACGATATTATCATTTGGGTCGTAATTCATTTTAGAAAATTTCCCAATTCCTATATTTCGAATTTTTCGTTTCAATTATAATATATTTTGAAATTTATCTCGCAATCTTCATATTTTTGATACGCCTTTCGAACTCGATTTCTAGTTAAAAGGCCTATGACAAAGTACAGTGGCCTTTTTTGAGACGTCTTCTGGAGCATGTGGGGTTTAGTAGTCAGTTGGTGGAGATGATCATGTTCAGTATCTCATCCGCATCACTCTCGGTCATTTAGAATGGTGAAGTTATGGCACCCTTTAGCCCACAGAGGGGAGTGCGACAAGGTGATCCACTCGCACCATATCTTTTTTTACTATGCATGGAAGTTCTCAGTAGGCGGATTGAACAGGCGGTGAGGGAAAAACAATGGACTCCCATACGTACCTCACGGTCCGGACCTAGTATTTCTCATTTATTCTTTGCTGATGATCTTTTATTGTTTGGCGCTGCAACCAACACACAAGCCGACATAATGGAACATACGTTGCGGGAATTTTGCGAGCAGTCTGGCCAAAGTGTAAGTGTTATGAAATCACAGATTCTACTATCGAAAAATATAGCAAGTCAGTTCGTACCACAAAGTCTCGTGCGATTAGGCTTACCTTGTACATGTGATATTGGGTCATATCTTGGGATGCCGTTATTATTTGGTCGTGGAGGGCAGCGATCATATGCGCATATTGTGGACAAAGTGAGATCACGATTGGATACATGGCATGTGAAATTCCTATCCCTTGCAGCACGATATCTTTTGATTCAAACCGTCATATCGGCGATGCCTACGTATGCTATGCACATTGTTCGTCTCCCAATGGGATTAATTGATGAGATAGACAAGCTCACTCGTGGGTTTTTTTGGGGAGATACTGATAATGGACGTACACTTCATTGGTGTTCATGGGATGTAATTTGTCAGCCGAAGAACAAAGGCGGGTTGGGTATTCGACGATTGAGATATATGAATATAGCCTTACTTGCTAAACTTGGGTGGAAGATGCTCACTCGGCCGGATCTCCTGTGGGTTAAAGTTTTGAAACACAAGTATGGGGAGTTGATGAACCACGGTAATAGACAAAATACCTCCACACTATGGAAACACCTTAGGTACACTATCCCACTCTTACAAACGGGAATGGGAAATTTGAATGTTGATGATGCCAGAATGCAGGAGCAGCTGACATGGTTGGGAAACCCTTCGGGCCATTTTACGGTATCCAGTGCATATTCCATGTTAATTTCACAAGCATGTTCGGCCACAAATCGTATATGGGATTTGATATGGAAAATGAAGGGCCCTTTGCGACTGAATATACTCCTTTGGCAGATTTATAATGATTATGTTCCTACTGCGTACCTCCTTTTCCATCGACATGTAGCGCTGTCACCTTGCTGCGGGATCTGCGATAATCCGAATGAAGATACATTACATACTTTTCGAGACTGTCCATGGGTGAGTACATTATGGCGGCATCTCTTGGATCAATCCTCTTGGTCGTCGTTTTTTCGGCATTCAGATTCTATGGCGTGGCTTATGGAGAATATTACTGTGTCTCGTAACCATGAAAACAGGGGTATGGAGTGGAGATATATCTTTCGGGAGACTGTACATGCCATTTGGTTTTGGTGCAATCAAGTAGTGCATGGAAATATCAATCACCGGCCTCCAGCTATATCTGTCAGTAGGGAGATTCTACGTAGGACAAAGAATTTGTATATTGCTCGATGTATCAATATGGTAGATGTAGGTATTACTTGAAGGTAGCCAAGTTGGCGATGCTGTAATGTTTGTGAATATTTGATCCCAAAAAAAAAAAAAAGGAAAAAAAAAACTCGATTTCCAGTCACTAGTCGACAATTCCAATGAACATACTGTGGACAAACGTCGAATTCTCCTCTGCCCAATTTTTTTGGTAAGGAAGAAGAGGAAGACAGCCAAATTAGACACAGATGACCGACTAAGATTATTGATATTATTGTACGAAATCTCCAATAAGGCAAAAACTCGTACTTTTTCTTCATAAACCTTTCTGATTTCAAGGATTCTCCTCCAAATGGAAGAAATTGACTTGGTTTCTCATAATGGGTTCTTGGAATTCGACAAAAGGGAGCTGGGTTCTTCTCGGCCCCTAAATTCGCCCGCCGAATCAATGCCTCCGAGATTTCTATCTCATTTTAGCTGTTGCTTGAAGTGTGCAATCCATTTTCTTCTTGATTTCATCTATTGAAATGATTTCTTTTCTGCTTCTTGTTTGCTTCTTTTAGCTTAAACTTTTCACTTCTCTGATTTTGTACTATTACCACTTGATTTATGCAATTGGCAGTACTCTTTTTCTTACCAAGAATAAAAAGAAGGAAGATGTTAAGAGTTAAGACTAGATTGTTTGTGACTATTTGCTCAGAGTAGCTGAAAGGACGATTTTGGGATTTTTGCTTGGAATTTGGCCTTCCTATTCAGTTCTTGATTCAGTTTGAGTAACAGAAATTTGATTTGTTAGCAAGTTTCCTCTATCTGTTTCAGAATATAGACATCTTGGAGGCATTTGAGAACTTGCTAAGAACTATTATTTTTAAGTGAATTTTTGCAGGCATTGATCAAAAGGATTGATCTTTATGGTAAGCTTGAAGGACATGAGGGATGTGTCAATGCCATCGAATTTAAGTCTACCGGTGATCACCTGGTTTCCGGCTCTGATGATCGGACAGTAAAGTTTTGGGAATGGGCAACCAAGACATTGAAATTTGAATATCCATCTGGTCATGTGGACAATGTGTTTCAGACTAGGATCATGCCATTTACCAATGATCGGAAAATTGTAACTTCTTCTGCTGATGGGAAGGTAAAACTGATTCCTACATATGGTTGGTATTACTGTGATGTGCAGAATGTGAAATTTTATTAAGATCTACTGCACTTGAAACTCCAAGTCTTTAAATTTGGAATGGGTACGAAGATCTTGTGGAACAATGTAAAAAGTAAAGCTCTTGGTGGAATATCATCATGATCCCAGTTTTAGTGGGAGACCATATCTTTTCCTTGTTTAATTACTTCCGTGTGTGTTTTAGTCTGAGTTTTTACGTGTTCCATGGATTGAACTTTTGTATAATGTGTCCAACCTATTGCTCATCCATGTAATATGTTAATCAATCATCTTCTTGTTCTGGTTTTCTTTTAGTTTGGTGGGGTGTATTTCAAACGGGCACAATGCCGGTGCCACTACTAAAAAAGATAAAGTAGCTGAACATTAAGGTGTATGTGATGAAAAATTCATATGCAGAACGCTAGTCGCCCTGTTCCATTTCATACTGGACTTAGACATGGACACCTAGGATTTTTATTTATTTTTAGTTAATTTTAAACCACTGGGCTTTGTGTTGCTTCAGGTCAGGCTTGGTGAGGTATTAGAAATTGGCCACGTACAAACAGAAAAGATAGGTAAGCACCAAGATCGTGCCCACATGCTTGCTGTGGAACCTTGGAGCCCTTTCATACTATATAGCTGTGGCGAGGATGCTTTAGTTCAACGTGTAAGCTTCCTGAACTTACTTTGCTTACGAGTATCTTAATTGTTGCTTCGGTAGTATTGAGAAAGTTTATTTTTCTTGCAGCATGATCTTCGAAGTAATTCTGCCACAAAGCTTTTATATTGCTCTGCAATCACTGAAAATAGGCAGTCCAAACAACGAGTTAAATTGAATACTATCGTTATAAACCCAAGAAATCCACACCATTTCTCAGCTGCATGTTCAGATAGATACGCTCGTGTACATGATATCCGCAAGTATCGAGTTGACTCTTCAAATGATAAAGATTCCCCTTTTAATACATTTTGCCCTCAAGAACTCATGGAGTCACAGAAAGTTCATATCACAACATTGGCTTACTCTAGTACAAGCGAGTTGCTGATTTCATATAACGATGATATCATATATCTGTTTCAAAAGAACATGGGGTTAGGCCCTTCTCTATTATCTGTTGCACCTGAATACTTGCAGAATTTAGAATGCCCCAAGTTTACTGTGGACACAGAAATGCATGTACTGTGAAAGGAGTCAACTTCTTCGGACCTAACGATGAATACGTCATGAGCGGTTCGGATTGTGGTCACATTTTTATTTGGAAGAATAAGGGAGCTAATCTTGTTCGTGTAATGAAAGGAGACACACATCTTGTAAATCAGTTAGAACGTAATCCATGTGCTCCGTTTATTGCTACTTGTGGAATATAGAAAAGTATAAAGCTTTGGTCTCCTACATCAGATGACAGCATCCTTCCTTTACCCCCTAACGTTGAAGAGGTAATGGTTTTAGTAGTAATATGGTCCGCATATTCACTCTGCAAATCTCACATTTGTACGACTCAATAGTTTTTTGTGCTAGAGGGAGTAACTATTATGCTCCCTCCGTCCCACTATATTAAAAAATCAACTGTGACAATATTTTTGAAATGAAAAGAGTAACTATCATAACTAGTAGCCTGTCATATTGGCTTCTCAGTTGGTTGTGTTTAAAGCGGTTGGACCCACCTATATTGGTAACTATAACGTGGGTCCTTTGGATAGAGTTATTGTTCGTCTGTCTCTCATTCTACGCAGATCCTAGCGATAACTTTTGCTGTTGTCGGGATATGATGGGTACACGTTGTTGTTGTTGATATGGGTCCTATACTGGTAACCGTTATGGCTACTTCTGGAGTATTACAAAATTTGTGTGCATGGCTAATGTGATTTTCTATCATTGATATATATTGGAGGCTAATAGGCATGGACGGATGGAGAATTCACGGTTCTCATACAACCCTGATGTGATTATGCATATCTTGCAGTTGCATAGGAGGCAAACTATGCTATATGCTGAACGTAAAGTAGGCATTGAAGAGGTCGAGAGCGAGGAGGATGATATGGGGGATCCTTATGCATTCCAATACAGATTTGGTACACCTGAAGAGGTTCTTCCAGATGACACAGCAGAATGCACTGTGTGCTAACGAAATGGTTGATCAGGATCTCTTTTCTGAACGTGTATCATTAATCTTTTGTAGAGATTTGGATCTCCTCACCCAAAATTCCTCACCTCACTCCCCACCGCACGACATGTGGCATAGCCTCACCACTCCTGCTCCCACGTGTCGTGCGGTGGGGAGTGGGGTGTCTCCTTTTGTAGAGGGGTGTTCTGCAATATAACCAATTCAAGGAAACTTCAAGCTTTTGTTTTTTGATAATAGGGAATGCTTCTCTCTTTTTGTTTCTTCTAATTGTATGTGTTATTTGGACTTGACACGGTCTGATATAAACGAAAAGTTGATAGCTTTTATTATGTTTTACCTTTTTGAATAGTATTAATTGTGCATACGTATTCCCTGCATGGTCACATCTCAGGGAAAATTATACATAGGATATCTTAATTCGTATGTTTTCTTGTACTTTAACCTTTTTATTCGGATAATTTCATGTAAAATGAAATGTATCAAACGTATATATGTAACATATCTTAATTCGTATGTTTTCTTATATTTTAACCCCTACTAATTTTGTTTCACCAGATCTGCTTGCTTTATTACTATCGTTCCGAAGTATAAGTTATTGTCAAAGTAGGACCAAAATTTTTTTTTAAAAAATGATTAAAGACTATTTTTTGCTCTTTTGATTCCAAGTTTGCCCATCTTAAATAGGTTGGATGTTGCAAAAGAGGTGTATTTAATGAGGACAAATGCATAAAGTTAGACACTTTCTTTTACTGTTTAAAACAATCGTCTTTATATTTTGAGACATCTTAAAAAATATAAAGTGGATTTATAAAATAAAATGGAAAGACTGAGAGAGTGAAACGTGTGTTTCTAAGTTTGAATCATGCATGAACACATAGGAAATCTCACAGATCCAAAGATTCTAGAGCTAGACTGTTTTGTTTTTGTTATTTTTGTTTTGAAAATTAGAACTAGACTTTTGAAAGATACATATTCTAAATAAAAATAATATAAGCTTTTATGATATAAGGCCAAGATGATGTAAGTGTGATGATCTTGACAGTTACTTGAGTTACTGTGACTAAAATCAAAATTTAATTTGTATCATGTGCCTATGTTTCGTCATAATACAACAACAACAATCATACCCATTATATCCTAACGACAGCCAAATCCAGTGTTCAACATCTAGAGTATTGTTTTTATAAGTTTTGATTAAATAAATTTGGTACAATAAAAATATTAAATCCAGAGTACTGTGAATCCTTCAAAATCCAGTGTTCAACATAGAAAAATTGATTTTACACATCTTATATTGACTAAAAACAATATAAAATATTAGAGCATTATGAACTAGAAGCAAATATCAAAGCAATTTTGAAAAGGACCGAAGATATAAGCTCCACCCAGGTAACACACACGGGGAAGTTTCAGTGATTCGTGTAACAATACCACATCGTCCAGTCGACTTGAACCATGGAAGGAAGCTGCTTATAAAAAGAGGGCCTGGGCAAGAGGAAAGCTCATACCTTTCTCGGCCTTTTGGCTAAGATCAAGTGTAGTATCTGTTCTTATCAGTTTAATATCTGATACGTGGGCCAATGTTCCACACGATATTAACTTTATTTTTTTAGGGTGATGGCCCACGATATTAACTTTATTTTTTTAGGGTGATGGCCCGTCTGGTAGCTTGCTACCTGGGCCTTCGCGCGTCGCCTTGGCGTTGCACTACTGCCTAGGCCTGGCGCACCCTCCAATTTGAAATATAATGTTTTGTAATCTTTAGTGGGCTTAGTATTGTCTTGGCCTCCTTTGTTTGTGACGGGCCTCTCTGTGATATAGAAAAGAAGGGCTTGAAATCAGAACGTTTAAATTCATTACGTGTGCAAGGGGATCAATCAGATGAAAAAGGTATAATACAAATAGGGCTAGCATTGTGTTGTTCAAGCTCCGATTCATTTAACTTAGCGAACGAACTGATTCGTTTAACTCACGAACAATATTAACGAGCTGAACACTTTAATTGAATTATCGAGTTTGAACTGATTCATTTAACTTAGCGAACGAGCCGATTCGTTTAACTCACGAACAATATTAACGAGTCGAACATCTTAAATGAACGGTGTCACTTAACGAGTTCGAACAGAAAAAGGTATTCAAGCTCGATTCATTTAACTTAACGAACGAGCTGATTCGTTTAACTCACGAACAATATTAACGAGCCGAACACCTTAAATGAACGGTGTCACTTACCGAGTTCGAACAGAAAAAGGTATTCAAGCTCTGTTCATTAACCTTTTATCCGAGCCGAGCTCGAACTCGAGCCGAAAGCTTGGTTCATTTATAGCCCTAAATACAAATAAATGAAAGGGATGAAATATATTCTGTCACATGGATGAACCTATTAAATCCATAGACGAAAAAAGTGGTAAGATAGTCTACATCCTCTTAGAAATGAAACTCAAGTTTGAATCCAGCATAAGTTCATCAAAACTTTGTTTAATTTAATTTTGATTGATATGTGTTTATATAAACTTTTGACCTCGAGTCATTTGACTTTACAGTTTGATACATGTGTCAAAGTTTATAGGTAATATAACATGTACAATATGATTATATTATATCATTATATTGGGTATGGTTGTTGTTGTAGTAACTAATTTAATATAAAATAACATGCTTTTACAGCTAATGAGTATTTTTTGCAAAATTTTTTATTTCTTAAAATGAAAATGTATGATAATAAAAAAGTGGAATAAAAAATTTATTTTGAAATAGTCTTTTATCCTAATCATGATTATAATGTGATATCAAACAATAGCGCTAATAAACCATTCATTTATTGATTTCTTTAGTACGTACCATCTTTGGACTGGCCAAATGAATACTCACGCCGGGATTCCACTGGAAGCGAATTTTTTATCTTTTGAGATGGATGTATTGTTTGTCTGTCGCTCATCCTCCCCAGACTCTAACGATATATATTGATGTTGTTGAGATATGCTGAATATGTGCTTTTGTTGTTGTTGTTAACGTTCGTTTTTTAACCTCTTGTTTTGTGTGAGTCACTACACCACCATAGACCCAACTTAAAATATAATAATCAACTTTCATGACTTAAAGTACAACTTAAACGAAATATAGAGACAAAAAATAAATTAGTCTATGGTCAATTAGTAATTAATATGGTACCTTAGCCTATACGGGTTCAATTTTGTTGTCCTAACTTCCTATACACCTTCCTGTCCAATGCATAAGAACAAGAAATCCATTTATTAAAAAAAGGAAAAATCACTAAAAACCCAACTTCTACACTTGAGAATGATAGGGAATATAAGATCACCAGATTTGCTTGCTTTATACTATCGTTCCAAAGTATAAATTATTGTCAAAGTAGGACAAAATTTAAGAAGATGTGATTAAAAGACTATTATTTTGCCTTTTGTTCCAAGTTTGCCCATCTTAAATAGGTTGTCTGTTGCAAAAGAGACGTATTTAATGAAAACAAATACGTTACAATTTAAAACAATTGTGCTTATATTTTGAGACATCTCAAAGTATAAAGTGGACTCAAAAACAGAAAGAGTAAAACTTGTGTTTTCCTAAAAATATTTTGAATCATGCATGAACGCATAGGAAATCTCAGTAAATTCCTCATGTCGTAACACATCCTTCATATTCTTCTATTATCAGCTAACTTGCCCAAGCCAGAAGTGCTAAGTATATATTGTCTTTAACCCCTACTAACTTTGTTCACTTGGTTTATACTGTCGTTCCAAAGTATTAAGTTATTGTCAAAATAGGACAAAATTTAAGAAAAATTGATTAAAAGACCTTTTTTTTTGCTTTTTGGTTTCAAGTTTGCCCATCTTAAATAGGTTGCTCGTTGCAAAAGAGACATATTTAATGGAAACAAATACGTTTCAATTTAAAACAATTGTGTTTATATTTTGAGACATCTCAAAGTATAAGGTGGACTCAAAGACTGAAAGAGTAAACACTAAAAAAATTTGAATCATGCATGAGCACATAGGAATTCTCACAGATCCAGAATATTCTAGAGCTAGATTTTTTCTTTGGTTTTTTGTTTTGAAAAATTAGAGCTACACTCTTGAAAGATACCCATTCTAAATAAAAATAGTATGAAACCACGGTGATGTAAGTGTTCTAATCTTGATCGTTAACTTGAGTTACATGGGTATGGTTAACTTGAGTTACAACCTCTGTGTGTTTTTAGCACATGAGTATGGTTGCGTACATTTGATCTCTCCTACCCTATCATAAACGGAAGACTCTAAGTCAATGGGGTAATGTGGTTGTTGTTGTTGTATCAGTGCGTATGTTTCGTCATAATGTTTTATGAATTTTGATTGAATAAATTTGGTACAATAAAAGTATTAAATCCAGAGTACTGTTTAATCCTTCACAATCCAGTATTCAACATAGAGAAATTGATTTTTAACACATCTTATATTTGACTAAAAGCAATATAAAATTTTGGAGCATTATGAACTAAGAAGCAAAGATGAAGCATTTTGAAAAGGGACCAAAGATATAGCTTCCACCCAGATAACACGCACGGGGAAGTTTCGTCATTCGGGTAACAATACCACATCGTCCAGTCTACTTGAGCCATGGAAGGAAGCTGCTTATAAAATGAGGGCCTGGGCCGTAGGAAAGCTCATACCTTTCTCGGCCTTTTGGCTAAGATCAAGTGTAGTATCTGTTCTTATCAGTTTAATATCTGATACGTGGGCCAATGGCTCACACGATATTAACTCAATTTTTTTAGGGTGAGGGCCTGTCTGGTAGCTTGCTATCTGGGCCTTCGCGCGTCGCCTTGGCGTTGCACTACTGCCTAGCCCTGGCGCACCCTCCAATCTGTAGTCCAATGTTTGTGTTTATAGTGGGCTGAGTACAGTCATGGCCTCTATTTCTTTGTAATTATTTACTCCTCCTTAATGTGGACAATGTTATGGGCCCCTATTGGTTCAGCGTGTTTATTAATTTCGCTTTCGTGTAAAAGGAAGGGATCAATGAGATGAAAAAGGTATAATACAAATAAATGAAAGGGATGAAACATATCCCAGTCACATGGATGAAACCTATTAATCCGAAGACGAAAGAGTGGTTATAAATTAGTCTACATCCTCTTAGAAATGAAACTCAGGCTTGAATCAAACATAATCAAAACTTTGTTTAATTGAATTTGATTGAATTATGTTTATGTATGCTTTTTTGTCTGACTTTATAGTTTGATACATGTGGCAAAGTTTATAGGTAGTATAACATAATACAACATGGTTATCATTTTCATCATTATATGACGCTATTTACTATAAAATAACATGTTTTTAAAGATAATGTCAAATTTTTTTTGCAAAATTTTTTTATTTCTTAAAATGAAAATTTATGGTAAATAAAAAAGTGGAAGTAAAAAATTATTTTTAATTAGGTCTTTATTCTAATCATGATTATAATGTGATATCAAACTATAGCTAATTTGTTATCAAAAAAAAAAAAAAACTATAGCTAATGAACCATTCATTTAGTACGTAGCCAAGTGAATCCTCATGATTTTGTTTTCCAAACATGCTCCTTATTTATTTGTTTTTTTTTTTTTTTTTTT
>AP025049.1:2717109-2816857 GCA_036186865.1 Eustoma russellianum | reverse complement strand
TTTTTTTTTTTTTTTTTTTTTTTTTGCTTTATTTGTCATTAGCGTTCGTTTTTTTACCTCTTGTTTTGTGTCACTACACTACCATAGACCCTTATAACTTAAAATATCATAATCATATTTCATGACTTAAAAGTACAACTTAAACAAAATATAGAGAAAAAATAAATTAGTCTATGGTCAATTAGTAATTAATATGGTATATAGCCTATGTGTTAGTATCCCCTTACCCATTTTTTCTCACCTATCCCCACCGACGACAAGTGGCAGCAGGGGGATGGTGAGGCTAAATGAATGTGACGCATCTAACCTCACCACCTCCCCTGCTGTCACGTGTCGTGCGGTGGAAAGTAGGGTAAGGAGCAATGGGGTGAGGAGATACTATCTCCTAGACTAAAACGGGTTCAATTTTGTTGTCCTAACTTTCTATACGCCTTTCTGTCCAATGCATAAGAACAAGAGGTCCATTTATAAAACAAAAAGGAAAAATCAGTAAAAAAAACCAACTTCTACACATGAGAATGACAAGGAATATAAGATAGGGAGATGGAACAACATATAAATGAAAGCAATATTGTTTAGAGTCGGTTATTTACATAACAACCAATAATCTTAACGTTATTTTATTGATATCTGCAGATCATAAGATAATTAATGAATACTAATATGATTAGAAGGTTTTCTTGCAATAGCCACTTAAAACTTACGCCTTTGATTCAGATCGAAGTTTTGACTTAGTATCAAAAGTTGAAGATATTTAAATTTATTTTGAAGTTCAACATGCCAAAAACTTAAGACTTTATGAGTTTTTAGGACAATCCAGTATGGCGAAGTTTTTAGACACTAATCAAAAGGTAGATTGGAAAAAAAATATGTCGACTTTCATTATCGCCTATGTTAACTTGATTTATTTTATGTTATATTAAACAAAAGATCTAACAATCTCAGACTATTACTTTTCCTGTAAGTACATAAAATTTATTTTATGAACTATTTTAATCTCATAAGCTAGTTCATTCAAAAAAATTAGCAACTTTTTTCTAGGAAAACATACAAGCTGCTATAAGCTAAAAATATACATGTAAGCACTATTCTGCTGTTTATAAATACTTCTTTTTTTCAAGGTAAACCAAACACCGTCTTAATCTACAGGCCAAATGAAAACCAAGTTTAAAACAAATTTAGATAATCATAAATATTTTAAATTCTAATAAACAAAGTTTAATAGACTCTTTCAGTGTACTGCTACGAATATATTTAAAGGGGGTTGGATCCTCTCATCCACAATCCCTTCATTTCTTTTCCCATCGCACTTTACACATGGCAGTAGGGGAGGGTGGTGATGCTAGATGCGCGTCACCCTCGTTTAGCCTCACCATCTTTCCATGCTGCCACGTGTCGTGCGGTGAAGAAAAGATGATGGGATTGTGGTGAGGTGATCTAAACCCACTTAAAGAAGTATCCGAGGTGGTACTTGATACAAGTGGAGATAGGATCCGCTGTATTAAGTTGGTGCATCAACCGGTTGCCTCGAACACAATTCCTTTTAATTTTAACTTTTTTTTTAATTAATGACATATGAAAATAAAATCATGTCTATGTGCAACAACTTAATGCAGCGGATCTCATTCGCATTCTAAGCAAATGTGCAAATAGCCCACAACTCATATTTTTTTGCTTTTTGATTCCAAGTTTGCCCATCTTAAATAGGTTGTCTGTTGCAAAAGAGGGATATTTAATGAAAACAAATGCAAAATCATACATTTTCTTTTACTATTTAAAACAATTGTGTTTATATTTTGAGAAATCTTAAAATATAAGGTGGACTTATAAAATAAAATGGAAAGACTGAGGAGCAAAACTTGTGTTTCCACTAAAAAATTTGAATCATGAGCACACAGGAAGTCTCACAGATCTAGAAGATTCTAGAGCTAGGCTCTTTTTTGTTTTTTTGAAATCCAGAGTTACACTCCTGGAATATACATATTCTAAATTTGGTTATGTTTAGCCATGATGTTTTATAAATTTTGGTACAATGAAAATATTCAACCCAGTGTACCGTTAATCCTTCAAAATCCAGTATTCACCACAGAAAAAATGATTTAACATATCTTATATTGATTAAAAGCAATATAAAATTTTGGAGCATTATGACAAGAAGCAAAAGATGAAGCATTTTGAAAAGGACTAAAGAAGTATAGCTCCACCCAGGTAATACACGCGGGGATATTTCGTCATTCGGGTAACAATACCACATCGTCCAGTCTACTTGAGCCATGGAAGGAAGCTGCCTATAAAATCAGGGCCTTGGTTTAGTTTAAACTCATACCTTTCTCGGCCTTTTGGCTAAGATCAAGTGTAGTATCTGTTCTTATCAGTTTAATATCTGATATGTGGGCCATTGGCCCACACGATATTAACTCAATTTTTTAAGGGTGAGGGTCCGTCTGGTAGCTTGCTACCTGGGCCTTCGCGCGTCGCCTTGGCGCTGCACTGCTGCCTAGGCCTGGCGCACCCTCCAATTTGTAGTCAAATTACTTGTAAACTTTACCAGGCTATTTGAAGTCTGGGCCTAATTTATTTTATTAAGTTCCTTGTGTTGGCGTTGCACTACTGCCTAACGAAAAATATTAATGAGTCGAAAACTTTTAACGAATGTCACTTACTTCGAACAGATGAAGGTGTTAACCAAATAACCAAACGGTTAAAGGAAATGAACCAACCTCATGGTGCATTTGACTTTAAGTCATTTGACTTTATAGTTTCATACATGTGTGAAAGTTTATAGGTAATATATCATATACATTATGGTTATCGTTTTCATCATTATATTACGCTATTTAATATAAGATAACATGTTTTTACATATAATGTCATAATAATTTTTTTATTTCTTAAAATGAAAATGATAAATAAAATTGTGGAATTAAAAATTTATTTTGAATTAGTCTTTATTCTAATCATATGATTATATTGGGATGTCAAACTATCGCTAATTAACCATTCATTTATTTGATTTCTTTATTACGTATCATCTTTGAGTGAAATTCACTGGCCAGCTATTGCTGTCGTTGGGATATATACTGAGTGTGCTTGTTATTTTGTGTGTCACTACGTCACATACCCTTAAAATTATAACCAACTTTCATGACTTAAAAATGCAACTTAAACAAAATATAGAGACAAATTAAATTAGTCTATAGTGAATTAGTAATTAATAAGGTACCTAGCCTATGACGGGTTCAACTTTGTTTTCCTAACTTCTTATACACCTTTCTGTCCAATGTATAATAACAATAAGTCCATTAAAAAAAATGAAAAACCACTAAAAAATCCAACTTCTAAACATGAGACGTCATGACAGAGATAAAGGATAGAGAGTTGGAACAATATATAAATAAAAGCAATATTGCTTAGTGTCGGTTATTTACATAATAACCAATAACCTTTGTACACATGACGTCGCATAATTGGATGCTTCATATTTTGCTTCATATTAGGTCTCCTCAGATCTCATCCGAAAAACTTAAGGCTTTACGAGTTTTTATATTAACTTTTCAATTAGTACTTAATAATATATTTCAATAAACCAATTAAAGACAAATAAGAAAATGAGCAAAATATTTTAGATTCTTTAATTATGTGAAAAATGAAACTAAAACATCATTTTTAAGACAAAGAGAATATTCTTTTATTTTTAAATATGAAATTTGACTTAAATAAATAACAAGAAGACTTTTCAAAAATTTTACTAATTGTTTCTTGAGATGGTGAGAAGAAGGGTTTCCATTTCATCACAGTAATGTAGAAACCTTGAATCATCCAAGGACCGTTATTAAGGGCTTGCCAATAATGTAACGCAGAGAAGAATCTCACCACAAAATAACCCTCTGCAAGATCGACAATATCGAGCTTTCCCCCCCCCCCTGCCCAAAGATCACTCAACCGTTTCTCAAGCATTTTATAGGAGAAGGTTTTGCCTAATACCTTAATAATAAGAGCTCTTCGCCAAGGCTTCCAAAGAGACTTGCATTCCTCAACTGGTACCTCCATCGAAATTTGCCCTATAGTCGTACCTGTCTCCTCCGCCATCATCACCGTGTCATAGTGTTCCAGATGTTCTCCTTCGCTATTGTCGTACTCCTCATCACCGGTATAGACTTCTAACGGTTCGTGGCTAGCCTGGAGGAGTTTTGCCCAGCTCCCATCCTGCTCTCTCTGCTCCCCGATTTCGTCGAACAGAGGCTCGCCTAGGGCAGGTCTTTTGGGCTTCTTCACGCTTCGGTGTAGTTGATCGGCTTCTTCTCCTGTTGATGCAATTTCCAACAGCATGGATATTGGACCTATGATGGGGGTGGATACCATCGTCCTACATTAATTGTTTAATAATGGTGACTGTTTTTTCGTGGAATTGTCGCGGAGCGGGATCACCGGATTTCAAGACAGCTTTGAAGGATTACTTACATAGATACAACCCGGATATTTTGTTCCTAATGGAAACAAGAGTACACAGTTCTAAGGGTGAGTGGATACTGGATGCGTTCAATTTTTCTAAGTTTGCAGCGGTAGAAACCAGGGGCTTTGCTGGCGGCCTCTGGTGCTTCTGGAATGAAGATAAGGTTAAGATCAAAATCTGGGGATTTACAGCTCAGATGATTCTTATGGGTATCCTGAATGAGGGTAAAACGGCTTGGCTTCTTTCTCTAATCTATGCTTCGCCTGTTGCTGCTATACGAGAAGCTCTTTGTGATTATGTTGAACAACTCCGCCATTTTATTCACTTCCCTTGGTGTTTGATTGGTGACCTCAATCAAGTGATTAATAGTGATGATAAAGATGGGGGCAGGAGAGTCTCTGGCTATAATGTTGAAAGAATGAAGCGTATGATGGAGTTGTGCGGCTTCAGTGAAATGGAATTTTCGGGTCCAAAGTTCACTTGGACTAACAGCAGCTCTGGTCCTCGTAAGATCCAGCAAAGGTTGGACCAGTGCTGGGGTAACAATGATTGGCATTCACGCTTCTCCGGTGCGAACCTGCGACATCTTACACGTATGCATTCCGACCACCACCCCATCCTGCTGGATACGGATGTTCGGGGGTCTACTTACCAGGTGCCGAGGACAATTAGGTTCCAGAGTAACTGGATGGAGCATAAAGATTTCGGGAATTTCCTGAAAAATGCTTGGCCCAGTATACCCAACGATTTGAGCTCTACTATCGACATTTTCTGGGGTAGGCTGCGGGTTTGGAGTAGAGAAGTGTATGGGAGTCTATTTGTGAAAAAAAGAAGATGTGAAGCGCGACTGGGAGGCATTCAGACGGCGCTATGCGTTAGACCCTCTCGGTTTCTAACGAAATTGGAAGTTGATTTACAACAGGAATATGGGGAGCTTCTTAAGCAAGAAAATTCCTTTTGGCAACAACATTCTCAGCTACAATGGCTTTCTCATGGGGAGAGGAACTCAAGGACTTTCCATAATTCCTTGAAGTTATTTGTGAGGAAAAAAAATATCACTGCCTTAAAAAATGTGAATGGAGATTGGGTCACCAATGATGAGGAGCTTCAAAAGATGATTCTGGGATTCTACAAGGAGCTATATTCTAATGATGACACATACCCGACGCAATTTCAGGAGGATCACTATTTATTTAAATTCCCGACCCTTTCTCACAGTGATAAGAGACTCCTTACGCACGCAGTATCCGGGAGAGAAGTGGAGAACGCGATTTTCCAAATGGGAACGTACAAAACCCCCGGGCCGGACGGTCTCCCCCCCGGCTTCTACCAACGTAACTGGGAGATCGTTGGGCCAGCTATTGTTCAATTCGTGTGTACTGCTTTTAAAGAGAAGAGATTCCCAGCCCACATGAGCAAAACATTCATCACTTTGATCCCCAAAATACGGAATCCGGAAAGTGTTAACCAACTGAGACCTATTGCATTGGCAAACGTTGTGACTAAGCTAATTACGAAGGTAATTGCGAACAGATTCAAAAGTATTATACCTAAGTTGGTTGACCACTCACAAAGCGCTTTTACCCCGGGGAGACATTCGGCTGAGAATGTTATTATTGCCCAAGAGCTTATTCACACGATGCGGTATAAGCAGGGGAGGAAAACAATGATGATGGTGAAGGTTGACCATGAAAAGGCTTATGATAGAGTAAGTTGGAGCTTTCTGAAGGAGGTGTTGCTTGCTGCGGGGTTTGGAATGGATTTGACGGAGTTGATTATGTTCTGCATCACTTCAACTAAACTTTCCATTATCTGGAACAATAAGTGCCTTGACGAATTTCAGCCTTCTCGGGGAATTCGTCAAGGCGACCCTTTGGCCCCGTATTTATTTCTCCTCTGTATGGATGTTTTGAGTCAGAAAATTAAAGATGCTGTTGGAGATAAAAGGTGGGTTCCGGTGTTGGCATCTAGAGGAGGACCGAAGTTTTCCCATGCCTTCTTTGCCGATGATCTCTTACTTTTTGGCGAGGCGACTGAGACGCAAGCGATTGTCATGGATGAGGTGCTATCCGACTTCTGCCATATCTCGGGTCAGAAAGTTAGTTTGGCGAAGTCCGTTTTCTATGTATCAAAAAACACTCCAGCTGCTGTCGCCCATAATATTCATCAGCGGATGAAGATGCGAAGGACTGAGGATATCGGCAAATACCTGGGCGTTCCTATGCTACACCGAAGGGTTACACCAGACACATATAAGTTCCTTACTGAAAATACTCAACGCAGACTCAGCACTTGGAAAGCTAGAGTGATGTCGCAGGCTTCTCGAGGTATTCTTATTCAGTCCGTGCTTAGTGCCCTTCCTTCTTACATCATGCAAACGGTGGATGTCCCGGTCTCCATTTTGAATGATATGGAAAAACACATGCGGAGCTTTTTTTGGAATGAAGTAACTGGAGAGAAACACATGCATTTTTTGGCATGGGACAAGATTTGTAAGCCAAAAAATCAAGGGGGTCTTGGGTTTAAAAATCTTAGAAAGATGAATCTTGCTCTGCTGACTAAGTTGGGTCTGCAAATGCTTATCCATAGAGACAGACTTTGGGCGAAAATGCTTTGGGCAAAATATGGCTCCCCGCTTGCGGAGCAAAAAAAGAGAAGAGCCTCCAAGACATGGCGGAGTATTATGAAATGCAATAAGTTGTTAAGAGCTGGACTGGAGAGTTCGAACTTTCTGCATGAGTGTAGAGGCGACGTGGGAAGTGATAACTTTATTTCTTGGCAGGGCAAGAAACCGGAGCATTTTACTGTTAGCAGTGCATATGCAATGCAATTTGAGGAGTCGAGCTCGGATGAAACGGAGAAATGGCGGCGTGTGTGGGCACTTAAGGGACCTTTACGGGCCAACGTATTCATGTGGAGAATGAGACATGGTTCTTTACCGACGTTAGCTTTCCTTTTCAAACGTAATCTCATTTCAACCGCTTTGTGTCCTATCTGTGGAAGCGGAAGTGTTGGGGAGTTACACGAGCTGAGGGACTGTCGCTGGGCCCGACAGGTGTGGAGACTTATTGTCCACAAGAATCATTGGAGGCGGTTTGTGCAATTTGGCGATATGAAAGGATGGCTCGATATGAATCTGCACGAAGACTTGGGGAATGCGGAACAAACCTTCCCTTGGAGCTACATTTTTCGTGAAACTGGCTATGGGTTGTGGCAGTTTTGGAACAATTTGACTCATGATGATACTATGACGGTGATCCCACCTTCGGTGTTCATTAAGACAATGCACTTTCGGTTAGGTGTTTTGTGTATAGCCAATCATGTTGATGTGGATAATATCCGGATGTAATTGGTAGATGCTAGATGTGACTATGCTTTTGTATTTTCCGGCCTTTTGCTTTTGTGAATAATACATCGATCCTTTCCTCGGAAAAAAAAGAAGACTTTTCAAAAAATGTTAAAAAAAAAGGAAAAGAGGAAAGGAGGAAAGTTTATAAAATTTATTATTTATTTGTTATTTGTTTGGGAGGACAAGATGCGGCAATCTGATTGGCTCCCGCTTTGCATCCTTTTGAAAACCATAACACCCATTTCCTCATAATTGCCATTAATTTCCCCCAAAATTCACAAAATCCTCTCCCTTTCTCTCTTGCTATAGTGAGAGATAGCACGCATACAGGATGTGATTCCATTCCGCCATGAGAAGAAAGCCATCTTCTTTAGCCACCTCTCGCATTGCGCTCTAGGTCTGCAGTTTTTCCTCGTTTAAAGGATATCTATGTGCTTTCCTACGACCTGGATTTGTATGCTCTGATTATGATATCTACTCAATTTCAAGCTAGCTATTTGATAATTTGACTTTGTTCTCGTTAAAATTGCAACCAGCTTGTGCCTTCAATTGTTTGTTGGCTTATTTACTTTATTTTAGGTTTCTGATGTAGTAGAAAGCAGGTTAATGTAAATTTGATCTATTTTGTGGGTGATTTTCAAATATTTTGTTAAAAAAATTGCTAGCTGTTGTGGTTCAGGACGTGATTGACTAGGTTATGAATTCTTGTAATCTGTTTATTTTGAAAATCTAGTGTTTTATGGCTGCACCAAAGAATTGATAATGTTGGTTGGCTGAAAATGAAAGTGATAACTATTCTTTTCTTCTGCACGTTGTTGTTGAACGGGCTGTTTAATGGATGAATGTTCTTGCATTTCACATAGATTGACTAGTTATATCCAATGCTATGTACCAGTTTCCCTTGCAGGATTGTGATTTTCTGTTCAGTTATTCAGGAAGAAAATTAGGAAAACGTGGATTTAAGTTTACTAAGGTTAAAAATAACAAAATGGATGCTCAAAGGGCATCCCTTGAGATTTGAGATGCCCCCAACGACCTAAAGTGGCCAAAAGTTTTATGCAGAGCAATTATGGTAGTCGAAACTTTTTTGACTCCGGGATATATAATTCTTAAGGATGTGCTCTATTTTCCATTCGCCTGTTGCTGAATACCAAGAACTTCACAGGTGAAATATATCCCATGTAAAACAGGTTTTGCTGTTTGGGATGATGATGATGCTTATTATTATTATTCGTTTGCTTTATTTTTATTTCAATGAAGGCACCCAATTTTTTCCATTTTCGTGTTGTAACTTCTACTGAAATCCTGCAATTACAGGCCGTTTTGCAATGGGTGAGGATTCAGCAAGGAACATGAGTAACAAGGAGAATTTCAGTGCCTACAAACTTGAAGGAGCAAACTTGAGTGTGGAGCCCATGCAGATGAAGAAAAAGAAAAAGGGAGGAGGACACAATTTGCGCAAGAGCCTAGCATGGAACAACGCATTTTTTACTGAAGAAGGTATCTTCATGTAAATTGATGAATTTCCAAGTCCTTTGCTCATGGGGGATGGCAAACCCAAGAGCTAAAATCTTTGGTTTTCTTTTGCAGGTGTTTTGGATCCTGAAGAGTTATCTATCATGATTGGAACACCTGGAAGTTCTTCCAGAGGAGTTTTTTCCACTATAAGCGAGGAAAGGAGAAATACGCCTTATGATCCACAAGCACTTGGGAAGAACTTATTTAAGGATGTCCAAAGTTCATCTGCGAAAAAAGAGAAGAATGCTTTCTCTTTTCTGCCGAAGCATAATTCACCAGCTCGTGGTCATGGAACTACCACTTCTGCAGTCAGTTTAAGCTTTACTTTGTTTTTATGCATTGTTTGTAGGTTAAATTTATATTGTAATTTAAAAAATTACTATTTGTGATTGCAGTCGCCCCTTAGAGTTTTACCAAATCATGATCTTCGTAATACTGGAACCAGGGACTCAGGCATTCAGCTACCACTGCGTTTGTCATCATATCCTTTGATAAGTATAGCTTACATGGTGTGCATTACTGTTTTCTCGGAGGAAATGTGATTCCTTCCTATTTTTCTTTGCTTGAACTGAGCTTGCTCCACCTTAATTCGTCTGTACTCTGAAAAGGCCTGCAAAAAGCAATACTTGTCAATCCTCTGTGAAGGAATCAAAAATTCCAAGGACTCCGATCACAAAGCCACGACAGTCGGTTGTTGCTGCAAGTAATAAGACTGCTGGACATAGTGCTAGTCATTTGAAGCAAACACATGTTGCTCAACCAGGTTATTGAAGTTTTCTATTGTTCATTGAATTTATCCTGATCTTATTCTTATTCATTCATCACGCTGCCGTTTAAGTATATTTCCTGATCAGTTAGAATATCAATCATCGTTTCCTCATGTGTGCGTGGGAAGGGGACATCTCTTCTTTCCGTTATAAAGGAATTTTAGTTAACTAATTTGTACATATCTTTTACAAATACATCTATTCTTTTCATTCAATGCGAAACTACATTTCTCCGTTAAGAGTATTGCAATTTGATGTTTTTTCTTTAATGTAGTAGCCAGCAGCCGGCTGAATGTTGGTCCCAATAGAAGTACTAAATTTGTGCCAAACAAAGTGAAGTCCGGTTCTGGATCAACCTCAAATAAAGAAACAAACGAAGTATGAACTTCAATATTTTGCCCCGGACTTATTTTACTACTAAAATTTGGGATTCATTCTGCATTACATTCTCCATGCGCAATAAGATGGTCACTCTTTTGGTGTCTCTTCCATTGATTACAGGTCCGGTTGCCAAATCAATTTCCATCATCAACATCATCACAACCCACTCTATCTAAGAAGGTGAATAACTCTGACCCAAAGGTGACTAACCATGATGGCCCATCTTTTGTGGTACATCCTTCTGTTGGGCAGGATAAATCTACAGCACCAGAAACTTCTCTTCCTCCAAAGGGTCTTATTATAGGTACAGATACTCAACGTAGACAAATGAAGTCAATAAAACCATCAGGCCTCAGATTACCTTCGCCATCCATAGGGTTTTTCAGTCAGGTACACCAATCTTCGGATGCTGATGTCATTATTATTGCTGCTATAATGTTATTATTTTGTGTGCTGTATAGTGCTCTGTCATATTGAATTTTCTGTTGTAGCCAAAATCTGCAGTTCCTCAATGTATTTCGAGTAGCACCGCTGTTCAGGGCGGATTTTCTGGTTTGCGGGAAACTGGTGGATTTAGGCCTGGACTACCAAGAGTAGAAGTTTCTGAAGTTAAAGCGCCTAAAACTATAAAGACTGAGCTGATAGCTTCAAAACCTGATACATGTCGTGTTTTAGATGATAAAATTGAAGAAGAGTCGGTGGATGAGTTTATGCATGAGGGGAATTTGATATCTCTAGATGTTTTTATGCCTTCTGAGCCGAGGAGAGATGAGCTTGTAGCCAATAGCAGTAGTGAATTTAGTGAAAATGTTGTGTGTGCTGTCCAGTCCGGAAGTGAAAATTCAACTGGGACAGACGGAGCAGTTGATGTGAATAAATTGCTTGTAGAAAGTAAATCATCTGGAAACATGGAAGAAGATAGTTTTCTGTATCATGACTTCATGAATTCCCCAGGATGCAGACAGTCCACTGGCAGTTGCCAGGAGGAATCTACTGTGGCCCAACAAAACAAGGTAGTTTCTGCTGGGTATGCCTCTGGAGCAAGAAGCTGGAACTATGAGTCATGTGATGAAAATAAAGAGAAACCAAGTGAATGTGTACTGACTGATCACTGTGTTTTATTCAAGTCACAGTCGGAAGAAGGCTTTGCTTGTTCTGCTCAATGTCTTGCGGCAAGACAAAATTTATTTGTGCAGGATTTTCGTCATACTCCTAAGAACTGTAGTGAGTCACATGGATCTTCTCCTGATAAATCATTTTCCATACCTCGTAGAGATCAGCATCTGTTACCTCAAGTTGGCAGTTTCAATGGGCAACTTGAAGATTTAAAGGATCTTGTTCAGGAAAACATTTCAGATGCAGATTCTAGTGCTCCAGATAACGCTGAACCTAAGCTGGGAAAAACAGAATTGCGGCGTCAAAGTAAAATTTTAAATTCTCTAGCAGACAACTCAAAGGGAGATGATGATACTCTGATATCTCTGTTTCAAGAGAGAGAAATTCTGGCTGATGTCTTTCTGACCCCAAGAAGATGCCAGGAAAATGCTAATCAATGCTCACAGATCGGTGGGGTAGATCCATCAGGCAAGGCCCTAAGCTACAAGACTACTAATCTTGAACTAATTCCCGTGATCACTGGTGGAATACCTGCTTCTAGTAGCATTCTTGTTGAGAAAGGTGTAGTTTCTAAAGAAGCCCTGCACTTTATTGAGGAGCTTCCACCTGCTGTAACAAGTGAACTGGCTACTTCCAGTGATCAAACTATTCAGAAGACCGGTATAACGCAAACAGGAGGGAGTGATGTGGACAAAGGGGCTATCGTAGGAGATCCATTGTCTTGTTTGCGTGAGGTTTCCACATCTTTAGGAAATCAACATGCACGAATAGAAAGTATAAGCTGCAATTTCAATCATACTGAAGTCATTTCTTTGGGTTTACATTCGTCTTCAAGTGAATTTTCAAAAATATCAGATGCAAATGAGCATGAAAAACATAATGGTGATGGACCTGAAAATTTAACTACGCCTTCTATTTCTAATTTCAATCAGCGGATAGCTAATTCGGAAAATAATTGCGTGTCAGCTGATCGTGAAGTGCTCAAGGAAGATGGAAAATGTCATTTTAACAGCATTGAAGAAGCTGACCAGATTTTACAAGCTTTTTCCAGTCAATCAGAAAATACAGTTCAACTGAAGACAAAAGAAAAAGAAATAGCAGACTACCCAACCTTATCAAGGATGGAGGATGAACAGGTGCAACACGTAGGTGGCAAACTGGCAGTGGAGTGCTCAATAAACTGTACATCAGGACTATGTGATCAAGGTGTCCCACTTGCTTCGTGTACCAGAAGTTCTGGACAGGCAGAATTGGCTGATTCATGCACAATCATTGAATCGGTTCCTCTGAGCAATACATTTCCTCATAGTAGTTGTTGGTCTGGACAGAGAATTGCATGGGAAAAATTTCATGAGACTGTTATCTTTGAAAGTAGTTTAGGCTTTGTACCGGAGAACAGTCAACATGGTGGAAGTGAATCAAATTGCCCATCAATAAATGTTAAATGTGATAATCCAGACATAGTCAGTAGTGTTTCAAATGTGAAGAATGCAGTCTTAGGTGATATTGTTGAGGTCGAGGCTTCGACTGAACTGGATAATCTTTTAACTAGGAAAGAAATTAACTATGATGAGGGAACAGGAGGTGAAACTTTGCTTTTTGCAAGCCAAGGAGCTGACGAATTGGAAACTAGTTGTTCGCCTGACAAAATTATGTCAATGGTTCCTGAAGACATTGATTGCCATGTTGGAGATCATAATCCTGGGACGGATGCTACCTTGTGTGCAATGGAGGAGACTGATTTGATGCCACCAATGTAAGACATCCCGGACTTATACTTGTGTCCTCTATGTCTAATTTATTCTTTATCTTGAAGGGTAAATTCTATGTTCTCTGTTTAGTTGCAGCAAGAAAACTGCGGATTCTTCAAGCAAAAGCACTCTCAAGATTATCCCTCCAAAAGATGCAGCTCCATTTTCAGATGAGTGGCTGGCTGCTTTTGAAGCTGCTGGGGAGGTAATTTATATCGTTTCTTATAGATCAGATTAAGTGTGATTGACTAAGTTAAAAATCTCAATTTGCAAAAACGAGAGATTATTGCGATAGCCCTGTTAATTAATTTACTCTCTGATGCTCTTCCTAGTGTGCCATTGGTCCAGATATTCTTGTATCAGAGGTATTGTCCAGCTAGTATTAGGAGCTATCAATCTTCTAATTTGTCTGGACTTTGAGAGAATTCTTGCAATTTTCTTCTAATTTCATTTGGACTTCGAGAGAATTCTTGCAATTTTCTTGCTTTTGTTTGTACCTTTTTCTCTTTGTAGTGAGATTATGGACCCAACAAACTGTGAACTGAGAAACTTGATGGTTCCTTTTGCCTATGGCTGTAACTTTTTCTTGAAGATAAAATGTTGCTTACGGTAGAATTTCATTTCATGGTTTAAGGTGTCAAATGCTGACTGATTACGTGGCTTACTCCTGATTTGGCATTTCTGTGCATTTGACACTAAGCATTTTCCTGATTATCATCTTAGAAAAGAAACCAACTATCTTATCCGAAGTTGCTGAAAACTAGCTGTTTTTTCTTACGAAGTTGCTGAAAATTCTGGTTATAGGCACTAGGCAGTCTAAGTCGTTGAAGATTCGAGTAATAGCTTTTTATTTAGTGATAAAGCATATCTGCCTCCTCATGACCCGTTTCATATGTGCAGGATATATTAGCCGTAAAAAGTGGAGCTGTGAAAAATTCACCACCAGAAAAAGTTGCACCTGAGCCAAGACCTTGGTCACCGGTAAGTTATTCGGGTTTTTTGTTTTTATATTTCAGAATGCAAGAGAAGTAGCATAAAAGCTCTGTTCGTCGTTTCATATTGCTAAAAAAATTTCAGAGACTTTGGATTTCTTGGTTTCTTGATTCTTGCAAGCATTTACTTTAAATGGTGATTTTACTTATTTCTTGATTACTCTTTGATGTTTTGGTGGACTTGAGACATGGAAGAAACGAGCGAAAATCTGATAAAAACAGCTGGAAGTTTAATACTATGTAAAAAGAGTGATTCTTTCAATGACTTCTTTTGGCCAATAAGATTCAATTTGCTTTTTGTGGGTTATGTTCCAAGAGAGCTCTTAAGATGCTCTTCGAACACTCGAAATCTTCAATATGTATTGAACAAGAAAGTTTTAGCTTCATCTACACTTTTCTGAGGATTATATTGTAGGAGTCCCTCTGTAAAGTGCAACTCAGCTTTTCTATTCCTGAATGTTGAAAGTGCATGTTTTATGACTTGTAGGTCAAAAGGAAAAACAGCTCAATTGGACCCTTTGATTGTACAAAGTTCACCAGCCATTAGCCATCAGAATTGCACTGAATAACAAGGTCTGACCTGAATTTATTTTCTTGTATCTTGACAAATATTTTCCTTTTTGACACACTAGGTAGAGAAGTTTCGCAGTTGGAGAGAACATTGGCCAACTGAAAAGAAATTATGTTCTACCACTGTCCCTTCATCTTTTTTCTAATAATGCCATACGTGCTAAGCTCTATCAATTGGTTGACGACATCCACACTGTCGTGGATGTATAGGTATAGACCATCTTATGTTAACGACTCTTGTAGCTATTACTTGATTAACTAATCCTACCACTTATTCCGATACGATTTTCTCGTCATGAAAATGTGATGAAGCATTCTCGAGTTTTGCCCATCCAGGGCTAGTGAGATCTTTCAGAATGTGGTACATGGGTGTAGCTTAAGATGAATAATTTGCTCTTATCCAGTGTGGATTTAGACAGGATTGCTAGTATGGTGTTTGGTGTGGTTGCAGTTCTTTTATTGTCAAGCAAACAGAGAATATAAAATTTGGAGAAATAGAAGATGGAACAAATTAACTGATGACATTATCGTTCTAGTTTCTTAAAGCTTATTGTTCTATTTTAAATAATCGAATCTGCAAATTAACTGGTACTTCACAAAATTAAGAAGTTATTCGTATAAACTAATCTAAGCTTGGCTTGTATGGATATTGTTACGTACATCCGAAGATCGAATCAAGAGAGAATGCCGCTTTAATTAAAATAACTCTGTTTCCGAACGGAAGAAGTAATGGAGCGAGTGTAATGACGAGGAATCGTGCTCATCAGTACTAGTGCAGACCCTGAAGGGCATAGTGGTAAGACCATTCTTCTGCGCTACGTACGAAAGCTCGATGTAGAGTTTGGTCTAAGACCGGAGTATTTCAACTATAGGCTTAAGAGTACACTTATATGGCAGCTTTTGAACTTATTTGGCTAAGAAGCTTCTCCACACCTTGCCATAGGCGAAAACCTCTAAGACAATGGTAATGATGTTGTTGTTGTAAGCTTGACTTGTATGTGAATGTGATCCTTCACTCCTTGCTTCCGGGGAAAAACAGTGAAAGGAAAGGGGGGGAAAATAAAGAGGAAGAAGAGAATCCTCAATTGCTATCGTGAGTTGCAGAAAGTTGAGTCCATTGGTTCTGTAGGTCAAGTGATTATCTATTTTATTATTAAAAGAGACATGTGTACATATCTCATACAGCACGAGTTCAACACACTAGCAGCACTAAGAACTGCTACTGATCTTCAACCAGACATTCTTCCTTTCGCATTATTCTTGTATAACCATCGATATTTCCATTTTCAATGGAGCCAAGCTTGACTTTGGAATATAATGGAATAAGGCAAAATGAGTCACTAAATTAGCTACGATTCTTGTATTGTGAAGTAGCAGTTGATCGACATAGCTTGACTCATTTTTATGGGTCATCGGGAAACAACATTTATGTGAAACTAACACATGCATGATTGCGTACATCCGATCCCCCATACCTCGCTATAGGCAGAATCTTTTAAGACAATGGGATAATGTTGTTGTTGTATAACCATCGACGGAAAGTCTTTTGTTTCTCAAGCAAAGTTGGGAGATTAGACATTACAATAGGAAATAGAATCACATGCAGATAAATAAAACAAAATCTATGCTTTGATTGTAAATATCACTACCTCCTAACGGGAAATGTCGACACCATAAACATGTTAAAATAATATTTGAACGCAATATAAATAACTTCAGTAATTCATTGCTGAAGTAGCTGTACATCATATTGTACTTTGAAGCTCTTAACAAAAATTCAATAGTGATGAAACAAATAAATACAGTAACAGAGGAGCAAAACAATAGAAAACAAAGAATGAACCTATATTCTATATCATCCTTGTTGATCCGACTATAAATCACCAAAGGGTACACGTCATGTAACTTACAACACAAAAGGGACTCTGAAAGCAATTTTAATTTGCTCCAAGTCTCCAACTGCTCCTACCTGTATTCGTTAATAGGTAGAGATACTTAATCACTATACCTTTGCTGCTGTTTTTAAGCATAAAATGGGTTAAATGCCAAGGCTTCCTGGTAGATCATATGTTTTATCTCCTCCTCACTTATGGCTTGCTGCTCAAAATCAAATGAGAATGGCTTTGAGCACAACGGTTCGTCCGCTGGATCATGTAATCTTGCCAAAAATGGATGTGCCAATGCTTCTTCAACTGCATAAGGATAAACAAAACTCTTTTACTACATCATAAAAACAGAAGTACTCAATGGAATGCCAACAATGCAGGACAAAAGACTCGCCTGTAATTCTTTTAACAGGATCAAATGTCAACATTTTCTCAACTAGATCAATGGCTAATGGATTCACATGTGGGAAAACTTTTGCTAGTGGTTGCCGAGGAAACCTTGGAAGCTGCCGGAGATATTTTTTTACATCATCATTCCGCAAATGACCAAAGTCGGATTCAGTTGGTGTTCCCAGAAGCTATTGGAATAGAAAATGAAATTAGCAACAAAGTACAGACCATTGTTCACAAAAACTTAAACCATAAAACAAATCATATATATGTGTATATACCTCGGTCAATAAGCGCATTTGATGCACATGATCTTTTCCAGGAAACAAGGGCTTCCGGTTCATAATCTCCATATAAATGCAGCCAACAGACCACACATCAATGGCAGCAGTATAATCTGAAGAATTAAGCAGAAGCTCAGGAGCTCTATACCATCTGGTCACAACATATTCTGTCATGTACTCATTATCCACATTCGGGCGGGCCAAACCAAAATCACATATCTTAAGATCACAATTCGCATTCAGCACCAGATTGCTTGGCTTGAGATCTCTATGAATGATATTAGCCGAATGTATGTATTTTAGTCCGCGCAGGAGTTGATACAAGAAGTACTGCAAATACACCATTTACGAAATTAGTGCCACTAGTCTGTGATCATCAACAACTACAAAATTTTCTGTATTTACATAACCCTTGAAAGAATGCATAAGAGAAACCCGCAGTTCAAGGTGCTAATGGTATGTCTTCCTCACCTGACAGTGCTCTTCTGATAAATTCTGATTAGATCGGATTATTTGGTGAAGATCGGTATCCATGAGTTCTGTGGCAATGTAGACATCATTAAAATCTCTCCTTAATGGAGGGGGAATCACATCCTTGAGAGCTATCACCTGTAGTGTAAAATAGAATTTGTGGTTAAACCCAAAATTACACAAATCTTACTAGTCCTGACTCTTCGTGACCAAGCAAGGATCTAAATTGCTAGCAACAACAATAACTATGAGTAACTATTAGACACAAATAGATTAAGATCTGACACTATGAACTGACTCAACCTCGACGTATCCAACATATGAACAATGTAGCTCGGAATAAATATATGAGTGAGAAGAATCGAGCGAGAATCTTCTACTAGTAAAATCGGATGTAATGAGCAATTTCTTTTTTATTCTAATCCACCAAAAGCGAGGTATTTTTTAATTCAGTTGACTGATTCAGTCAGTTTTGACTGTTCGATCATATAAATCAGTAAGATGACTATGATCCAACAGTTCAAAATCTGACTGAATGGAAGAAAATCGGAGAAAAATATCATTGAAGTCTTCTGCTTGCTTCCAAAAGCAGTATTTTTAAGATATCAGTTAAGTTCAGCTTTTGACTAATAAATGCTTGACTTATGCAAGCCTACTTTATTTACTGCAAAGGTATAGATACTTGCATAAATATCAGCAAAAGTACTAATATGGAAATAAGAAAACCAGACAGAGGAAATTCGTGATTACATTCTCGTGATCCAAGTGACGAAGCAGCTTAATCTCACGAAGAGTACGCTTTGCGTCCATGTAATTATCAAAGGCATTAGCTATCTTCTTAATCGCCACCATCTCATTCGTCTCCGCATTCAGCATCGAGCTTCAAAAATAAAAAGGAAAAATCAGCGCAAATCTATAAATTACTTCATTTCAATTTCGAATTAACTCCAAATCAAAGTCTAATTCCAGATCAATAACTCACCAGACAATTCCGTAAGCGCCACGACCAATAGGCATGATCGGAGGTCGGTACTTATTAGTAATCTCAAATTGATTCCCGAATATACTGTACTGAACGAACAGACCGTCGTGAGTCTCCACCGCCGGAAAATCGGGAAACTGAGCTCCTGCCATTATGACGTCAGCGATCTCTGCTTTTTGACGCTTCTTTCAATTCTAGACTTTCAGTTCAGTAAATTTTGAGTTCTGATAAAGTTTGAATATCGAACTGAAAGATTTCAAGCTTTTATTTATACCGGAGAAAAAAGGAGGGAGTTGACTATGGAGGAGATGGAGGAGGTTGCCGAGCACTGAGGTGGAAAGACGGTAGAAAACGCGGGAGGACGCGTTTGGGTGGAATTGACTAGTACTGATTAAATTGTGGTTCTCTTTTTGGCAGAGAGTAGTAGCACGAGTTGAATTACTGGCGGCATTTGACTAAACAGCCCTCCAGTCAACGGCCGCCACTGCTTTTTTAGTTTACGGCGTAACAGCATCTATACAGAGGGTGAAGAGAACTCCTTCAACACCCCTTCTGCAGCCACGTGTCACGTTGTGGGGAGCATGTTGAGGGAATTCCATCCGCTATATAGATGGCACTTGGCATTTTAAATTCAGAGGCAGCGATGCAAGACCAATAAGATGCCAGAGAATTACATTTTATATATATATATATGTATATATATATATATATGTATATATATATGTATGTATATATATATGTATGTATATATATATAGCTAGTAATTTCTAGCAGAACACACCAACACGATACGAACTTGGACATATTTCTCACGAGTTTGGTTTTGATACCCGCATGGTCGGGTCAAAATCTGGTCAAATCCATTTTACCCATCAAACACGACTAACTGAATTCAAAAGTGACATGTCAAACCGCCAATCCAACACACTAACCCGTAAAACCTTATACATCAAAAACGAGATGTTAAAGCTGAACCTAAAAGACAATGTTGGCGGGTTGATTTGAACATGACTCGACAATCTAAGAGGTTTAGGCTCAGATTTGTCTTTTAAAATCTGCTAATTCAAACACGATCAATTTGTCATCCTATGTATTTATGTGTATGATTGTTATTGGTTTGTTATTATAAAGATTCTGCCTAGGATTTAACATATAAATACTATATGAAATAACAATTTAACTAAGTACCATTATTATAGTGCAAAGCTGTAATGTATTATAAGTTAGTGAACCTTTCAAGATGAAGTAACCTAATTCATGATTCATTTTAATAAAAATATTAATGGTGTAAGATCTAGTCGTAAAAACTATTGTATTTCTTTCGTAACATAAAGATTTTGAATTATATCTGTTTTTGTGTACATGTGTAATTTTTCAAAAAGATTACAAATAAAAAAAAAGCCCTAATGGATTAGTTCAGTTTGTAACCGAGTAGCACATTGCTCACAAAGACCAGACTAAAATATTGGAAACCACAATTTGAGAGCTTGAGTTTTGTTGTCAATTCCGTCTTTAGATGGAACGAGTTTAAGTATGAATTAAGGTGTCGTTTGGTTCGCACTTGGATATCGAAATCAAAATAAGTATGACAGTGTATGAATTTGAGAGTATATGAGTTTGAGAGTATATGAGTTTGAGCGTAAAAGTCATAGTTGTTTGGTATTGAAGTGGGAATGAGTATGATTGACATTGATGGTGTTTGGAACGTATCAGAATTGAAATAGATATCGAAGTTGGACGGCCAGAAAATTAGCCGAAAAAATTTGACCGGTCGAAATAGTGTCCTGCGGCGGACGGTGGCTGCCAGTGGCCGGCAGCAGCCGATGGCGTTGACAGGTTCAAAACTCATACCTCATATTTCTCCATATTGATAAACAAGCGGAGCTAGTATTCAAAAAAACTATACTCATTACCAAATACTCAGATATCGATTCAAACTCATACACCCAATTTTAACAGACAAACAACGTTTATGAGTTTGAATTTCTCCAAACTCGTAGCTTTAATGAAGAAACTCCCAACCAAACACCCCTTATTGTGGACATCATGCATAGTTTCGTCTATTTTAAAAAAAAATCATTAAATAATCTGATTTTTATATACAATTGGTTGTTAGAATAGTGGGGCCCTGTAACATTTGACGATTCAACATTCTGCATTCGTATAATTCTAAACTAAAGATCGGGTATGGTATCAGTCTACGTCAGTCTAATAGTACGAGAAGCGACTTTATTGACCACAGTTTTGAAGATGGTCTGAGTCAATAGCAAATTTGGAAATAATTGCTGTTGATTGATTATGCATGTTTCCTGCTCAACGAAATACATTGATTTGCTGTCACGTTGAAGTTTACCAGAGGAAACATAAATTATTTTGGAGGAAGATTATAAGTTTAATAGTCATTTCATGTCCTGGTAGAATGTAATCTTGTCTTTTAATTAGTGACTTTATTTTGGCATTTCGAACACGCAAAAAGGACGTTCTGCATTCATTACTTGGGGCCTGGGCTCACAAATCTCGGATGAGATCTGAAGAGGTAAAGTATGAGGCAAAATATGAGGCCTCTAATCACGCGATGACACGTGTACAAAAGGGCCCGCTATTTACTTTTTTTCCTTTTTTAAAAAAAGCCTTTTTGTACACGTGTCGTCGCGTGATTGGAGGCCTCATATTTTGCCTCATACTTTACCTCCTCAGATCTCATCCCCACAAATCTTGGAGCAAAACGTTATTTTCTGACCCTGAGGTACTATCGTTCCAGCCCCAATGAACATTGTGGAGGATGTAAATCAAGAGTTTAGTAGCTTCCTAAATTGGGTGAAGACTTATGCAGTAACTCATACAAGGTGTCCTCTTGCAAACCACGCCTTCGGCCTAGCAACAGTGAAACACCCACACTGTCCATGTCTTTGAATTCGAACTCTTGATCTCTTAGAGCAAATCTTAACCCGAATACCAACTGAGCTATTCCTACTCGCCTCACAAATGTTATTTGACCTTTGCAAACGTATGGCAACTTGTTTAACGCTCTTATCTTCATCATATAATATGATACTAAAGACATCACGTCTCTGGTTAGATCCATTACGAATCTGATAGGGACATTGCCTTAGAAGCTACCACTTATGATGGGTATGAGGAGTCAGATGTACTCAACTATACCATGTGTTAGAAACACACAAAGATTGTTTCCCGATAACCCATAACGATGCATCAAGTTATGTCGATCAACTGCTACTTCACAATAAAAGAAGCGCAGCCAATTTACTGAGTCATTTTGCTTTATTCCATCATATTCCAAAGTCAAGTAAGAATATTCTCTTGACTCTATTAGAAATGGAAACAACTATCAATACAGAAGAAAGAAATAAATTCAAGAAAATAGCATCGTACAATAGTCGGCTTTGCTTAATTCTTCCAACACTTGAGTGTTTAATAACTAAAATGAGAAATTTTACTTCTATCTTGTCAATTCTTGAACTGAACCGAAACATGTAATTTGAAGGTCAAATTTTGGTACACTGTTTCATATTTTCCATGCACCGTTGAACAAAGAGGATTCAACTAACACGAAGACAAAAAAAACAAACATGAAGAGAGATAATAAAGAAAGATATAGTTTGTATGACAATTGAAAAATATATGATCAACGATAGAATACAGTGAACACATTGATTTATTTAAGTCATATCATGTAGTGAATAAGATCTAAGTGATAATTTTAAGTACTTAGTTCAGATCATGGTTAAGATTATATAGTATGTTTTTTTTTTTGAAAGAAACGTATTCTTAAAGTATATATTATGCATTAGATACTAAAAGATACAAAAGGACGGTAAAATTTAAGCTACGACTCAAAAAATAAATATTTGGTGCTACTTCTTCCTCTATGAGCGAGACTCTACCAAGTCCAGTCCAAATGTTATCCATATTGCCTCTAAGAGATTTAGAAAGAAAAAAATACGACCGTAGAGCCCTTATAGGAAAACTGTAGGCTGCCACTGACTATAGGAATCTGGGAGTTAAAACAAAGGCTGATGAAAATGGTTTAAAAAGAAGAAATACGGCGGTAAAACACCGTAGGTACACTGTAGTATGTATGACACTCACTATAGGAATCTAGGAGTTGAACAAAGGGGGAAAGGATCACCTGACCCCCCTTTAAGGAGAGTATTAAATGACCACCCACCACGTGGCACACAGGGGTGGTGAGGCTGGATGCGGGTGATCCCCATCCAGCCTCACCACCCCTTTTGTGCTACGTGGCAGGCGGTCCCAAAGGGGATGAGGGGGGAAGGGGTCAGGCGATCTCAATCGGAACAAAGGCTGATGCGAGAGAGCCATGCATTTAGAGCAAAAAGAAAAAAAGAAGTTTTGCTTCTGGGTCAGCCGGGATAAGCTTTTAAACAAAGGCTGATGGGCTCAGGTGGGATAAGCTTTTAAACAAAGGCTGATACGAAAGAGACATACATTTAGAGCAAAAAAGTTCTGATTCTGGGTCAGCTGGGATAAACTTTTCAGACAACAATCCTTCTGAAAGCATCGGTGTCTTCCACCCCAACCTCTAAGAATACCCCTAAGAATAGTAATAAAACTTCAAATATGCATGATCCACCGATTTCAGGGCACGAGAGATTTCGCCTTTACTCCCAAGAATAGTATACTTTACTACCGTAAAGTCTACAAACTCATTATAGAGTACTCCTGGAGAAATACGTAGATTAGTACATACTAGCTATTCAACTTAAGCACAGTTTCACGTACTACAACGAATAAAATGACTTGGTCTAAAAGAAGAGATCTTCTTCTGAATTTTTCCTTCTTTAACTCCTTTTGGGGGGGGGGGGGGGGGGGGGGGAAGAGAAAAACTCGATAAAAACCATACATTTGAAAAATGTATTACCCTATGGGCTCAATATATCACACGTCCAGATATGCATTTTCGTTTATGAGAAAGGTTTAAAGAAAGTATCTCCCCTAATCCCAAACTAGCAAAATGCTGACCTAATCTTCCTACAGTGTTAATGTGACTGAGACCGGGAACAAAGCTTCACATTCTACAGTGTCACTTGGGCCCAAAACCGAATAATGCCACAGCGAGTCCCGAAGGACTTAAGTCACAAATTCGCATATAAGGCTAAATTTATTGTTCATAGGAAAAATTACTCATTACTGTACTACTCACGTATTATCTTATGGCAAGACGACCAAGAATGTCTCACTAAATGTTTCCTAAAGTCTCCTTAGATCAAAACAAACTGCTAGGAGATGTCTAATAATTTCTCATACAACATTGTAGTACGAGTTGCTTATGAACTTTGCTGTTAGCAAGGGCACATAGGAGAGGCACAGAATGAATAAGATCCGCAAGGAATCTCATCAGCGCAAGATATTTAATTTTAGTCCCCCAGATTAATTTGTCCTAATGATTGAATCTGATAGAAGAAAAGCATACACCTGTATCTAGTCCGGCACCTTAGAAAGTAGTCAAGGTCATATTTTACCAGAATCCAGCACAATAGATAGATTAAAATGAAGTGAAAAGAAATGCGATAATGATTAGTTTGGACATAAATTTTATTATCCAGGGATGATGGCCATGACATAGTTATAATTCTTGTTCCAGATAACATGTCACAAAAAGGCCCCTAAGGATCTACATGTCTGACCAAATCATATGCCTTGAAGAAAGCCTAACATCAATACCCAACTTGACCAATCCAACCATCCTTTCGTAGCTCAAGCATCAGCAAATCTGCAGAAACACACAACACATTAGCTGCGGCCAAGAGATGTCTATACATAAAATGACCTCAGAATTATTAGGCTGCCAAGACTGAAAGAAAGTGCATCAACGCAAGCTCACCCCAACTCAGATAGCTTCAAGTGAGCCTCTGCATAATCAGCAAAGAAGGCTTCCTCATCCTGTGATGCAACTCACAATGTCATTCTCAAATTCATACTTTAGCCAAATGGCAGTTTAACATGTTAGGAAGGGTTTTTTTATGAAACAAAAAATTAATAACCAACCGCTGCATATTTCTCGACCAGGGGGCGGAAGACAGGATCTACCAGAAGAGCCTTGTCAGAAGGGAGCTGTAGAAGACCTTCCTTTTCACCAGACAAAAGCTCCCTGTGAATAGGAAAGGCAGCCATTAGAGCTTTAGGGCCAAACCTTTGAAGGAAACACAATATTTGATGGATATGGAATTTCAGTAAAACACCAGGGACCAACTTATTTAGCCATACTTGAAGTAGGAGTTATCGAAAATGAGGGGGTTGGAAGTCCATGCTCCTTCAAATCCAGAGCGCTCCTTGTGGCACCTTCCCTGGACGATTTCAGACGTACAAAACAACACTTAGTAATGAAAATTAGTACACAAGCAATCAGAAGTAAACCAAAGTTCTAATCCTAATCACAAACCAGAGTGTGACCACCAGAAAGAGCAACAATATCCTTGTCAGTGAGTCCCATTTGCTTGACAAAAACATCTCTCAAATGATCACTGCCTGAAACAGAAACACTATTAGCCAAGCAAATGTCTAAAATTTCTATTAATTCAAAAGCAAAATGGGTGACATTCAGTGGCTAATCTACATAAAAAATTGTATCCTACCACTGAAGTACAGAACAGTGGAAACAACATTGAACATTCCTGACCTTTTGTAGCATCAGGTAGGCGACCTTCAACTGGGGGCTCAGGCTTATCCTGAAATCAGATGTTTCCAACTCAAATAAATCAATCTTAAAAGTACGCATGAAAGAATAACTAAAACAAACAAGCCTATAATTAACACATATTATTGGTTACAAACCAAGAGCAATTAGCCAGAGCCCCCACATCACATGCATCTACTACAAAAAAGAACAGAAGTAATTGAACACATTTCATGAAACTAAAGCAACATATCAATATCATGAGCTTAGCCAATAAAAGGTTTCATGTTACACAATGCATGTGGTCAGAGAATATATTAGAAAATATGCAGTGTATAGATATCCCACCTTGGTTACTGTGTAATTGTATTATGTGAACTCATACTATAAATACAGAAATCTACACTCCAATTAGAGTGCGGAGTTTGGATATATAATATTGAAGCAATTGCCTCGCACGCAATTCGGGTATTCAATGAGATTGTTACCGTTTTAGGCTTATCCAATCTCCTAATGATCATTATGCCATTTGTGGGTATTCGGATGCAGGTAGCATCCTATGTGGCGTTAATTGACTCGACATGAATACATTTAAAATGGTACCAACAAACACATTTTTAAGACATGATCTTGGCTCCTTCAAATATTTCTTGGGCATTGAGGTTTCTAAATCACGGCGTGGTATATTTCTATGACAACAAAAATATGTACTAGACTTGATTAAGGAGTACAGGGTTGCAGGGAGCTAAGCTGGTTTTGTCACCCATGGAACCAAATAACAAGCTACCAGAGGATGGTGAGTTATTTGAACATATAGATATGTATAAGAAAATAGTTAGTACATGTGTGACGCGTCTTAACATATCATTTGCTATTAGCGTTATGTGTCAATTTATGACACCACCACAAGAACCTCATTAGGATACAGTGATTATGCTCATTAAGTATTTAAAGTCTACGCCTTGGCTTGATATTTGTTAAATTGATTATGGACATATGAGAATTGAAGAATTGTCTAACGTTGATTAGGTTAGATACACCTATTGCGTCTTTATTGGGAGAAAAATATCTTGAAAATCAAATAAACAACAAATAGTGTCCCAGGCAAGTGCAGAAACAGAATATAAAGCGATGACGCAAACTACTTATGAGATGATTTGGATTAAAAGCTGTTGAAATATTTGAGCATCTAAAAAGGACACTCCATGCAGATATATCGTGACAATCAGATGACAAGTCCTATAATACTAATCCAATGTTTCATGAGCGCAAAAAGCATATTTAAGTAGATTACCATTGTATTAGAGAGAACTTTCAAGAAGGCCTTATCTTGCTCTATCATGTTATGACAGAAGAACAAGTGGCAAATATGTTTATTAAAACGCTGTGTGGAGTTAAAGTGAAGGATTTTGTAACAAATTGAGCATGATAAACATCTATGCTCCAGCAAGATAGAGAAATCATTCTCGAAAGCTCTTCCAGTCTCATTCATGAGACTGTCATGGAAATGAGGCAACATCCTTTTCCCGCAAACATACATGCTATCAATTTGTCGGACACCCAAGGCGAGCATAGCAGGGTATCTAATTGCCATCCATTTACAAATAACCATCAAACGGAAGAGGCAACATTTAAAATTGATAGAGCATAGGCCACTATATGACATTGAATCAGAGCATACAAATTGCATACCATATCCCACGGAACAAACATATGGCTATCAATGCATGTGAGAAGGATGAAATATAGTTGGAAATCAGTTCACCAACCTCTCTTCCAGGATGGAATGGGACATCCGGTCCACCAGCAACTTCAACAGCAACAACACCAGCCAACTGCATAGGGAACGTAGTGAGCAAAAATTTAGCAAATCCTCACAAAAAAAAAAAAAAAAAAAAAAAATGCTGCACGTAATCTTTTGACCACATTGACCTACAAATGTAGAATATCCATGTGATAATCTAAACTTAAACCTGATAAAAATCAGCATACGAAATGGTAGGAAACTGCTCCTTGACAGGCTCCAGCAGTCGAACAGCAATATCTAAACCGCTATTGGCACCATGAGCTAGTTCACCCTTGTACCTCATTGTTCCAAATGGACCTCCAGTTTTGGATCCCTGGTCAAAAGTACCAGCAGAGTGCCACCTACAATAAGAATAAACATTTCCACCATGAGGATAGTGGAGAAACAACCACAGAGATTTCACTATTCAAAGTAAACCTTGCATAGAAATTCAAGCACAAATCTTGAAGGAAGAAAGCATACGCGAGGCGAAGCATCAACGGAGCACAATTCTTCTCTGCAATGAGACCTCTTAGCTTCCTCTTGGCCTTGTCAATGGCTTTGAGATAGTCCTCGCTTACAGTTGGGTAGCTCTTTCCCATTTCGAGTCCTACAGCATTAGCGACACCTCCTTACGTCCATTCTTTAACTCAAACAATTTTTTTACTAAGAAATTAAAATTCCAACTCACGTCCCACCAGATAGGGACAATAGACGACAATCAGGCAAAATTTTCTACTTGCCAACATAAACTGCTAAAATAGATCAATTCTGGATTTTCAGTCCTTTAATTTAAAGGAGACTCTGCATATAACATAAGTACATATTTAAAACACTATTCTCCAATGATCTTACAAATCCGTGACCACCTATGCCAGCGATTGCTTAAATCCAACACTAATAAAGAAACACGTATTTTCTCACACAGGCAAAAAAATAAACAAAATAAAAAAGGTACTCGTGAGAACAGTAAAACAACAAAAAAATCGATGTGCAAGTTTAGAAACTAAATACGCATTTTCAAGGTACCAGGCAGGTTACAAGAAAAACAGGATGAAAACATTCACAAGAACGGTTATGCTCAGAAGACATTACATATAGGAGAAAATAGCAGGCTTCAAATGTGAAAATACAGATTCTGGAACAGTTTCTCCATAAATCAAAGATTGTTCTACCAATTGATCATCGGATTTTACCGCAGTCGACAGCAAATCGACCATAACGCAAGGACAGATTTTCACAAGATCTTCTCAGAGACTATGTCTATCATGCGTTTCAGACGAGATCAAACCAGAGTTTGGCGGACAAATACATATATGAAAACTATCCTTCCTCGGAAACTTCAAAGATAGTTTTATCACTTACAGCACATGTAACAGCAAACCTATATATGACAGCAAAATTAGAGTAGCTGATTCAGAAGGAATGAAAAGCAAGCGAAAAAGCATCAGATAAGTCACAACCGAACGAGATCGAACCAAATCTTTTCAACACCATTCCTACATTCAACACCGAAATACTGAAACAGCAGCCATCGATGCGAAACTTTTGCTTGACAGAAGATACACTAACAAATCCTCATTAAAGCCAAACGTCTAGTTGAAAGTAAACCATCTCAAACATGGTAGCAGACAGATTAACAGCAGAACAACTCAAAACACGTAATAACAGCTGACTCCAGAAAAAAAAATCCGATTGAATTGGAGGCTAACGTACCTGAAGATTTGGAAATAAAAATGGATGCAGCAACCCTTTCTAGAAAACAATTGACTTGTGGACGTCACAAGGAAGTCAAAGGGGGAATGTGAAGATTATATAAAACGTCCGAAGAAAGAGAAGGTTCTAGTAGGTTGATTTTAGCCGTTGGATTGGATCCATCCTGCGGTCAGAGGTTAGATTTTTAAAGGACGGGTGAGATTGGCGGCAGAGGCGTTTACGTTTGTCGCTTACAGGACTGGTTGGTTGAAAATGAATATTTAACCTTTTTATAAATTGTCTGAGATGCCCTTTGTTCGCGTGGACACCATGCTTTCTGTCGACCATTTTCCCGCCGCATATTTAGGTTAGGCTTCAATCTCGAAGCCTAGTTTTAAAATATCTCAATTCTAATAATGCAAATTATAAATATTTATTCAATCTGAGTGCAATCCTTATATCCAATTTGCCATATTTAGTTTATTTTGTAACACATTTTTTGACTGTAGTTATAAAAATGTGTTACTTATGCCAAAAAATCTGTTAGGTTGTATATACCACATAATCATATGAATTCAATTAGAAGATTTTGTTATATATCTGAGATAGATATATCAAGTCATATATTTAAATATTAAAGCTAGCAAGTTAAAAAAAGATTCTCAAGAGTCACCAAATATGTTATTTTGGGAGTTAAATTTTGAAGACTAAATTTCAATGAGGATAGAAAAATAAATTGCAAAATTAACATTATTAAGCATAAATGGTTCAAGAATATATATTTATTCCGTGAATATGTTGGTAATATGGATGTGGATATGACCCTTTTTTAGGAGTACTATTATGAAGCTGGTGCTTTTATTATTTCGTTAGATTTGATAGTCAATTTTTTTAGTTGCATGTATATGACTTATTTCCTCTTTGGAAAACGGAATTTATAATTGAATATTGTTCCGATTAATAATCTTTTTCTAAATACATGTTGTGGCTATGATTTTGTTTCAATGGCGTGTAGCATGTCCCATTTGGTAAAATCATTAACCATTTACGTCAGCAAAGTGTGAACGCATCTAAGCGAGGAAGATACCTTTCAACAAATTTTTATTTTTTCCGTGAGTCGGCGTATGTGATTTGGCATTGATATAATAGATGCCTGCATAGCGGAGGCTGGTGGAGCGAGCACCACTTTGGAGATTTCCCAATGGAAGGATCGATTTTCATTAGAGAATCACAAAAATTACATCATACAAAAGGTTGCAGCTGTGCAAAAAGGCCTATCGACGTGCTATATACATCCCAACATACCACTTTGGAGATTCGCCACACAGTTTGCAGTTGGTATTGAATGCTCAGAATCACACGTAGGAGTTGGAGAGATTTTTTTTACGCATTTCATTTGTTGTAAATACGCGTATTTTTTCAGTATAAATAAAAATCGATCCTTTTGGGAAAAAATATTTATTTGGTATTCCCTTCTCCATGTCGGATCTGGACACCAGAAAAACGATAAAAATGACGAGTTCAGATGTGGGGAGACTAAAGATGATGCAAAATATGAGGTCTTCAATCACGTGTCGTCATGTGTAACAAGACACTTTTTCAAAAAAAAAAGCAGCACCCCTTCTTTAAAAAACTGCTTTTCTATTGGTGATGACGGATCTTCACCAAGGATCAGAGTTGATCATAACGGGTAACGTCGTTAACTCTCTGTTAATTGTCGGTGACGGCTCTCTAGCTGACCTGTGCATGGAAAAACGTTAGAGGACCCAGGGACTATGGTCCCGGGTAAAACCATCCGACGCTCAAGTCAGTTCTGAGCATTTTCATGATATGAATTTATAAGTTTGAAGTGTTCTTTTTTGCCTCTCGTAAAAAACCTGGACTTCTTTATTTTACAGTGAGGAAGATGGTGAAATTTCTTACTTGATTTCAACTTGTCCTTCTATTTCTTTCTTGGATTGTTTTTATCTGGCCAGAGAAGCCAATGCATGCGTTGGTGGTCAGGCTCACAACACGTGTTGGGACAGTGGTGCCTCTGCATGTTTGACATGTGGCCCCAGTGTCGCTGCGTTGTCCTCCATTGGGCACCTGGCAGGTGCCTGTTGAGGTGTCCTAACTAGACCCAAGAGTGTTCGGTAAAAATCTCGTTTCACCCGCCCGAGCTCAGCAGCCGAGCTTGCTGAAGGGTAAGTCTCACGGGGCTGAGTTGGCATGTTGCCGTGCCAAGCTGATCTTATTAGGCCGAGGCCGAGCTCACCTTGTAACTCTACTTGGTCATTAGGTGGGAATGTACTGGCTAAAGTCGACTAGTCAAGGTCGGCTTGAACTTGAGGCCTTGCCGAACAGAGGTAAACCTTGCCGAGCGCAGAGGGTTTGGCCGAGAAGGACTCTGCTCAAGTTGACCGTTTGTTGACTAACATAGAAGTCATTTGTCTCATTTAGCTGTTGGGTTTTGGTATTATCATCTATACATAGTGATATATGATTAAAGACCTCATATTTTTTCTCATCTTTAGCCTCTACATATTTAAACTCAAAAACGACCGTTCGAAAAAATGCCAATAAGCGGTGATGAGTTGGTCGACGATGAATTATACTGAACAATAAAAAGATCGTATCGGCTTTTTTCTTAAAAAAAAATTTGTATATTTTCTATTTTATCTAAAATATTTATAACATTTTAGAATATTTCAGACAAATATTAGGCTGAATATTTTAAATAGATTGCTCTAGACAAACGTTTTAAACATTTTAAAATAGAATGTTTAGAACATTTCAAACAAATAATTAAAATGTTTTAAGGATGTTTGTCCATTATCTAAACGCCTAGAATTCAAAATAAGTTATCTGTATTTAGTATCCATACTTTTACACAAAGTTTTAAGTAGCATTCATACTTTCCTCTAATTCGCTTAACAATTATCCTTATTGGTGAAATTATCCCCCGATATTCAGTAACTGGAATTGACCTACTGTAGTCGATTTTTATTAAAATTCTTTCTATTTTTCACTTTCTCACACTTACGCCAAACTTTTCCCAACCATGTTAATTCATCTTTTCCTACATTATCCCAACCGATTCCTCACATAAACCTAATTTTTTATCCCTCAATTATTCTACACGTTTTCTCTACAATTCAGCTATATGTATTGCAATATCCAGGGAGACCGATTTGGCGGCCATATGAACTGGAGGGGAGATGCCAAGAGGATATTAAATTTATAACTGTGTCTTCTATGAAGATGTAAACTTTGAAGTTCAGGGTGGGGAAAACGGATCTCATTATCCGGGTCAAAGCATATGGGCTAACCGGGCAAGAAGTATGCCGGAGAACAAAGTGGACCGCCGCCACCGATCCACGGAGGTACTCCGAGTCAAGTGCCATAGCTATTTGAACCAAAGAAGCATCACACGACGACGTCATACCGTCGGTGACCGGACATTCGTCGCCGTTCCGGTACTCCCCCGCCTCTATAAATTTGAACCCCCTTTCTGTAACCCATCCACCGTCACGAAACGAACGGATTCCATGGGAAATCAAGGGTGAATAAGGAATAATCAAAAGAACAGCATGTGGATTTACATAGTAAATCCATTACCCGAGGATCACTTAAGAGAACACAAAAGCAAAGTAAATAAATGCGGAAGTGTACCTTGCTCCATTGATTGCCCTGTAGTAGTCCCAACACGTACGACAACTGTGTCTTCCAAAGGATTTCACGAACCCACCAGTTGTTGAATCCACTAATGAAGTTTCAACAACCACTACTACTATTCCGATGGAAAGAATAAGTAGTGTATATTCTTCTTGAAAGTGTTTTCTTTCAGCAAGTGCACATCAAAATTTCGATATTATTGTCGCACACTTTTCAAAATCATCCTCTGTACTTATGCGTTCCTTTTCTTTTTAGTACAGAGCAAAATATGAACTAGCACATGTATATATACATAGTGAAGTAAATGCAAAAATGAATTGCATTAAACATGAACCTTTGAAAACGTGCTGAAAATTTGAGTGCTGCAAATTCAATGGCTGAAAAACGTTGTATATTCAATTTCCATCAATGCTGTTTGAATGAAACGAATATAACGTTTCTTGCATTAATATATATAATAAATTATATATATTAAAAAACTTTCTTTGAGAAGAATAATCGTGGGCTCTTGTCCCTCGGGGACCAGACGCCATTAATAATACGGTCTCGACTTTACGAGTCCTACCATCAAGGACTGTAACCGTATGACTGTCTACACATTTAGTGGTCCATTCAGATTACACTGTATCCACTAATATATCGAAGTGATCACTTAATGTGTGGATACGTACAAATATTACGTAACATTAGTAACATATAATATATAACATACATAAGTCCACATGTATTTGATATGTAACTTAAGTCACGCGTGTCGTGCACTACACGTATGAGCATATCAAATCCAACAATCTCCCACTTGGACTATGTATGTTTATGTTACTTATTTGAGCTCCTTTACTGAATGTCCAATAGTGTAATCAACTTAGTCCGGTCCACTCAGTCAATGCCAATAAGAGAAACAAGCAGAACGTCATCACACTGATGGGTGACGGGTCCCGAATCATGAATCATGATACCAACATTAGCTGAATGACATGGATGCTAGAATGGATGTGTAGTGTGAAAATTACATGCTATGTGATCATACATGCCAATTTCCAACTTGGTCCTACTTAATGAGATCGACAGAATTCAAAATGAAAGTCGCAAATAATGTACAACTCTGAAACTGCAGTACAACTTAAACTGTAATGTACATTATAATGAATGTCTGAAAACAATATTCTTTATCAAGCACTACAAAATGTAATCAATAGGCTCCCACTAAAGCTGAATATCTTTAGCTATACTAATACCCATACGAGCCACATGCCCGTGAAACACCACAGGTATTACCCCTTTGGTCAAGGGATCGGCCACCATAAGATCTGTGCCTATATGCTCGATGCTAATCAGACCATTCTGAATTCTCTCTTTAACAGCCAGATACTTGATGTCTATGTGTTTCGACTTAGACGAACTCCGGTTGTTATTTGAATAAAGCACCGCAGAGTTATTGTCACAATAGATTTTCAGAGGTTTCTGAATAGTCTCAACAATACGCAGCCCTGTGACAAAATTGCGAAGCCATATCGCTTGACTGGAAGCATGGTAGCATGACACATACTCAGCTTCCATGGTAGATGATGCAACTAGAGATTGCTTTGCACTTTTCCATGAGATAGCACCTCCTGCCAGCAAGAAAATGTAGCCGCTGGTGGACTTCATGCTATCTTGACATCCACCGAAATCAGAATCTGTATACCCAATGATCTCCAACTTTTCAGATTTCTGATACGTCAGCATGTAATGTTTTGTCCTTTGTAGATATCGCAGTACCCTTTTGGCTGCTATCCAGTGATCCATACCCGGATTACTGAGGTACCTGCCCAGCATTCCAGTGATGTATGCAATATCAGGTCGAGTACAAACCTGGGCATACATGATACTCCCTATTGCCGAAGCATATGGAATATCCTTCATTTCCGATCGTTCAAGTTCTGTTTTGGGGCATTGTCTTAGACTGAATTTGTCTCCTCTTGCCACCGGGGTATCAGATGGTCTGCAGTTTTCCATGCCAAATCGCTTGAGCACCTTATCGATATACGTTTGCTGTGAAAGACCCAAGATACCTTGAGAACGATCTCTGTATATCTTAAGTCCTAGCACATATGACGCTTCACCAAGATCTTTCATTTCAAAATGTTTAAATAAAAACTTCTTGGTGTCGCGTATCATATTAATATCGTTTGCTGCAAGCAGTATGTCATCAACATACAGAACCAAAAATGCAAACTTACTCCCACTTAACTTGTGGTATACACACTCGTCAACCTGATTTGCCTCGAAACCGAATGAGGTGATGACTTGTGCAAATTTAAAATACCACTGTCGAGACGCCTGCTTGAGTCCATAAATGGATTTCTTAAGTCGACAAACCATGTTTTTAGGATCTCCCACTTCAAAACGAGGTGGTTGAACCATGTATATGGTTTCGTCGATGTCACCGTTTAGAAAAGCGGTTTTAACATCCATTTGATGTAACTCAAGATCAAAATGTGCCACTAAAGCCATGATAATCCTGAAAGAATCTTTTGTCGACACCGGTGAAAAGGTTTCTGTATAGTCTATGCCTTCTTTCTGGGTGAATCCTTTTGCAACAAGTCTAGCCTTATATCGTTCTACATTACCCTTCGAATCATGTTTGGTTTTAAAGATCCATTTACAACCAACCGGCTTCGAACCTATGGGTAATGACACAATATCCCAAACTTTGTTGTCATGCATAGACTTAATTTCCTCATTCATAGCTTCAATCCACCTTTCTGAATTTTGACAATGTATGGCCTGATGAATATTTATTGGATCATCTTCCATCATGCCTATGTCAAATTCGTGTTCTTGAAGATATACCACATAATCATCTGATATGGGATTTCTCCTTTCACGAGTGGATCGTCTTAGTGGTACATGTTCTTGAGGTACTGATGGTTCCTCAACTGCATCAGTAGTTCTTGCATGTTCTTGAGGTATTGATGGTTCCTCAACTGCATCAGTAGTTCCTGGTTCATTAGAAACTATGTCCACAGGTTCCTGTGGACCAGAACTACTAGGGAATAGATCGTTAGATGTGTGTGTCCTTAGTGGAATCTCACCATTGATTGGTTCGATTCGCATATTTACACCATCAGAACGATTTTCATCTAATTCAGTGATCTGCTGATGCAAACCATTTCCCCCCGGAACCGAAATATCCTCAAAGAACTTTGCAGAATTTGTCTCGAATATAGTTTTGCTAGTGGGATCATAAAATTTGTAACCCCGTGACCTCTCGGCATAACCAACAAAATAGCAGCTGATCGTTTTAGCGTCCAGTTTTCTTTCGTATGGCCTATAAGGCCTAGCTTCAGCAGGACAACCCCATATTCGGAAATGAAGTAGACTAGGCTTTCGTCCAGTCCATAACTCATATGGAGTTTTATCAGTTGCTTTAGTTGGTACACGATTGAGGATGTAGGCTGCAGTTTTAAGCGCTTCTCCCCAGAGAGATAACGGCAACGTAGTTTGACTGATCATACTACGAACCATTTCCATTAATGTGCGATTGCACCGTTCAGCTACACCATTCATGGAAGGCGTGCCTGGCATGGTGTACTGTGGTACAATTCCGCACTCCTCTAGGAATCTTGCAAAAGGCCCTGGACGTTGTTCACCTGAACCGTCATATCGACCATAGTATTCACCACCACGGTCTGATCTGACGGCCTTAATCTTTCCATTGAGTTGTAACTCAACTTCTGCTTTATAGGCTTTGAACATGTCCAAAGCTTGCGCTTTGTCTTTGATCAAGTACATGTAGCCATAACGTGAGTAATCGTCGATAAAGCTAATGAAGTATGTATGGCCATTTCGGGTGGCTGTATGAAACGGACCACAGATGTCTGTATGAATTAGCTGTAGTACACTCGACGCACGATTGGCTTCATATTTGTGGACTTTGGTTTGTTTTCCTTTAGCACAAAATATACATGATCCGAAATTCGTTGTGTCTAAAGGATCGAGAATTTCATTTCTGACTAGACGTTCAATTCGGTTTTTCGAAATGTGGCCTAAACGTCTATGCCATAACGTTCCTGAATTCTCGTGAGTTAATTTTTGCTTAACGTTTCGAGTACTTGTTTGCAAGGTTTCTTGAGTTGAAGCGACATTCATAGAATAAAGTCTATCTATTTCGGACAATTGACCGCTACCAACCAATTTAGACGTAAGAAACAATCTGAAGGTGCCATTCCCAATATCACAAAAATAACCATTTTTGTCTAAACGATAAAAGGAAATTAAGTTTCGTCTAAAAGACGGTACAATACAAGTTTCATGCAAATCTAAATAAAAGCCAGTGGTCAGCAATAGTCTGAAGTGCCCAATAGCTTCAACCTTTGCCCTGCCATTTCCTGAGTAGATATATTTCTCAGCTGGAGTTGGCTTTCGATGGCTCAGGCAACCCTGCAAAGACACAGATAAATGGGTGGTTGCACCCGTATCAATCCACCAAGTGTCTTTAGGTACTGAAACATGATTAATTTCTGAACAAACCAAAGCAAAAGATGTACCTTTCTTAGCAAGCCAAGAACGAAAACCGGTACATTCTTTCTTCACATGTCCCTTCTTTTTACAGAAGAAACAGGCAGGACCCTTATCCGACCCTTTGACAGCAGTCGGTTTTGCCCTTTTATTCGCTTTCTGAATGCCTTGATCTTTAACTGTCTGTACAGCCTTACGCTTCTTTCCACCATTCTTGTTCTTGGTGGTGGTGACGTGCACACTTGCAACGGTTTCGTTCTGAAGCCTTTCCTCTTCCTGAACACAGTGAGCGATCAACTCATTCACTGACCACTTCTCCTTTTGGCAGTTGTAACTTACCAAGAAGTGGTTAAACTTAGGAGGAAGGGAGTTAAGGACCATTACCACCAGCATGTCATCCGACACATCCAGTTTCATGGTTCTCAACTTAGAAACCATATGAGACATCTCCATGATGTACTCACGAATGCCACCATCACCACGATACTTGTTTGAGCAAAATTTCTTTAAGAGATTACCCATTTCGGTTTTCTCATTCCTCATGAATCTTTGCTCAAGCTCAGCCAAAAATTCCTTAGCCGTGGTGGATTCTGAAACAGACCCCCTGAATGCCTCAGGAATAGTCTTCTGCATGATCTTCAGACATATGCGGTTGGACTTCAACCAGCGAGCCATAGTATCCTTCTGCTCACTAGTGCTATCATCATGTAGCACTGCTGGTCGGTCCATCTGAAGTGCAATGTCCAGATCGGCTAACCCCAGAAAAATCTCCAATTGATCTTTCCAAGCTTTAAAGTTTGAACCGTTCAACATCGGAATATTATTAACACCGGAAAAGATTGCTGAAATAAAAGAAAAACCAAAGAACAAAACAACAAATAAGTCAATATCAACTGCAATATAACTAAAGTACAAATTAAGTATAGAACACTTCCATCTCCCAAAAGTCTTTCAATATTTAGTGCTCTTTGGAGTCACCTTAACATTGTCCAACAATTGGGATGTAGAAATTGATGTAGCGATACATCATACGTAAAGTAGTCACCTTCCTTTGGGCCGATGAACTAGTCACGTATTTCCTTATTATCGCCAGACTCTTTCAATTACTACTATGTGATATATGTGACTTCGACAACTACGTCTTCCTTTGGGCCGACTAATAGCTGTGCGAAGCACATACACACCTGTCACAAACTTAACAACTGCACATGCGATGATATGATTGCCGCACTTTAAGGGGATCATATTAAAGCCATACATTTGCTAAGATGCGTATCCTTATGGTTCTATACACAATTGCAGTTTATCAACTAACATGAAGATTTCTGTTTGACCGTAACGTATGCATCCAAACATACGCATACTTGAACCCTTGCATTTTTTTTATTTTTTTTTTTAAACTTTGAGATGCCACTGAAATTCTCAAAATCAAGAAAATAACGCCTCATTGATAATCCTTAAGATCAATGAAGCTTTATCAATCAAATCTGCTTGTGACATAACTTAATGATGAAAACTCCATTGTTCATCTATCACAAGCAAATATATATATATTTGATTGATAATGATTGTGAAAATGGGTTCATGTCGGTCAAACCGTCTTGTCAAACAAATATACATGCAACATGTTATAGACAGAAATAACCAAGTATTCGCATACAAACCAGTCATCTCTGGATACTTTTGAATATAAAGCTCGGTATAGCAACAGTAAGAAAAGACAATCATGGATAACATAGAAATGCAACATGAGCATTCGGACTTATGATAATTTAGTAGTTAATTTATTGTTAGCATTTCACAAGTGAAACATAATGAATTTGCACAACTTGTGAAAATATAAATATGTTATCAAAGATCGCCCATATATATATATATATATATATATATATATATATATATATATATATATATATATATATATATATATTCCTTAATATAACTTCTAATGCTATACATATGTTTAAAATAGCGTTGTTGTACGTATTAGCACAATTGTCACTACTTGCAGTGTCTGAAAGCTCTTATGAATTTAATTTCATAACCATTGTATAGGCATGACCGCATACATTTTGGTTTATCCTGTCTTTCTCAGGAGAAACAAAAGCATCTTTCATTGCATGAAATTATAGGCCACAAAAAAAAATTGCTCAATATGCATATAATTCTATAGTATTTATTGAGGCCACTAAAATAATGAAGATGTTATAGAATGTTAATAATGAAGCTCGCTAAAAACCGAGGGAAAATGTCTCATTTTCTAAGCATGCGCAGTAAACGGTGCATAAAAATTAATAATTCAATCCTGAGTGCTGAATCTCCTTGTGAGCTTCAAATGCCTTTCAACATTCATATATATATTTTATCGCTTATAGTGCTAAATTAACACTGTCACAAAAAAGTTTTTTTTTTTTTTTTTTTTTGAAGCAAAATCATTCTGGCAGGCATGCAATAATTCTTGGAACTTTATAATATACTATACGCTACTTCTTTATGTGAAGAAATACATTAGTGAAGAAAATAGATTTCCAACAGAAATGACAATAATCCATCAGTTACATAAGAGAGCAGCATATAGTCAAATCATGTCGTAGATATCCAATACTCAAACTTAATGCAGATCAATAAAAATACAGTTTCTTTGCACGAATGCGCAACCACATAGTTATATATACAAACATGAATTTCAGAAAACAACATCGTGTTCTCATTAAGCGTGCTCTGATACCACTTGTGGATTTACATAGTAAATCCATTACCCGAGGATCACTTAAGAGAACACAAAAGCAAAGTAAATAAATGCGGAAGTGTACCTTGCTCCATTGATTGCCCTGTAGTAGTCCCAACACGTACGACAACTGTGTCTTCCAAAGGATTTCACGAACCCACCAGTTGTTGAATCCACTAATGAAGTTTCAACAACCACTACTACTATTCCGATGGAAAGAATAAGTAGTGTATATTCTTCTTGAAAGTGTTTTCTTTCAGCAAGTGCACATCAAAATTTCGATATTATTGTCGCACACTTTTCAAAATCATCCTCTGTACTTATGCGTTCCTTTTCTTTTTAGTACAGAGCAAAATATGAACTAGCACATGTATATATACATAGTGAAGTAAATGCAAAAATGAATTGCATTAAACATGAACCTTTGAAAACGTGCTGAAAATTTGAGTGCTGCAAATTCAATGGCTGAAAAACGTTGTATATTCAATTTCCATCAATGCTGTTTGAATGAAACGAATATAACGTTTCTTGCATTAATATATATAATAAATTATATATATTAAAAAACTTTCTTTGAGAAGAATAATCGTGGGCTCTTGTCCCTCGGGGACCAGACGCCATTAATAATACGGTCTCGACTTTACGAGTCCTACCATCAAGGACTGTAACCGTATGACTGTCTACACATTTAGTGGTCCATTCAGATTACACTGTATCCACTAATATATCGAAGTGATCACTTAATGTGTGGATACGTACAAATATTACGTAACATTAGTAACATATAATATATAACATACATAAGTCCACATGTATTTGATATGTAACTTAAGTCACGCGTGTCGTGCACTACACGTATGAGCATATCAAATCCAACACAGCAAACAAAGCAAGAAATACCATTTTGTTTTTGTGGGGTATGGCTTTTCTTGAGTAAAAATTGCAATGTTCAGTGGATAAACATGGCTTATGAAGTTTGGTAAGAGGAGAGAAACAGATGAAGAGAAGATGAGGATGGAAATGAAATACGAGAAAAAATGAAAGATAAATAAGAAAATGGAAGAAAGAATTGTGAAACACGGTGGACAACACTGTATACGGAGAGTATTTTGTTATTTTCCTTTATTATTGAAAGTATTGATGCACAACTTTAGTTAAAGTCGAGTTAAAAGTGAGGTTAAATTTGGCCAACGGCCGATTTGAGCAGTCAACGGTAAACCAGCAGATCATCCGAATGTCAGGTGATAATTTCACCAATAAGTATAGCTGATAAGCGAATTGGATAAAAATATAGATGCTATCTAAAATTGTGTGGAAAAGTTTTCTAGGCAGAACAGAGGGTGGGATAGCAACATATCCTATCCCGCCACTAAGATGATAAGAAGATTAATCAGTTTTAAGTAATTGTTTTCGCATCCAGCCCATTTAAAAATTCCCTCCGCTAAAAATTCCATCTCCTGCCCATGTACATTCAAATGCAAAAGTATTATACCATAACGTTCTGACAATGTCTTACCAAGTTATGAGACCGGTTTTTAATTTGCATCTTTCACGTGGTTTTATAAGATAAAACGGTGAATAACTATAAAGTCAGTGATTTAAACTTTTGCTCAACAAAAATTTTATAAGATAACGTATAAGAACTCGAATTGTGTTAAAGACTTGTATATGTAACTATCGTAGGTTAGCGGCAAGCAACCTTTAAAAGGTTGTTTAGGGGACACGTTCATTGATCTAAAGCAACGTTTAAAGATTGTTTAGGTGACATGTTCATCGATCTACTACGTTTCGTATATGACAGAAACAGTTGAGTCCGTTGACCACTCGGTCGAGACCCTTTGATGAGGATCAAAGGTCCGATGAGGATCAAGGGCCCCATCAAGAGGTCAAAGGTCCTATGACAAGAAGGAGGGCAAAGGAACTTTGTCATCAAGTTACCACCTTCTTGTACAAACATGTTCAAGATGAACCTAAGACTCATTGGGTTCATTTCATTGAACCTTCAACTTGAGCATGTCTCAGCATGCACGTCTACATTCCTTGTTTTTGAATTTATGTTGTGTCGTATGATCTTAGCTTTATGTATTTGCTTTGTAGGTAAATTAGGTACAAGAGAATGTTTGAAGAGAATGTTCAAGAGAATGTTTGAAGAGAATGTTCAAGAGAATGTTTCAAGAGAATGTTTGAAGAGAATGTTGAAGAGAATGTTTCAAGAGAATGTTTGTCTATGCTAAGACAAATTCAAAAGTGTCCAAGATAGAGTCTCTTGATCAAGTTGAAATCAAAATCATCTCCATTATCCACAAAGGGGGGGCGGCCATGTTTGAAACAAATGGATAATGATCAATCATGATTTGAATTCAAGTTTCAACCAAATTTGAGATTTAAAATTGAAGAAGATTTCAGCTCATATTTTCTTGATATACACGCCATTTGGAAGACAAATCAACAACACAAAGATTGAATCAAGTTTGAATTCAAATTCAAACTCAATTTGAATTCAATCTTCAATCAACATTTGAATTCAAGTCCAGCCATCTTATCATCATCAAATCAGATTTTCAAGACCCTCATCACTCATCAAGAAGCGGTTGGAAGGTTAAGGATATCCTAGGATCAAATTTAAAGTGCATTCAAAATTCAATCTCAACTTGAAGTCAAACTTCTCCCAAACTTTTGAAATCAAGCTCAAGCATATCCAGTCATCAAATCAGCTCCTCCAAGGCTCCATTTTTAGTCCACATACACGGCTGAACATGAAGAGAAGACACCTTGCAAGCAATTCAAATTTTAGCTAGGATTTGTTTTACTTTTTGAATTCAAATAGTTTTCAAATTTCAAATATTATTAGCTATCTTATTTTGAGATAAAATCTGGTCATAGGCGTGGGTTAGAGGCCTATAAATAGACCCCTTTGGCTGATTGTAAACTCACCTTTTGATGAATAACAATCCTTGATATTTCCTTCACTTTGTGTGATACTTTGTTTTCTTGGTTTTGCATTAAAAACCTAAGTTAAGATCCTTCAAAGTTGAGCGTTTTGAAGGTATTGCCATTGCTAAAAGGTGCCGTCCAGGAGGGCCATTTTGGTTTGCCTGATCAACGACCATCTTATAGTGTTGGTCTTGCTCGTTGTCCACACGTTTGATCACTAAGGAAGCAAGGGGAAGTTTACTTCTTTGTGCCTAACCCTTTGTGAAGGACGTTTGGAAGGTGGAATTGTTGGAGCCCACGAGTTGCACGCATCACCCTTGTTTTAAAAAAGTACAACATTTGCACACAACTACTCGTCTGCACCAAGCCAAGTCCTTTCTCAGTTTTCCCAGGCCATCTATGCGACCTTCCCCCAGAGAGCAAAGCACTTTCAATGAGCTACTTGGAAGGTGTTTGGTTGAGGGTTTATGATCAAGTAAATGGGTTTGGAAGAATCAAAACAGTTGTTTGTTTGGAAAAATATGGGTATGCGTTTCGGTTTGATATCCAAGTACTTGGTAATGAATATCGTTTTTTGATATACTAGCCCCTTGTCTGTCATTATAGGAATGAGGGGTATGGCCGGTCAACGCCGCCGCCGCCGAACGGACAAATTTTTTTGGTCATTTTTTTGGCCGCCCACATTCGATACACATTTCAATTCCGATACGTTCCAAACAACATCAATGTCTATCATACTCATTCCCACTTCAATACCAAACAACTATCACTTTTAGGTCCAAGTCCATATACTCCAAACTCATACCTTGTTATACTCATTCCAATACGCAAGTGCGAACCAAACGCCACCTTGACTCTTTCTTGGCGCTACTTTTTCACCAGATGAGAACAAGGTTCACATAATCATTAACTAAATCGATAATCAATATGTCGTGATATAGCCACTCCATCATATATAATATATGTATTATATATGTGTATATATGTATGTATGTGTATATGTGTGTATATATATCTATGTATGTGTATATATTAATATACATATTTATGATTATTTTATAATACAAGTTTAAATCATGTAATTTGTTATCTGAACAAGGAAGAGCGATAATTCCATTGAATATATTTTTACTATCACACCTGAATTTTGCTGAATTGAATAAACGGAAGTCACAATTTTCCAATATAATTAGTCACTAACAGATAAGCGGAATCCTATGAAAAATGTAACATGATAAAATTATTGTGTTATATTATTTTCAGAACATTGATTAATATCAACTATTAACATTTTCGTAGTCGCTTTTACCTTTTTGATGGAGATTGTGCCTTAGTGCGTTTTTTTTTAAACAAATGTTTTAAGAATATTGAATAGGGAAAAGGATGGGTTGCTTTCATAAGGTAATGTTGTATCTAATGAATACAAATTTGAACCTTTGCAACCATAATGTTGGAGTTTGAACGTTATCGTTAGCTTTATATTGAAACGAGTTTGAACATGGACTCTTTGTGAACATCAAAATATGTTCTCCTACATAATAAATTATTAAATACTTTGATTTGCATTATTTACCATATTTTTTAAGATTGTGATTGAAAAGATAAAAGACTTCTGAATTACGATCTAAACTTTTGCGACATGACTAAGGGACTTCTGGTACAGGTGGGAGAGAACCCCCTCCCTCATCAAATATAACAAATTGCAGCAAACATGCATTCCTTATAGTGGTAAGGATAAGTATTGATGAATGTTCTAATTCACCGTTGAATAAAATTTATGGTAGGCAATAGTATAAATAAATATATTAATAATTGGTTAAATAACTAATTATAACTTTGTGAGGTATGCTTGATGAAGTTGGGTCTTCACGAATGATTAGAGGTGATCCGAATTGATAACGTCGCTACTCCTCCATTAATGAATTGAGATTGTCTTCTTACTGATATGCGCAAAAAACAGCATTAGAGGACCTGATGACTATGATCCCGGGTAAAACCCTCCGACGCTCAAGTCAGTTCTGGGCATTTATATGATGGAATATAAGAGTTTGAAGGTGTTAGTTTATTGTAAGAACCTGGCATTCCCCTCTTTTTACGGTGAAGAAGATGGTGAATTTTCTATCTTGATTTTTACTTGTCATTCTTTCTCTCTCTGATTGTTTTTATGCGTCCAGGACAGCCAATGCATGTCTTAGCTGTTGAGCTCGCGGCACGTGTTGTGTCAGCAATGGCGAGGTGTGCTTCTGTATGTTTGCCATGTGGCGCCAGCTATTGTAGCGTTATGCTTCGTTTGGCACCTGCCACGGGTCTGATGAGGTGTCCAAACCAAGATCAAGAGTAGCTTTCAGTAAAAAAAACCTTGTTTCACTTGGTATAGCTCAAAGATTGACCTCAATGTCCGAGCTTGCCATGGAAAGGTAAAATCTTGCAGAGTTTTGGACCCAGGTTCGTTTAGTTGTGTTGTGGCCGAACTGAGAACTTGGTTTTGACTTACTGTTAGGATGAACTGACCTCGAAGCTCTGTTAGGCCTAGTTGATTTTAAGATGCCGAGGTTGAGTCAGTGATAGTGACCTAATGGAACTTTGACGCTTTCCTCTGGAAGCAACTTTTACCCATCACTGTTAATTTTAAGGGACCATATGCTTAAGGATTGGCAAATATATATTCTCTTGTTTTTATGGGCCGTCCGTTTTCTCCCTGCGGCTCACCCATTATTTCTTTCAGGCAGCCGCGGCTTTCTTATGCAGGCAACCAATTTTTCTTTTCTTTTTTTAAAAAAAAAGGTCGAGGCACACACCTTGCCTACGTGGCATTCGCACGGAGCCTGGAAGCGCTTTCTTTATATAATAGGTAAGGATATATAGTTCATCACTTTTTTATCTAAATATTTTTTTACTTATTTTATTAAACATAAAAACATTCTGAAATAGCTGCTTTATTTAACTTTTGTTAATTTATTTCATTAAATATTCATTATGATTGTCAAATAGCTGCAATCGCGAGTGTTAAATTGTCGTCTGTTTGAGTGTCAAATCACGAGCCTAATAGTAATACTTAGGGCCGGTTGGTTTAAACTAGGACGGTAAACGAGCCAAATGAGCCGAGTATTGCGTTGTTCAAGCTCGGTTTATTTAACATAGTGAACAAACCGAGCTTGTTGTTTATTTAAACAAACATATTTAATTGTTCAAGCTCGGTTCGTTTAACTCACAAACAACATTAACGAGTCGAACACCTTAAACGAACGGTTCCACTTACCGAGTTCGAACATAAAAAGTGATTCAAGCTCGGTTCATTAACCTTTTATCCGAGCCAAGTTCAAGCTCGAGCTCGAACCAAACAAATCGAACAATCGAACGGTTCGGTACATTTATAGTCCTAGTTTGAACTAGAATATTGGTATCAAAATTAAAATGATAAAGGTTGGAATGGGAATGAGATATACGTGTTTTGTATACGAATTTACTAAAATAAAATATTAATATTGGGCCCAGCCCACAAAATGTTCTGGTTTATGATCTTAGCAGTCATCGTCGAAACGTAAAACCAATTTGCTGACTCACAATACAAGCCAATTATAAGCGTCATCTATTAGTTTGTGAAATAACAAATGCACATTCTTCCAAAAATAATAATAATAACAAATGGATATATTAATATTTTCGTTAAGTCCAATTTATTTTGTTTCAAAAAGGAAAAATAAAAACTGAGAATAAGATGAGCAAATTTACGACGATTAATGAACAGCTACGGAAAATATTAATAGTTAAATAACATATGTTCTAAAGGTTGTACCCCGAGACCCACCCCCGGTCCCAAAAAAAAGTATAAGGATGTAAATCAGAAATCTGTTATATTCAGATAAAGGGCAGGTTATATACACAGATACATCATTATAGAGCCCAAATAATGAAATTTTCCACAAATGCTCACGAAAGGATTCGAACTCCCAACATATGTTCTACTATACACATGACATGATAGTGAAAGTGATCAATAATGTAATTGAAATAGGAAGCCCATTTAGCTTTTTAGACCTTTCCATATAAAAAATATTGTCCCAGTTTTTATTTTGATCTGTTCCAAAAATAATGACAGCTTCTCAAATTAAGAATACATCATTAGTCAAATTTTTCATATTAATCTTTTAATTAACATTTAAATGATTTCTCTAGTTTATATCAATTAACTAACTAATGATATAATAAAAATAATTACAAAAATAATTTGACTTTCTTAAATTACGTTTAAGTCAAACTAGAACAATAATTTTTATACGGAAGGAGTATATTTTATTGATTCACAAATAAATAATAAGATGTCTATTAGTTACTAACCAGCCAATTTAAATTGAGTGTTCGATTATGTATTAAAAATGTACATCACAACAAAAACATTACTTCATTGTCTTAGAGGGCTCTGTCTATGACAGGGTATAGGGAGTCGGATGCACACAACTATACACATGTGTTAGAAACATAAAGAGGTGGTTTTTCGATGACCCATAATAAAAATTGTGTGTCGATCAATTGTTATTTCACAATATAAGAAGCGCTGCCAATTTAGTGAGTCATTTTGTTTTATTTCATCATATTCTAAAATCAGAAAAGAGTGTGTCTATGACTTTATTTGGAAATAGAAAGCCATCCATTAAAACAAGTACACGTTTAATAACAAAATTAATAAATTACGATTAATGCCAAATTTATCATTCTAAGTATGAATATACTCCGTTGATTGGACATAATCAGTAAAATAAAAGTAATGCTAAGCACCAGTAGTGACAGTTATAACAATTTAATAGAATAACGAAATTATAAGTCCAACTTTTGAATGGTATTTATGTATGTTCACAACTCAAACTCGAGTTTTCATTAGGGCGGTAAATGAACCAATCCGTTCGGTTGTTCGGCTCGAGCTCGAGCTCGGTTCAGATAAAAGGTTAATGAACAGAGCTTGAACGCCTTTTTTCTGTTCGAACTCGGTAAGTGGCACCATTCGTTTAAGGTGTTCGGCTCGTTAATGTTATTCATGAGTTAAACGAACCAAGCTTGAACAATTAAATATGTTCGTTTAAATAAACGAACAAGCTCGGCTCGTTTGCTAAGTTAAATGAACCGAGCTTGAACAACACAATGCTCGTCTCATTCGGCTCGTTTACCGCCCTAGTTTTCATTGTATATTGCTTACAATATATAATTTTAGAATATGCCTAACAACAACGCAACATGTGTTTCAAAACTCAGCCCGGACCGGTTGGTTGAGCTGTGCAGACGGTGGCTTGGCCTGGTTTTTGGTCTGAGTCTTAAACAAGACATCTTTTTGACTGGATCAAACACCGTCAACAATTAAGTTGGATCGGTTTTCGATTGAACCAGACAAACCGAACTGTCCGGTTCAATTAAATGTGAAAATTGTAAAATCAGGATTTCAAATCACCTGACATTCATATAAGAAATACAGGTACCAACCACCAAGCCATCTTTGATTTCTGTTGTGCTTCTTTTTTCTTAACAAAATTTTATGCAATATTTTTTTTCCTGTGCACAAGTAACTATATATTACAGTATTGTTATTTAAAGTGATAGTCCGCTCATATGTTCAGAGTTGTATGATAATATCCTTTTATGAATAAAAAATGATTCTTCTTTTAAATAAAATGTTAATGAGTGATTTTAGTAACTTTTTTCCAATAAAGTAAATATATTTTGCATCATGCCACAACAAATAGTTATGTCTTTAAACTTTTCATATGTTTTATATTATATAACAATGTATATATTTATATAAATATTTAAAATAAAGCCATCTGAATATTTCATTTTTCAATCAAAAGAGATAACACACCTATGATCCTAAGCATTAATTTGAGAATTAATAAGAATAATGAGACCCGTCCTACATATGTATATATGTGCGTATGTATATTAATTTATTTATGTACACTAAATTTCTTTGGCCTTGATTGAACTGGTGGAACTTATTGCCTTTTAATATTTGTCGTGTTAATGTTTGATCTGTTTGAAATATCATAATTATTAAACTTGGACAACCCAACGGTTTGACAAGTCAACCCGATGACCCATGCGTATACCGAGTCAATTCAACATTTAACCCAATTAAGCATTTGACCTACTTTAACCTGGACCCCCTCCCAGCTCAACCGAAAAGGGTCCGGATCTCCTGACCGCCTTTTCTCTCACCTCCTCGTGACCGTCCAACACCCATATCTAGCTTTACCACTTCCCATGACTGCCACGTGACGCGCAGTCCTTTGTTACCATCCTACATGAGAGGTCAAGAGATCTCATTCGAATCGAAAACTCCGTGACCCCCGCATGAGCCAACACCAACCTGGCGGTATAAAAATTCACTCAGAATTTTATGCTTTAACCCCTTTTAAAATACAAAAAACATAAACGAAAAACAAAACTCTCTCATCCCCCTTATGCCCCAAAAACTGCAATGTTTTTTTTCCCCTTAAACGATAACAAGTCGACCTTTTTTATATAACTTTTATGACTCCATTTAATTTTTTTTGATGGGTTTAATGATGTACGAGACATTGGTAGGGTTTTGACGTTGATCGACATATAAATTGTATTATGTAATAAGTATTAGAGTTGAAATGTATTGTTTTATGGGTTTTTATTTGTACATGTCTTGTAGATCATGTTGTAAGATAGATTATTAACAATTTGGATAAATAACATGAAGGGTTTCATTTTTTCATGTATTATATATATATTTTTGGTAATTTAAGATTGTCTGTATATTACATCTTATTTTATGAAAATATATGGTCTATGGATTGAACCGATGAGCCAATATTCTCTTTGGGTCAATATCCATACAAGGTTTAATAACAATGGAAAAACATAAAAACATAGGCCAATGATAAATATACACTCTTTTTTCTATAAACAAACACCCTTGTTATTTTTATACTATTGATTTCATCTTATCATCCATTATTGACCATCGATCAGATAAGAGGGTGTGTGCTTATAAAAAAAGGTGTATATTTATTGTTGACCAAAAATAACATGAATTTTTTTTTGTTGGTTCAACTCAGTTAGGGGTACAAATGAAACAAATAGTTCGTGAGCCGTTCAAGTTTGATCAAATTTTTGCTTTACTAGTTTGCCTTGATAATACCTGATATCGAACTCGGACTATCTTGATTACTTAACAATTCAATTCTGAACATATTGATGTTCGAATTGTCAGCTTGTAAGCATGCTCGAACTTAATACACTAGGGATGTCAAACGGATAAAACGAATACGGTAACACGGTATCCGTATTCGAATTCGTTTTTGTTTAACTATATCCAAATTCGTATCCGAATCCGGACGGATATTTAGGAAGTCATCCGAATTCGAATTTGTTCGGATTCGAATTCGGTGCCGGATATCCGAATCCGTATTATATCTATTTCAAATTTGTTCGAATATCCGAATCCGGATATCCGAATTCGAAATCATCAAATTTACAACAGTGGTATAGCGGCCGTATACATATTTTCATATATATTTTTTTAAAATTTTAAAAATAAATATTTTTACATATTTTATTATATATTATTATATATTTTATTATATATTTTTATTTAATTTTAAAAATATCTATTCGGATACGGATATTCGGATACGGTAATGACTATACCATATTCGTATTTGTTTTTCTAATACTATTCGGATACGAATTCGAATACGGTGAAACGAATGTACAGCTCTTACCATATTCGATTCGGACAGCCGAATTCGAATTCGGATGTCGGATATCTGGTAAGTTTTGACAGGCCTAGTATTTAATACACACACGCACACACACACACCCCCTCAGACAAATTATGTATGATTTGATCTTCTACTAGTATCTTTGATTGATACAATCAATAAACTAAACATGATAATCATTAACTATTCGAATATAATTTTTTTCATGTAAACAATAATATTGATTCAATAGTATGAGTTAAAAACGAATATTTATACTTGTATATATATATATACACACACACATAAAATTTTTGAAATAAAATACTGTTTTTAGTTATACTCAAATAGGTTCGAATTATATTTGAATTCAGTTCAAATTTGAAGATGTTTGAGTTTGAGCTTAAGATCGAAAAACAGATAGAAATCGTCTTTCAGTTCGAGTTCGATAAATTTTGAAAAAGCTCGATTCCATAAGCCAATGATTGGCTCGGATCATTTGCACTCAGACTCGACCAGGTATCCAAACCCGAATTACTACAGGCGTAGCCCACATAAAAAACAACCCATCATACAAATAGCCGACCCAAGCCTTTCCCCATACCCTCTACCTCTGCGTTTGTATTCGCTGCCTTCTCTCTCTTCCTCACTGTCTCAAATCTCAATTTTTCCAATTTGCCTGTCCATCATACATCAATATCTCATCCTTTCCTTCACCTCCGATTGACTCCGATCCTTTTCAATCCAATCTTAACCAATCGATTCCAATTCATTACTGTAAGTATCAACTGCTCCCACCACGTCTTTTTCTCTTTCTCATCGGATCTTCAGATTACTGTTTTTCCCGACGCAACCTAGAATTTAACGATTTCTGTGAGGGCTTTTATTCTTTACACAATATTTTCTTTCTTTTATTCTTAAAATTTGATTTGGTGTGTTGTAATTCTGACGCCCTTGCAGTTCGTCGAGTTTGATCTTCTTGATTTTGTTTGATGTGTTGTGATTATGACGGCCTTGCAGTTCGTCGAGTTTGATCTTCTTGATTTTGTTTCGTTTAATTTTTATTGTTCTGTAGCCGGTGTTGTTAAAATAAAGAGCCGATCCTTTAGTCACTTAGTTGCGGGCTGATTTTTTTCTGGGTTAGGGGTTTGTAGGATTCTTGACCTTGGACTAAGAGTCTACTCCAAATAAAAAAAAACGCCTTTGCCCCAATGAAAAAGTAGTTTCTTGAGTTGGTTTTATTTATGGACTTCCTTCTGGTCCGCTGCTGGTTTCTTGTTTAATTGTTTGGTTGATATGGGGATCCCAAGTTGCCTAAATGGCCGCTAGGCGGCTAGTCGCTATTGGGGACTTCTCTTGCCCACTCTTGATTATCCGGACTTTATATATAAGATGTTTTATGATCTTTTTGGGGAAGTAAATTTTAATCCTTATCTTTGATCTTGCTTATCAGGCATAGATTTTTGACTTTTCATCCTATCCCGTTTCCTGCGGTTATCTTTGACTTTTTAATTTTTTATGAATACGTTGTGTCTGCCTTAACTTGTATCTTGCCTTTTGTTTAAGGAGAAAATGGGTGAAGAAGGAGAAAAGACTTGCCCTCTTTGCGCCGAGGAGATGGATTTGACTGATCAGCAATTGAAACCCTGCAAGTGTGGTTACGAGGTCTGAATTCTATTTTTAAGCTCGCTATGGCTTTGTCTAATAACAGCGATAGTATGCTGTTCTGTCTGGCCTTTTATGAATCGAGGATATGCTTTTGATCTATTTGGCATTGTATATATTATTTTTATATCATTCCGGAGTTGGTATCCTAGTTGTTTAGATAGTTCTGTGCTCCTTGTTTTTCTTTCGAAATGCAGTTGCAGGAAGTTCTTTAGTTGGGCCATGGTATTCTTCAGTTTTTTCTTTTTTGTGTTGCTTATTGTTGGATAATAATTTAGCGACTTTGCCTTCCATGAATTTCGAGTTCATGGATGCTGAATTTGAAAGTTCTCATGAAAAGAAGTGCTGTGCAATGTTGAAAGGTCTACCTCTCCTGCATTTCTTTTTTGGACTGAGATTTTATGAACGGTTGGCTTTGCTGTATGCCAATACATTCATGAGAGAGTAAAGCAGGTTTTTGTTTTCTCAAAGGATTTACAAAAAGAGGATAGGCAAAAGATTTACAGCAGAGTGTTTTAGCATTGAGTGGCTTGACAAAAAATTCATGGAAATCCTACTTCTGCATGTTGGTGGTGCTGAATTGATATCTAGGATACCATTTAAAGCGACCTTATAGCACCGTTGATGTTTTCGGGCAGTAAATATTGTTCTGCATGCTTACACTAAGCATTGATTAAGCAACCAAAAATATGATGTTGTCTTAAGTTTGTCGTGTTCTATCATCTGTGATAATATTTACAGTAAGTACAACCATAGCTGATATGTGTTTTCACACACACACACACACACATATAAAAGGGGATAGAGAAAATCACATTGTTGCTATTTGAATCTAATTTTAGGTGGTGTTTTGACATTTACTGGGTGTCTGGTTCTATTAGCAGCTGTTTGCCGTTAATATCTGTATTAACAACAACTTACCTAATGAAAAAGGAGACGATAAAAAAATATAGCTGCTACAACACTAACTTGGAAAACCCTGCGATGATCATAACCCTGGTTGAATTATCATGCTAAAGGATGTAGTTTTGCTATCTAGAAGAGCACAATGGCATGGGTGTCATTATTTCAGGAACATATTTTCAGTAGTTGATAATTGACTAAATCTTTTGATACTTCTTGCAGATTTGTGTTTGGTGCTGGCATCATATTATGGAGATGGCTGAGAAAGATGAGTCTGAAGGCCGCTGTCCAGCATGTCGTAGTCCTTATGACAAGGACAAGATTGTAGGATCTGCTGCGAGTTGTGAAAGGTACACGATCTTGTGTATCTAGTAAATTCTTCTTGCTGGGAACTTTTACCTGTTGGAATGCAAAAATTGGATCTTTTGTACTTACAACTCTATTTGCAATATTAAATTTTGGTAACAGGCTAGTGACAGAGTTGAATACAGAGAAGAAAGTCAAGTCAAACAAAGGGAAAAGTAAAACGTCTGAAGGACGGAAGCAACTTAGCAGTGTGCGGGTCATCCAGCGAAACCTTGTCTATATTGTGGGATTGCCTCTTAATTTGGCGGATGAGGATGTATGTGATTCTTGTCCTATCTTGCTGTATTTTTTTTGTCTCTACCCGTACATGTAAGTTGCTAGAATGCAACTGATTGCGCTTTTCCCCCCTCCAAACAAGATGTTGATGTTAATGATATTTTCTGAAACAGCTTCTACAACGGAAAGAATATTTTGGTCAGTATGGTAAAGTGCTGAAGGTGTCTATATCACGTAGTACTTCTGGTGCCATCCAACATTTTGCTAATAATACATGCAGTGTGTAAGTTTCTTAGTCACCCACACTACCCCCTTCCTTGGCGTCCTTCTTTTGATTCAAGTTCTAAAAGTATCAGTGAGATCGGGATGCTGACAGTTTCCTTTCTTGTTTAATTCATATGCATTAGAACTAGTGATGTCTCCTACCCTGCTAATGCAAATTTCCCCAATCTTTTAGATATATTACCTATTTGAAGGAGGAAGAAGCATTTCGTTGTATTCAGTCAGTGCACGGATTTGTGTTGGAGGGTAGATCCTTAAGGCAAGTGCATTGTTTGTTCAAGATGCAATATGTTATTAGTTTGGGTCATAATTAGTTGCTGTTCGATGTTGCAGGGCTTGTTATGGAACAACAAAGTACTGCCATTCATGGCTGAGAAATTTGGTATGTTTTTGAGATGGTTTAACCTGGACTTTTCCAGGAAAAAACTGATTTGTTGTAATTTTTCATTTTAATGTATATACCTCTGTCGCCCACCTCCCCTCCCAAAGGGGAAAAAAAGGAACGTGTGCATGCACATGCTTCAACGTGATCTCTCTCTAGCACACACAAATGCAAACCGTAAATTAAAAAATCAGAAATTAATAGGAAAAAAGGTGGTTTCTTTATACTTAGATAGTGTCGCAAGTGCCTGGAGAGTTACTGTGGCTGCTGCTTCTGCAAAACTTAAGTGCAGCATATGTATGGAGCTCTGATCCAAGTTCTTTTGAATATTCCAGCCCTGCAGCAATCCGGACTGTCTATACTTGCATGAAACTGGTTTACAAGAGGATAGTTTCTCAAAAGATGAACTAATATCAGCTTACACAAGGTAACTGATTGTCAGGTTCTTGTTATCCAATTCTTTGTCTATTGGTTGCTGAAATTTTATTCCTCTTATTTTATTTTTTTGGACTCTAGGGTATACATACCTTAAGACTTTGAACACGTAGCTAAAGTGTGTTTTGGTAACCGTTAAGAATATATCTAATAATTCTGCGTTGAGTTTGATTCCGAAATTCTAACTGAAAATTAGTGAAGTTTAGCTTACCATCACGATTCCTGATCTTTTTTATTGGTTTCCATATTCCAACTTTCCCCTCTTTTCTTTTGTTGGAGTTCCTGTGCCTTTCTGTGCAACAGCTGATTTACTTAACATGCTTATTTTTAAGGAATAAAGTCCAACAAGTTACGGGTGCCATAGACAGTACTCAAAGGCGGTATGGAAGTGCATTACCACCACCAGCAGATGACTACTGCAGTAGAACTTCCACAAATGTAAGCTCTTTATTTTACCTGTTGAAAGTATTTTGTATACAGTGGTCAAAGTGAGATGCAAGGTTTATTTTAGGTTTTTTTCTCCTCTTATTCGAATATATGCAAATTTTTTCTTTAAGAAAGAAATGCTTTCCATTTACACATGTGGTGTACATCAATAACTTTACCTACCCGGGCTTGAAGGCTGAAATAAAGATTTCATGCTTTTAGCCAATAAAAAAAAATAACTTAACCTACATTAGATGTATTCTTATGCCCTTTGATACTAAGGTAATGTTTGAGTGGACTGGCTGATTATGCTTAGTTTCATGCCTTATCTGTGCGCCTTGCAGAGTTTACCTGGCAGCATGAAAGTTTCTCCACCAAGTAGTAGCTGTGGAAGATCTGCTGCATTGCCTGCCGGAGCGTCATGGTATAGCCTCAAGAATACGTTGTTTTTGTGGTTTATCTGAAGAAATAATCCACTCTTTCTCATGATATTCCAGGGGAATGCGGGCATCCAGTAATCCTCCAACATCTGGAAGCTTGTCGTCTTCAAATGGACCTCATAAGCAGAAAGTAGAAAGCATAAATGGATCAATTACTTTCTCTGCTGTGCTTGCAAGCTCAAACCCCATGCTTTTACCTAAGAAAGATAACTTTAAAGAGAAGTCCACAAGTCGAGAAGAAAGCAAGCCGACAGTCAAACTTGGAAAAGAAAGTATCAATAATGATTGTCATACGGATTCATCTGATAAGCCTGTTATTTCAGGTTCTGATAATAGTGCTTGTACAAGTAGCAAAGGAGGTCGCTCCTCCGGTGATAAATATGCAGATCCTTCTGCAAACACCATTAAGTCAGATAGCGTGCTTTCAGCGTCTTGTGAACCCGGGCAAGTGGAATGGCAGAAAGATATTTCAAATGAAAAGATCAATAAAACGTGCTCTGATGTTACTTCAATGAGCTTTGATAGACATCTAGGTTTGGAAGAAGGTTCTTACCAGGAAAAAATAGGTTTGGAAGAAGGCTGTCTTAAACAGTGTAAAGTTTTTGATACGTCTCTAAGTGCTGCGAAAACAGATGTCTGCGATAGTAAGATTCTCGACTCAGGAACTAAGTTTGACAATGGACTAGTTTCAGAAGCTTCAGGAGCTGTAGTTGCTTTATCTGAAGCTAAATCTGATGTGCTATCATTTGATGAGCAGAGGTTAAAGGATCCTGAGTTTGTAAGTAGTGTTGATTACTTGACTAATTTTTCTGGTTCTATTCACCTGAAAAGTAACGTAAGAAGTTACCCTGGACAGCTGAATAGTACTTCAAGTCTAGAAGATCTGCAAACTGTAAATAAAAGAGTTGATTCTTTACCTCATACTTCTGGTACACCTGCTTTGTTGAATGGGTACCCTGAAAATAATTTCAGCAGTTCTGCTGCTTTGAGCAGGAATACTGAACATTCTTATAGTTATCAAAGAGATGAAAAAACAAAGAACTTGGGTAGATTTGAGAATGAAGGTGTCAGTACTGGATGTAATGGTGCTTCGGATATTGGGGAAGACAGTATAATATCAAATATATTGTCACTAGACATAGACTCATGGGATGAGTCCCTAACGTCACCTCAGAATCTGGCCAAGTTTTTGGGAGAGATTGACAGACAAAAGGACTCACTCAAAGTATCGTCTCCTTGGAAATTGCACCAGAGCAATCAGTCAAGGTTCTCTTTTGCGAGGGAGGAGTCTGCTGATCTAGCACCTGACACTGAATCTGCTAAAATGGAGCAAGCTTTTAGGGCTCGTTCTTTTGGTCATGGCATAAACCTGGATAAGCCTGGAAGCCAACACGGTGAAGAACGTGACTTTTATTCCAACATTCGTTCTGATTTTAGTTCTAGCAAGCTTTCTGGTGAGTTGCTATTTCTCCGTGGTAGTTGTGGTGTTACCTGATCTTTTTCAATGTGAAAAAAGTTTTAGCATCGCTATATTAAATATTTGCTCACTACAGGATTGTTTTGCTCAAACATCTGTTTTATCTAGATTTGTTTTAGCATGTTAGGGCCAAAGAACTTGGGATAGGGGTAGATAAATGCTATTGTAATATGTAACAGTAGAAGTTCGTTTAATCTGCACCCATTCTACCTAATCTGAGTACAATAGTAATTTACTGGTGGCGCCATGATTGTTCTTCGTGCTACTTGGTTATCCATCCTGACTTTCATCCTTATTTATCTCATCCTCGTATTTTATTAAAATTGGCTGCATCTGCTGCAGTTTCAAGACCCCAGGTTTCAGCGCCTCCTGGGTTTTTGACACCTGGTAGAGCACCCCCTCCAGGGTTTGCAGCTCAAGAGAGAATAGAGCAACAGATTAGCAACTCACTTTGCGGTCAGTATTTCATGGCTTCTCCTTTGAAAATTCTCATGATGTGTATTGTATTTCAGGAGATGATTTGGTTGTTTGCAGGGAACTATCAAATTGGTGCTTCATCTTTGTTGAGAAATCACTATCAAGTTCCAATGGCTGGAAATGCTGTTAGTGATGCAGATGTCGAGTTTATAGATCCCGCAATTTTGGCAGTTGGTAAAGGGAGGCTTGCAGATGGCCTGAACAACAGCCCAGGCCTAGACATGATGTCTAGCTTTTCTCCGCAATTAAGAACGTTCGAAAGTGACGCTAAATTTCAGTTGTTGATGCAGAGATCTACTCAGCAGAATCATAGATTTGAAGTTGGAGACTCCTTTTCTATGTTTGGTGATTCTTTTAATTTCCAGCCAAGTGTTGTGGAGCAATCTCTTGTCAACAACATATCGCAATTTTCCCATGTTGGTCTTTCACCACATTCTAGAACTTCATGGCCCTCAAATGGACACTGGGATAGCTGGAAAGAGGTCCAGGGCGGTAACAACTTGGGGATGCCAGAACTCAATCGTGAGAGGTTGGGTTTTAACAAATTTTACAATGGCTATGAGGAATCAAAGTTGCATATGCCTAACCAAAGCGACATATATGGAAGACACTTTGGTATCTGATGAGATCTAACAACTTATCTGGCTTGATTGTTGGGGCCAACAAGGTAAATAGAAGTTTCATACCTGTCTGGGGGACTTCGCAGAAAGAATGTTACAATGGATGGTTCTTAACTTGATGACGAAAAGTGCCGAGAAGTATCTGGCGTTGCATGTTGGAAAATTGGTTCCTGATAGATCTGTTCTGGTTGATCATGATTGGTGAAGGACTAGCCCTCTAAAATAGGGTATCCTGATTCCAATTGGTTGGTACCTCAACTCCCTGATCTTTATTATGGATATGTAGTTAACATTAACTGCCAGGTACTTTTTAATATGAATATTCAAGGTTCAGTATTCATATTAAAAGGTTTCCTGTTATCCTTTTTGCGTGTATGGAAGTTGTTTCTGATAATGTCCGAGTATTAATGTGTGGTTGATGATGATGCTTAGGTGCTGAAGCCAGTGGTTGTATCGCGCCTTGCCGAAGTAGTTGAAGCAAAGAATTAAGGAACAATGCATCACATGGTCGGCTCAGACGATTCTCCGGAATCTGGGGGTGCATTTCTCGTGGATGTGGTGAAAGGAAACTTCAGGCATTATTAACTGCGTTTGGATTTTTGACGATTTAGAGTACGAAGGTATATTGATTATGTGGAGTCTTTCATTTCGTGTGAAGACGACTCGTGAGGTACTTGGTGTTGGATAAACAAAAGCTGAAAGCTGATTTTATTGGTGTGAATGTATAATACTCTTGTGATAATGCATCATTCTAGTGACGGAATATATTATGTTTGGGTAATGCATCATTCTAGTGATGGAATATACTATTTGGATAATGCATCATTCTAGGGTATGCCTGATGCATTTCCAATAACTACGGTGAGTGCAAAGATTATGAGGCTACCCTGAGATGGATGATTCCACAGAGAAACATTGTTTAGATCACGGTTGAAAGGAAGGTAAGAAAATCGTGAGAGCTGTTGGGTTCAGTAACTGAAATGATGCTGACCGAGAAGAGGTAACTGAAGAGAATCCTGATGATGCTGCTCTGAAGAAAACAGCCTTTAGAGAAGTAAGGCACTGATTTTGCAATTGGCAATCACATTTTTGGCTTCCCTGTAAAGAACCTACCCTGATCCTGGTAAATCACAAGGAAAAGTGAGACTTCTCTCAGCAGCCACAACGTTTGAAAGCTAGTTAATTACCATTAAAAATTCTAAAAGCTAAAAGTGGTTTCTATAGGACAATAGCACTAGAGAAGGATCCTATTATTAGTGCAATAGCGTAGAGATATATATTGCAGTAGTCCAGCCAATCATCTCAAATAAACATACCACTTCTATGACTTTTAGAAAGGAGTCACCCAGTTCTCTTTTGGTCAAAACTAGAAAGGAGAACGAAAGAAAATTCATATAATGAACACTAGTCCCAACAGATTTGGTGACAAAATATACCTAGAATTCGGGGACAAAGAAGATAAAATATCCTTAAGAAAGAATGGCATGATATAACATTGCATAAAGATACCCAAACAACCTTGCAGTTAGTTGCAGAAGTAGCATATACACTTGTCCAGAAAAGAGGAGACTCTGGTGTCAAGGGAGATCCTTTAAGTGGGGAACTAGTTGGATTTGTTCTGGGGGATCCTCTATAGTCAATCTGCAATTATAAAGAAACAAGGGATTGACATTCTTGGATAGAAGTAATTAGGAACTCTAAAAAACTAAATCAGTTTATCTTCATCATCCCTACTTGTTAGGGCTAGGAGCATATACAGGATGGAGCTAGCGAAGCTCTCTTTGGTGCTAATCATAGAACAACAACATTTCTCATTGCTTTAGAGGCTCCTGCCTATAACAGGATACATCCATGCCATGTGTTAGAAGCACACATTGGTTTTCTCGATGACCCATAATGAAAATTGCGTCAAGCTGAGTCGATCAACTACTACTTCACAATATAAAAAGTGCATCCAATTTATTAAGTCATTTTGTTTTATTTCATCATATTCTAAAGTCAATTGTGTCCTTTGACTCCATTGGAAATGAATGGTAGTACATAAAAAACAAATAAATTTCATTAGTATATGACTAGCTTATGCTTTTGACAATCACCTTTGGTAATTCTACATTCTGCACAGGGTAAGCATTGTACTTTATGCTCCTCATACTTCGTTGTCTTTTGATGAAGAGATTGAAATACCCAAGTTCAGATCAAGATTATGATTGGTACATGCATCTTAGATTTGAGTAAGTAGAAGTATCCGCTGTGCTTGATGCAAATGCTACTCGCTGACTAATATCCAAATATGTTATTCTTTATCATCATGAAGAAGCATAGATTTTTCCAGTACCTTCATCCTGGGAGATGGAAATCCCTTCACCTTTGAAGGTGGTTGGCTCAAAGTTTGTGACCGCCTCTCTCCCATTGCATTTCATAGCCTCCTTGTCATAAGCCCTGGTTTGGGAGAAATCAAAATCCAGACAGAAGTTTGAGGACACACCGAAATAAACTAACAATAATGAGGTAATAAATCATTATTAGTACCTTGCAGCTTCTATTTCACTGTCGAACTACCTCAGGTATATATACCTGCAGATAAACAGAAAATAATAATTAAAATCCCAGCTTTTACAGATTTCTGTAATGTTCAAGACGAAATCTGATGGAAAGGAAAAAAAGTTCCAGTAGATCCTAAGTTTTCTGAGAAAAAAACCCATTGCATTAACAAACCGTGATCAATCATACGGGTGATAGTACATATGTGATGGGAAGACGAGCCCCAACTAGCTGATATAACATTTACTAGAAGATAAGCTGAGCAGTTCCGGAAGTGGTTTTTCTAAACAAAAAAGTCTTACCCAGGTTCTGAGGCTCCACAACTCTTGCTCTATAGATCTGCATAAAGAATATAAATCAGGTATTCAGCGGTCTTTTAGATTGGTAACATATGAGTCTGGGTCTACACAAGGTGCATACTGCAGACCGAGCCAGCAACTCTCTATTTCCAATTGGGTCGGATACAATGATAAGCCATTACTGGTCCCGACATCACTAATACACCCATATTGCGCATACCCAGTTTCGAACATGTATCTTTCTAAACATAATTTTCCAAGCCGAGTACCAGTGCATACCCAGGTTCGAATATGCATCTTTTTAGATATAATTTCCCTAGCTGAGTATCAGTTGAGCTATGCCCTAAGAGCTTCCAGAATTGTTTTTGATATTACAAGTAATGAACACTAAACAAATTAAAAATTGCATGCATATAACTCTTGGATAACCTTACTATTCTAGGGTTTTATTCCCGCTGAAAAATGCAATATTGGCCCTTCCAGTTACGTAACTGAAATATAACCATAAAACGGTTCATTATAGCATAATAAGATCATAAAATTTCCATTAATCATAATTGAGAGACTAATAAACCAAATTTCATCCTCATTTTCGCGATCAAATCTTATATCAAAACATGTTCATGCTTGTTTTAGACTTCTAAATACAAACTCAAATTTTAAATCTCCATACACATTCTCCAACATAACTTTTAACTAATCATTTTATCTCTCACGCTTTTATCTTATACAAAATTTTTTATACAAAATAATAACACTGTTTAAAGTTGATTCCTACAATGGATACATGTCGTAAATATGACATGTTCAGAAGTTCCAAAAGCCAGGTATGGAAATAAATTTTGCCAAAAAATCTCTGTTGGGCATTTTTAACCTTCATCATTTGATACACTGAGACGAAAATTTTCTCTTGTTCTAACTCTTTTTCTGTCAATCGATATAATATTTTTTGTCACCTTTTTTTAATTATAAAAGAGAAGTGTTTCAGTCACTTAATAAACTATCATATTAAATGCATTATGTTCATAATCTAATGGATTCTACACCTAAGCAACCGATCCCCATGATCGTAGGGACCCGGTTGGTAAGCTTCTTCTAGAATTAAATTAGGTCCTTATAAGTCAAATTAATCTTTTATAAAAAAAAATGAAGTTTGCTTGGTAGCTTTGCATTTGAAAAGGGAACTGCTTTTCTATCTTAATCAGTAGCCAGTCTGGATTTAAAATATTCTGCACTACAGACTGCGATATCCCGTGGACTTCAAGTCTGACCAGTTCCCTTCAACAAACGGCATAGGCAACACTTGTCTTTTTTATATACCCCTATTATTATTATTTTTTCTGTTTAGTAAAGAGGGTGTAACTTAGATCAACTGATAAGTTTACTACTTTGTGACAATGAGGTTACGGGTTCGAGCCGTGAATAAAACCTCTTACATGAAGTGTAGGAAACAGACGCAAAGTGATCCGACCCATCTTTGAATCATGCGTTCGAGCCGTGAAAACAATCTCTTACATGAAGTGTAGGAAACAGACGCAAAATGATCCGACTCATCACTGGATCCTGAGTAAATGCAAAAACGTAATGTATTGGGTTATACAGTCAAAGACGTTATTATTGGTTTGAAAGTTGTTACGATAGATGTAATAAGAGACTAGTTGGTGGTGTAAAAATATGTGCTATGCAATGATAAATGTTACATCTTGAAAGTACAAGACTCAAGTGATGTATGGGTTGGGATATACTAACCCTACTTTCCTTACCCACTTTGTGACCATGAGACACGTGGCAGCAGCCTCACCACTCCCTCTTGCTGCCACGTGTCGTGCGATCACGCGTCACCTCACCCCAGTTGCGTAAGGGGATCTTATCCCGTGCTGTATAGTGAAAATCACCTACAGTGTAGATGTCATCATTAGAATCAGTGTGACACGTCTTTTTCTATCATATAAATAATTTGGGTTAAATTCTAATATGAGAAGGCTAAATTACTGTGGGCCCACTATGATTTCTCCAATTCTTTGCTCAGGTTACTTATCAGGGCGCCAACCATTTGAGCTGATTTAAACATTAAATTATTAAATGAGTATTTTTTTTGAATTCGAATTCGAGATTGATATTTAAATACTATTCAATTTTAAGATCGAATTCGAGAGTTATCGAACTCGAGTCAAACTCGAACAGTATTCGATCAAAAATTAATGTAGAATTTATTTTAAAAATTGCATGTATCATGGAAAAACATGCATTTTTAGTTGACATTATTAAACCATTAATTTTTTTTTTATGAAACATTAACTTGTTTAAACTATTGTATGTATCAAATAAATATACTAATATAACACCAAAGCATGTATAATTTTCATATATATTATAAGTTCAAACATGTTAACGAGCTACTAAATCGAACATCAATATGTTTAAGATTATGTCACTAAATATTTGAGTCAAGTCGAATTCCATCTCCAATTTTATGAAATAGAGAAAAAAATTCAAACCGCACGTTTACACTCCTACTCCTTGGTTGGGTGGGGATGAGATCACCTCACGCACTTTTTCCTCACCCCACGCGTCACCGCGCGACACGTAGCAGTAGGGGTGGATGGTGAGGCTAGACGAGGGTGATCCGCATCTAGCCTCACCACCCAACCCTACTGCCACGTGTTACGCGGTGACAGAGATTTGGAGTGAGAGAATCCTAATCCGGTTGAGTGACGCTTTTGGTTTTGAGGCAGATACGTCATTCTTAATTCCTAAAAAGTAAAAAGTGGATAAGCACCGAATTATTATACTCTTAAATACTTAATTAGTGCTGAAAAGATCATAAGATAGCGGCCATATGGGGTGGCAACAAAAGGGACCCGCTGGTCCAAATGAGAACTGATGAAATTATCCTTTTCATTTATGGATTTGTTGTCTCTTTGGAGCTTGGAATATTATCCTGTTTGTTGATTACAGCTATATGCCTTGGAGGCCTGGTCGGTGGTCGGTAGAACCACCGCTATTTCTTCTTCGAGAGGGAGATCATATCATCGGTTCAAATCATAATAGACCTCAAGTGAAGCAAAATATGAATCCTATAATCACGCGACACCACGTATACAAGCTAGTCTACGGTTTATCTTGTTTTAATAATGACCAGTTTGTATACGTGGCTTCGCGTGATTATAGGATTCATATTTTGCTTTATTTGAAGCCTCCGCTGATCTGAACCGCATATCATCTAGTGTGAATACACTCTTTATTTCTGAATTATGTGAACTTTAATTTAGTATTGGAAAACAACATTTGAACAATTCTTCAGAACTCACTTTTAATATACCGGACATTATAACACAATATTTTTTTTTCTCTTTAAGAAAGTATTTGGATCTTTCTCGTGTAATTTCGTGACATCGAAATCAGTATGTTATTTGTAAAGTTTGAATTGAATGAAACATTTTTCTTTGACTTTAGAATATGATGGAATAAAACAAAATGACTCATTAAATTGCATGCGATTCTTATATTGTGAAGTAGCACCGCAATTTTCATTATGGGTCATTGAGAAACAATCTCTGTGTGTTTCTAACACATGGCTATAGTTGTGTACATCCGACTTCCTATACCCGTCATAGGCAGAAGCAATGAGGTAATGTTATTGTTGTTATAAGTTATTTGTAAAACTTAAAAATAGACTATATGAAGATTTTGAAATGTGATACTGGAACTGTGAAATTGCTTTTGCGTACTTTCGTTGATGAATAAAATAAATGTTTTCCTCAAGATAAAGAACTGCGGAATAAATCTGGACAGACATAACATACAACAACTTAACAATACACATCAAATATATCGCATGTTCTAAAAAAGGTGAAAAACAGACAAATAATACATCCATCTTAAATGATAGAGAGTTTGTTTATAGTAAAAACACCGATTCTAACTGAATTACATAACATGATTTATTGAATTTGATTATTAGATTTAGATGTACTTAAGAGTATTTGTCCATATACATCATTGTCACACTGTCCCTTCATTCCTCGTGCATATTGAATCTTGACTTCTCTTTGTTCCTTCTCTTTCTCTAGTTCGCACTACACAGTCTACACTAGTATGCTTTCTCTTTTATAAAAGGAACTTGATCTCATCTTTAAAGTTTTTTTTATGTTAAAATACTAATATATTAATAAGAGAAATCAAAGTATCAAGGAGATGCAACCTATACAATCGTTCTACTTGTAGGTCAGCATGTACTTTTTAGTAATGTAAAGCAAATTTAAAAAATAGTAACATCGCATATGTCTAAAATGTGAGGGTAGATTTTATACATCATTCTATACACATGAGTGAAGATTCTATGTGTTACATCCCTAGATACAAATAATTCTCATTCAAAAATACATTTGTTCCGAGCTTGTCACATATGATACATCGTGGCAGTCAATGCAATTTTTGTCGCCTTGCCTCTCAGAGCTTTCCCTTTGAGTCTGCGCGAGCTCCACGATAGTAGTCTGCTAATGGAGCTAAGTCCCCGTGGTAGACCTAGCCATGCCGAGATAGTTAGCCAAACATGTCTGGTAGCCGAGCAGAAAAAGAGAAGGTGCTGCAGCGTCTCTTGTTCCGCTGAGCAGAGGTGGCAAGCTTTGTCTTCTAAGTAAACGAGCATTTTTTTGTGGGAAGCCTGTTTAGCCTAGTTGTATTGGGAAAATCACCTTTTGTCCCTCTGTCCTATGGCTATTCAGTCGATTGTCTCCCCGATGTTTAAAATTACATACATAACCCCCCTGTGCTTTTGAACTGATGAAAAAATGGCATTTCTGTAATTTTTTTCTACCGGACGCGTTGTAAAGACAAAAATGCCCATGTCACCAACGTCTCTAAAAAACGAGAGAAAGATTACAAATGAGGTAATCAATCTTCAAAAAACCCAACAAAATATAAGGCAACAAAATCACATTTACCTACGTCACACACGAAGTACATCCTGCCTTTTGAAGGTCTTTCCGTCCTCACAATTCTGATATCAACATCTATTCCACATTTGCATCTCTTTTGAACATACCTCGGATACTTACATCAACCACACACGTAGCCACCATAGCTGTTACAAGAAGATCTGTTCATGGTAGCTTCAATCTGAGCATGGAGTTTACGCCTTCAATCTGCAGAAGAAATGCAGAGAGAAAGCATGAACGGACAATGTGTTGTATTTATTGAGACTTAGGTGATTTGGTTAATCAGTTTAACATGACCTTTATGTTGGGGAGGGGTATATTAGTCCAAGATTAAGCAAGATTAATTTACATTTTAAAATAGCCCCTTAACGGGCGCGTGTCATGTACGTCCAGCAGGAAAAAATTACAGAAATGTCATTTTCTCATCAGTCCAAAAGCAAATGGGATTATGCATGTAATTTTAAACATCAGAGGAGCAATCGACCGAATAGTCATAGCACATGGGGCAAAAGGTGATTTTTTCAGTTGTATTTTGCATAGTACTCTATACTTTGGTGGTTGTATCTGAACTTTGTGGGTTTCTATTGTTCACCTTCGTGTAAATTTCGTAAATGATATAGATCAAGATCATTCAGCAGTCTCTTACATAGGGAAAAAACAAGGTTAGGGCTCAACTAATTTCATTTTTATATGCATCTCCCGTCCCGATTAGATCTGTTGTATGATTTAGATGTATAAAATTATTATAAAGCAAAATATTTAAATATCCCTAGTTGTAGGTACCGTGCCTAAAATAATCTAGAGGTCTATGTATAATCTAATTTTTCGTCCTTAACTTGTGTCACTGTCATTTAAGCCTATAACGTAGGCATGTTTCCATACCAAAATATTTGGCGAGTAGAGAACGAAATTGCTCCCCTTTTTGCAAAAACCACTATGTATTTATAACACGTGTAATCCGATCTTCACATACTCCGAGAATCTTTAAACAATGAGTAATGACGTTGTTGTTGTTAGAAATTCCAATACTTGGAGATGAAGGAACACACTTCCAATTACTCTCCACCTCGCTTATATATACTACTCTCTTCTTTCCCAAAACCCACCTTCAAATTAATCTCAAATATAACAAACATTTTCATCCTCTGTTCTTTGTTTCTCTGTAACTCTCTGTTTTTTCAGCAAAAAGAAACAAGCATTCCAAGTTCAGATGAAAACCAAATCTTCAAAACCCAAATCGGAATCGAGACTTCCTCCAAGAAGAGGTCAGATTAAAGTGATGATATTCAAGAAATTGGCCGGAGCGATCGCCGGCTATCTCAGAAGGAGGAAGTGCTGCCGAGAAGGCAGAAGAGGAGGACGCTGTAAAGTAAGTTCGGTGGTTCCTGGATGACCCAATCCTTGCTCCGGAGAAGATTGACGGTCGGTAGCGGTCGACGTCTCCGTTGATTGTCCGTTGTTGCAGTAAATTAATTTATCCCTTAATTTTCTTCTAATTATTGCCGTCCGGCATGCTTTCCCGATTTTAACGGAAGCTCCGGCGGTAACTCATATTAGAAGTACATTTGTTTTGTCCCCCATTAGGTGTCAAAATTTTTGTACTGTTATATGTTGCTTTTAAGTGTGAAATATTATTAAGTATATGTCTATCTATTTTCCTCCTCCCAGCCCGTCTAATCATATCAAGTTATTTGGATAAGTTTAGTGATAGAGTTTTGCAAGATAAATAGATGTAGTACTTTCGTTTGAATACAAGATTATGTTGTGATTTCTAAAGCCTTTTTTTTTGGCAGATGTTGTACTTCTAATGTAGATTGTTGACGTGTTTTGTTCTTAAATCAGAGCCCAAATTCCATAAGTATTTGTAACCCCCCGTCCCCCAAAAAGAAAATGGCGTACTCATTTCATAAGATTTTTCACATGCTAGATTATTATAATTCGGTCTGTTGGTTCACGCTTGTTGATTATCAGGGTTCCTTTTTGTATTAATAATGTATAGTTTTCTTTTCTTCTACCTATTATGGTTGCATGGAAGAGTTGGATGGAGATGTAAGTTTTGCCTGACATGTTAAGAATTAACCCCAACGACATGGTTCCTCTGTTTGAGTCTAGAGCTAGGAAGTTGCCCATCTTATTCCCAATGAAAGTGGCTGTTTACAAATCCAACACAAAGTGTGGAGTAATGTTGTGTACAACAAATCAATTGCAAACACGGGAGTCTAGTGCACCGAAAAAGACATTTAATGTATAGTTTTCTTTTCTTCTAACTATTATAGTTGCATGGAAGAGTTGGATGGAGATGTAAGTTTTGCATGACATGTTACGTCTTGAAAGTATTTATGTGGCAAATAGACATCAAGCTCAACCTTAACTCTTAAGAATTCACTCGACGACATGGTTCCTCTGTTCGAGTCTAGAGCTACGAAAATACCCATCTTATTCCCAATGAAAGTGGTTGTTTACAAGTCCATTCGGCTCGAAAAGTAGATTATATGTGCGTACCCAGAATGAACACTTTGTGAAGGGTACCTTTGATGCAGGACATCACCCATATAGCCTGCTAGAATTAGCAACTTCTTGTCAAAACACCACGGCCCTTTATCCATTATTCTTCTCTTCTTCATCTTGAAACTGGAACAGAAAAATATTTCCAACCCAGATATGAAGCTCTCATTCCGTGACTTTTATCTCCCAGGCCCGCCTCATTGTTTTTATGAGAGCATTGACATTCAACGGCTTGTGAGTCAGCACTTTGCCCAGTAAACATGACGACTTCAACGAACTTTTCTTCTCTTCATCTATACTGGGCAGCAGCATAACTTCCTCTTCATCATCCCTCAAAGTGAGATTGCTGCATAGTTTCTCCAGTTCTTCTGCAATTCCGCAAGACACTTGTCGCTGAGGGACCGGTTGGTATAAATACTGACGGTTTTGAATGGAGGAGTGGCAGAAAATAGTGAAAAAGGATCAAAATAAGCAAATATGAAATTTCTTCCATTAGCAGAGCCTTAGGGAAGGGTAACCATGCCAAGCACGGGGAAGCTTTCATTCTAGAGAGAGAAAACACTCGGATCAGAGAGGAGAAGCTCTTAGTATTTTTCGACAATCAGCCCATGGAACAATTAGTAACAGTTCAATTGATTAGTTGAAAATATGCTCGAGGGAGAACACGACTCCGTCAAAGCTCTATAGATAAATATGCTTTTTCCGTGTATCTGTGAATATTGTGAAGTAACAGTTGATCGACACATCTTGACGCATCATTATGGGTCATCGGGAAACAACCTCTGTGTGTTTTAACACATAAATATGGTTGCGTACATCTGACCCCTCCATGCACTGCCATAAGTGAAAGCCTTTAAAACAATATGGTAATGTTGTTGTTGTTGTGTATGTATGATTGTATATGTAAGTGTGTATGCATTCGCTTGTGTATATGTGTGCATACATTCACATGTGTATATATGTGTGTTTGTGTATGTGTCTAAGTATGTACGTATATATACAAGCATGTGTGTGCATGTTTAGGGGAGGATGTCTCTAAATTCTTTGTTTCGTATGATGTGCCACTGTTACTTATGATTGTTATTCTAGTAGACGGTTAATTGAAATATTTAAAACATGAACATGTTAACAATCTTATTAATGATGCACGCATCAATCTGCTATGCGTGAGTATTTTCACCACATTTGGTATAATCTTCTGTTATACAAATGAAGTCATTTGTAAAGATGGAAGACCTTAGGCATGTTGGAAAAATTACTTTAAATCTTGTGCTCCAACCTTATATAATGTTATATGATCAATTGATAGGAGATTTGATGAAGTTTGGAGTGTTTTATGAACTTGGAATGGAGATTGAAAATTTTCTTAAGATATCAAGCGCTTGATCTAAGAGAGCGATCTCTTATAAAACTGTTTTCTGAAGAGATCAAACACTTAATTTAGAGTGCAATCTCTTGAAAAACATTCTAGAAATTTTTGTACTGACATCAAGCTCTAGATCAAGCGCTTAATGTGACATTAAGTGCTTAATCTAAGAGCTTTATGTCTGCTAGTTCATGAAAAGTTGCAACTTTTCACCAAGAGAAGTTGCAACTTTTCACCAAGAGACGTCTGCTTTCAATTTGAACGATAACCAACCAGATTGGACATTAAATTCTCTGTAAGAATGTGTTTTTAAGGTGGGAATTAACTACTTAAAACCTAGATAAAGAAGGCTTTGACATGTTAAAGGAAGGTTGGCAAACACTTGAAGTTTGATGAAACCTTAGAGAATTTCTGATGGAAATTTATCCTCTCTTCTTCTTTTCTTCTTTCGTCTAACAACAAACACTTCTACGGGCAAGCTCAAACTTTCTCTTGGAGAGCAACCAAAAGGAAGTAAGTCGTTATATGCTGGGAAGCATTTGTCTGATGTTCAACTTGCTCAATGGCGAAGACAAAATTGCTTTAAGTTCATAGACATCTCGAGTCTCGTCTCGGCTTTGTTATTCTATTTGTCCTTTTGTCAAGCGTCATAATATTGTTGATTTATTCATTACATCATCTTTGACTATCACATGGTTGTTGGTTGTATATGTTTATTGTCACCAATGTCAATCGAATTCTTCATATACTAGATCCCATTTGTATGATGTTCTTAGTCATCTTATTGAACATTAAATTCATGTGACAGAGTGATTCATTTGAATACCTCTTGTTCATGTTTGGTATCATATCCAGCCGAATTTTTCCAACAAGATAAGTAATTAAATCATGAGTAGTAGAGCATGCAGAATCACTAACCCATAAATAATAGTTTCTAAAGTTTATATTAAAAATTGTTTATATGACGATCACTAATATGATCTCAGAATCATCTATAGTCGCACTTGTTACTGACGACCAAGTTATAATTTTAAAAAGTACATTCAATTTAATTATAGATTTTGAAGAATGTGTATTGGCCACTTTAGGTGGGAAAAAGCGCCGTTTCCACATAAGCTTCCCATTTTTTTATTTTTTATTTTTATTTTTGGAATGGGAGGAGAAGCTTCCGAATTTTAAGTGTGAAATCTCAAAAGTTGATTCCCTTTTGCATGATTGAACAAAAAGAAATGGGGTGAGATCTGAGGAGGTTGGAAAGGAGTCAAAATATGAGGCCTCCAGTCACGTCCCGCCACGTGTAAAAAATATTGTCAGTGGTCCCACCACATTCAATTTTTTTAAAAAAAAGACAAGTTTTTTACACATGGCGGGACGTGATTGGATGTCTCATATTTTGTCTCCTTTCCAACCTCCTCTGATCTCACCCGAAAAGAAATGATGTTTTTATATTGTGCAGTTAATGACTAGGATTTCCATAAAAGATCTCAGCAGTGTTACTACTAATATTTTATTATGAGGCATTAGTTTTATAAAGCTGGCTTTTTTAAAGTGTGATCCTGCGTTGTTTTGTGCATCTCCATTAACAATGGAATTTACTAATTATATTCCATCAGTACAAATCTTTTGAAATGTTCAAAGCACGATATATATATATATATATATATATATATATATATATATATATATATATAATAATAGTTGACTTCAGTATCATTTAATGTATTCTATCTAGTCATTTTCTTTTTTAATCTTTTACCTAAGGCTTTGGTCAGGTTCCGAAATTGTAAAAGTAAACGAATGTAGGAGATGGAGAATTTTCATCTCCTTTTATAGAACTTTCATTGAACATTGTTAAAGTTCAACACGTCTAATGATTTATGTATTGTTCTGGTTTTTCCATAACTTTTAAGGATTTTACTCTCTGTCTTTTGTATGTCGTGTATAGATACATAAAACACTTGAAATAAAAATTACAATCAGAAAAGTTACCAAAGTATATGACACTTGAAGAAAAGTTAGTATAATATACAAATCACTAAACCGTTCACCATAGTTAATAGAAATTATGCTCTTTTTATCCTTCTCATTTTCTTTCAATCCAATCAAAACAAGCATTTTATTTACCACACATTTCCTTTTAGTCTCCCCTTTATATGAAAGAGGAAAAAAAAGAACCCCAAGTTTTGTTGTCATTGATTTACAAGTATTGTTAGAACACTAGGACATAGCTCAGTTGGTATTTGGGTTGTGATAATTAATTGGAAGTAGGTTCCAATGGGGACACGCGCACCTATCTAGGCCTGAAGGCAAATGCTGAATCCGATCCAATTGAATGCTGTGTTACAGGTTTGGTTTGCAGTAGGCTCTTTGTGTGGATTCTGACAACACCTTACCAATCTACCAGTCCGTTAAACTTTTGATTTGCATCATCCACGAAACTCCATGAAACTGGATAGTAAAAATTCCGAAACCAGATATTTCTCCTTTTCGCTTGAATGAAGTATCGTTAAACAGTGAACCCCAAGAGAGTGCTGACGGATGTATTACTTACTCATTAACAATTAAATGGAATTAAGTGATATTACTACAGTAAGTAAGCAATTAAGTGTAAGGAATTAACATTTCAAACATAAATGAATGTGTCTAAAAGAGAGAGGGGCTTGTGTAGATCTTATTGGTTAATGAATAACTAATAAGATGTCTTTATGCTTATTTATTAATATTCCAAAAATAAAAATTTAACTAATAAAATGTATTGTACTTATTAATACTTAAAAACGAGAAAATTTTACAATGTACAGTGCATAACGACTCATAATGGAGGCAGACTGTCTGTATAGTAGAAAGATTTTATGATACTACAAAAACGAGAAATGAGTAACTTTTGACAAATAAAGTAGTGTCACATAAGAATTTATTATGCCAACATGAAATATAGTGATTATTTATTGCAAAAGAACTATATATATCTACAAATTTGATTGACTTAAAATAATAATTCACAAGTATTGTAGCATGTCAACTTAATAATTATTGGTTAATGGTGTAATGGTTACTCATAAACTTTACTATAAAAATTACAAATACATTCGTTTTTTTTTCATTCACTCAACTGCATCGGCTAAATCAAATATATAAAAGATCAATATGTGCATTATTCCACTTAATCAAATTTTTATTTCTAATTAAGTTATAAACACACTTTTTTTATTTTAGAATATGATGGAATAAAGCAAAATGACTTACTAAATTATGTGTGCTTCTTATATTGTGAAGTATCAGTTGATCGACACAGTTTGACGTAATTTTCATTATGGGTCATCGAAAAACTAACATGTGTGTATTTGTAACAAATGAATATAGTTATGTATATCTGACTTTTTATGTTTGGTTATAGACATCATCATCATCATCGGTATCCAGTATATCTCAACGACAGCATAAACTATCGTTAGGGTCTGGGGAGGGTAAGTGGTAGGCAGTTGTCTCAAGGAATAGAGAGACTGCTTTCAGTGAGACCTCCGACCTTATATGTACCTGCATAAATGATATGATATGATATGATAATAAAGATATGGTGTGCTAGTGTCTTCTATACGTACATAAGTCTTTAAACGATACGGTAACATTGCTGTTGTAAGCTTTGGTCTGGGTGTGGGATCGCTAACAGTAACAATTCACATATTGATCTTTTGGAAGAAACACCCAACACCTCGCTACGTGGATTTCAAATCTTGGAAGCGAAGAAATTGAGGCAAGACAAAACACCGCCACATTGCAGTCAAACAGTAACTCCACCTCTTCTCTTAAAATCACTTCCACGTTGGAGCTCCTAACCATATTTCTAGCCTCTGCTTCTTCTCTCTGTTTTCTCTCTGTTTTTTCCAACAAAAAACAAGCATTTCCAATTCACAAAAATGGCAACCAAAGCTTCAAACTTGAAGAAGAAATCACAAGCAAAACTTCCTCCTACAAGGGGTCAGATCAAATTTATGATTTTCAAGAAACTAATCCGAGCAATTTCAGATATCGCCGGCCGTCTCAGGCCGAAGAAGGATGTCGGCTTTAAAGGAAGCACAATGGTTCCCGTAGATTCCCGCCGATCAAATTTGTAGGAGAATCCATCTAGAGTTATCAACTGTCTTGTTTGTAGGATATGAAATAAGCCGCGTTCAAGGCATAGTTTATTTGGTATATGAGATTTGTTTCAAGAGATCAAGAGTGATTCTAAAAAGACGTACATTATGAGTGTTTCATTACTGGCTTAGTTTTCAAAAACACCTTGTATGGATTACAGTGTAAACCTTACCTAAACTAGGAGGCCCTGGACTTCTGATTGTATAATTTACAATGATCTTTGAAACTGAGAAAGTGAAAACCTTTAAGACCATAGTATGATATTTTGATAACTATATAAAATAAGTCAAAAGTTTCTGGTGAAGAAAGGTGGGCCCAACGATATGAAATAAGTCAAAAGTTTCTGATGACGAAAGGAGGGCCCAACACGACCTGCCCCAGCAATTAAGACACGAAATATTTTAATACGTTAACTGACAACCGAATTCTACAGTACCACGTGTGAATTTAGTTTTATTTTATTGTTAGATTTCAAGTTTACTTACACATGCATGATGATTCAAAAAATTAATATTATATAGAAGAATAAAAACATCAATTGTTAAATAGTATTTAAAGAAGAGGGGGAAATAAAATATAATATATATAAATAGTATCTAAGGAAAATTACTTTTATATAGAATAATACAAACATAAATGGTCATATAATATTTAAAGAACAGGAAAAATTGAAACATAATATATATATATATAGTACTTAAGGAACAGGGAGAAAAATAAAACCTAATATATATAGCATTTGGATGGAGAAACGAAAAGAACAGAGGGGAGTCCCACAGAGAGGCTACGGGGAAGAAAATGGAGAGAAAGAACAGGAAAAACGAATCGGTTTCTCGAGTAACCAATCTATACATAAGGAATTAGTGTTTTCCTATTTTATTTATTTGTTTTATGTGATCGTACGAATGTATGTGCAAATACATATGCATATTGATTTACTATTCCTCCCGTCCGAAAAATACTAGTCTATTTTTATTTTAAGTTGTCTAATATTGTCACTTTACAAAAAAAAATAGAAGTATATTGTCACCAAAAGTTTCTATAACATCCTTTTCATTATCATGGTAATTAATACAGAAGAGAGAAAGCATGCTTTAAAGAAAAAGTATAATAGGCAAATATTTTGGAATGGATTAATTAGTTGCTAAAAAAATTGATGCTTAATGGATATGAAGGTTTATAGATGGACTGTGATGAATTCGTACGTTTACTTTGAGCTTTCAAGGATTTGATGATGGTAATAATGAACATGAAACATTTGATTTTGATTCTACACGATTGAGAGTCAATTGGAGATGTATTTGGTGTTGAAAAGAGTTACAGAAAACGTTTATGCAGTTCACATGATTCGTTCTACTTGAGCGGTTGGACTTATGACAACCTTTCAGAGTTCTACTTGAACGGTGGGACTTATGACAACCTTTCAGAGTTCTACTTGAGCGGCGAGATTTATGACAACCTTTCTGAGAGTTTTGTGAAACCGTCCAATTCAGAAGGTCAGACGTCTGATTTAATTCAGAGCTGGACATATGTTTATTAAATAAAACATGAGTTTTGGCCATATTTGCTTATAAGATTCGATCACGTAATTGACATATAAGTATCTTTTTGAGGCTAACATTATGAGTTGACGCCAGCTAATCTCTGGCAACACATTGTCAAAAAACAGTCCAATCCAGAAGGTCACACGTCTGATTTAGTTCACAGATTGAACTATGTTTATTAAATAAAACATGAATTTTGGTTATATTTGTGTATAAGAATAGATCACGTAATTGACATGCAAGTATCGCTTCGAGGCTAACATTTTCAGTTGACGTCAACTAATCTCTAGACAACCCATGGTAAAAAAAACAAAAGACCCTCTAGAAAACCTACTTGATTATCAAGCAGTGCAGGGCAAGCTATATGCGAAGGTTTTCATTTTTCTTTTTCTTCTTAAACTCAAATCCACCCCAAATTTTGTAATACAACATTTACGCCAATCATATCTAAATCAATGATCTCCATAGAAAACATTTTCTATTCTCTCTCTTTTTTCTAGGAGAAAAAAAATTCCTGTCTTGACTTTTTTTTCTGCTAGACGAAAAAAAGATTCCACAGTCTTGATGCTTAACGATTTTGCCAGTTGCTGCGATTAGTCTACATATCTTTATCTTGAAGCCCAGTCTATGTCAAGGCTTATCGATTTTCACTTCAATCAGATATTCACACCCGGAGGACTTGACTATTTTGATCAATGATTGTTTCATACTTGAAAGCCTTGAGAAAGGGTTTTGATAACCTCAGCCCATAATCCATCACCTCTCTCCTCACAGCATGACACGTGACAGCATGGAAAGGTGGTGAGGCTAGATGAAGGTACCCGCATCTAGCCTTACCACCCTCTCCTGCTGCAACGTGCCGTGCGGCGAGGAGAGGGGTGAGGGATTTTGGATGAGAAGATCTCATCCCCTTCAGAAACCATCCATTTTTTAAGAAGGTTTTGCCACCAGGATAAGAGGGTTATGATGTCTTCTGGTAATGTCTCTAGATATTGGTCAAAAGAAACTCATGACTTGACTGATCAGGAATATCGTTTTTCATCCATATATATGAACTTCAGCTTGTTTATCGTACATCAGAGGATAAATACTTCGTTCGGTCTGCTTTATTTTTCTATTCAATTTTTATGCTAACTTCCACTTGTCGGTCCCTAAACCAAAAGAAGAAGAAGGGTTACATTTGTTGGAAATAATTCAAATGAGACAAAATTGACTTCTCTACAGTGTGCTTGTGAAATAAAGCAGTGGTTGTCCTGCCGAGCTCAGAGCAGGTCGGATCGATCTGCCATGCCAAGATAGTCCAGGTAGCGCAATTAAATTTGCGTTCTGAACAATCAGCCAACCTGCCGGCCTTAGGACAATAGCACTTCAGAACAGTAGTTTGTGCATCAGCCTTCCAGCCGAACTCAACTCAGGTCGGATTGATCAGTTCAGACTGCGCAATTAGATTTGCTTTCTGGACAGATGAACGACCTGCCGATCTCAGCACCTCAGCACAACAGAACAACAGTTGTGCTACCAGCTGCTTCAGCCGAGCTCAACGCACCAACAGAGCTCAGTATGGTAGTGCTGTAGAACAACGAATGCTCTCAGCGAAACCGCAGAGCTTAGATCGGTAACACCGCACAATAACAGTGTTGCACTATCACTCGATCAGCCGAGCTCAGCACACAGCAGAGCTCAGCTCGGCAACAACTTCAGCAGCTCAGTAGAGCAAAGAATTCAAGGTGAGTTCATGACTCTGTCCTTAAGACGCATTGCTCCGATATACTGTGCCCAACCAGAAGGAACAATCTTCTCCCATGATAAAACAGAATCAGTTTAGACGAGCTGCACTGTAGCGTATGAACTCAACAAACCAGTAACCTGTCCTGACTTCTCGGATAACTTGAAATGCTGAGAATATTGTGTATGCGGGAGGATGATTATGCAGAGAGGGAGATCACAGAGAAAGAGGATGAAGATGATTACGAATCTAGAATTTTTACTGAGTGACTACAGAGGTCAGCTCGGCCTCTATTTATAGGGAAAATATGAGGTCGGTCTGTTGCAGTTAGTTCATCCATCGCCATAGGATCAGATACCTGATCGGCCTGAATCCTTGGATCTGATAACTACATCAAGTCTGTCCACATCCGTCAGATCAAATAACTGTTCAATCTGAGCCTTCAGATCATAACAACTTCAGGCCAGCTCGGCACAGTTAAAGCTCAACAACTTTTCAAACTTAAACCTTAGCCAATCCCAATAACCTGGAGAAGTTTAAATTTGAACAAACTTTCTTCCCAGCTTACAGGATCCGACCCGCTCTGCAACATGAGCCCATTAAGCCCGCAGCTCAGTCCGCAACCTGAGCCCATGCCCAGGCACCGGCCGAGTTGAGCTGATTTTATCCCTTACTTTGATCATTAATTTCTCATTCACATGGTATCGTAATTGAGTGATTCAAAAGGCTAAAATTATCTGCTTATTACGTGGATAATTAAGGACTCATTAGTTTCCACTAATCATTAATAAAAACTAATCATAACTCAGCTCAAAGTATGTTGCTAACCACAGTTTGCAACTTGACACAATTCTTCCAATTTTCTCTAACAACATTATCGTATTCAGGATCTTAATCAATTTTCAAACTTTATGTTTTTAAAGGTGGTTTCTGGTGCATTACGTTTTTGTGTTTGTGTAAGGTTCAGGGAGAGGCCGGATTGCTTCGCGATCTGATATACACAGTGTTACCTTACATTTTGTGCAAGAGTCTATTTTCGCAGCTCGAACTCGTGACCTCAAAGTCACAGAGCATCAATGTGGATATGTTTCTATTTTGATAATATGGGTTGTTGTTGACGTCGGGTGTGACGTCATCATTCTTGGAAGCGAAGTATTGGGTAATATACTCTTTAGTCCCGACATTTATCTCAAATATTTCTTGGTACCCACGTAATAAAATGTGAATAAATCTTCTGGTCCCCTCAGAATCATTATTAATAAATTATATCTTCTTCCTCCATTTTCTCATCTCAACTCTCACTTCCTCACTCCACTTACCCGTCGCAATTTTCAGATACCAAGAAAATCTTCCTTCAAAATATTTCTAAATCGCTGCCAAATTAAGGATTTATCAAATGGATCGTCAGAGGAAATCACAGAATGAGCTTCCTCCAAGGAGGGGTGAAATTAAGGTGAGGATTTTTAAGACAATTGCAAACACAGCAGCTGCAATTCTTACCGGTGGAGATGGCCGGAAATCAAAGAACAGTGGCTCCCTTCTATCAAATTTCACCACCCTACGTGAAACTCCAAGTGGGTTCACCTCCGATGGCGATCTTGATGGATGATTTATTTTATTTTCCTTCAAAATTTGCTCAATCTTGCAGCTGATTTGCATAATTATCCGGTTTATAAAAAATGATTAATGTCTGCTTCGAGCATGCCAGCGATATGACCCCTCTATTTCTAATCTCTATGATCAAATCCGTTTGCTTTGGTGCTTCGCCGGAATTTGAACTTTGACGGAAGGCCAACGGCTGATATCTTCTCCGATTCGGTGGGGCAAGAGTTTTGCGATGTGCAATTGATGGGACCATGGTGCTTGTTTTAGAAATTTGTATGGGTCTAATTATGTTAATAATTTATAAATTGTTTGATCATAGAGAGTTATGATTTTATGATTTGTCACTGGCAGGCCTTATGCCACTATTAGTCCCATCTGCACATGGGATGCCAATATCAATACGAATATGGCGTTCAGCAATCCAAGTTGAAAAAGTTTTTCATTTTTTATACATGATATGCTACATGTCATGAGCTGATGTACACACACATATATAAATAAAAGCTAAGTACACGAATAAAACATTATAAAATGTGAGATACATAGTATAATACCGAGTAGATGATAAAAGCACTGCTATAAAATAGGAATACAGACAACTATACAGTAAGGTGGAAAGTTGAAACCATCATAAATTGAAAAAACTTGAGCCCTCAGTTCTAACGAGGCCTAACGACAAATCCAAGTGGACCTAACTCAGAAAGTTTGCTTGAGCGTTTTACAGGAGGTTGGGGATGAGGGGCTGATGGCGAGGAAGCAAAAGATGAAAAGAAAAAGTTGTTAATGAATATACTGAATCAGCTACAAAAATATTTTGTTGTCGTTAGATATACTGAGCATGTATCATTGTTGTATAACTAGGTTTAGGAGTAATGGTTGTTGCAATTTCATTTTCTTGGAAACCCGGCGACAGTTGAAGAATTAGTTTGGATCAGCAGGAGCTTTCGATATGATTCAAAAAAAAAAAGATTACTAGGTCATATCATGCCAAAATTAGCAAATTTGTGCCGAATGTATAATGACAAAATACAGTTGGTCTGACATGTCAGGACATGTCAGTTCAAGAATTCCCCTAAATTAACGGCCAAATATTGTCGGCTAGATATTGTAAGGCATATGCGGCCGCCATCCTGTAACTTCTCTTTATTCTCTAGTGTCAGCTCTAGGCCTGTGAGGTTTGCATTAATCACAACTAAAGTCATCTAGTAACCATTTAAACATTATGACTTATGATTTGATGAAAATTATCATAGGCACATATTATCTTATTATGAAGTGAAACTTATGATGAGAGAAAATTTATTACTGACATGTATCCTCGCATTACGCGGTACATATGATTAAGTGAATTCACAAATAGGTTGGCAACTATACAAGACAAGTCAATCGATATATGAGTTTGACAAATGTGTCAATTAGAATAATTTAAGAAAAGATAAAGATAGGTTTAGCTTGGCATGATTATACAAGTCTGTGTTCAGATATCTCAACTCATCTTACACTAATGAAAGAGGTTGGTAATAATGTGCGCGTGAAAGTTAGTTACTTAATTCTGAGTATGAGAATCAAGAAAATGCACAAGTTATTTCATGTCAACATTGAGTCGTCATCATATAACACAATAGCTCGTTGAACTTATCGAAAGGAGTTTGTTAAAAGACATTTTTACCATGTGAACATTTAGAATCTGACATTAAGGCACTTGACGTTCATCTAACGATACATGTATTGCATGCATTAAGTTGAACACAATATCCAGAAAGACTTGACAGAATCAACAAGTAAAGACCCTGACAGCGGATGTAAAAACATTTCATTCACAGAAATGAAGGAGATGTTCATTATTATTACACTCAAATTCATACAAACAATGACTCCATCCTAAGAAATAGAGAGTTTGCTATGAGACCCCGGTTCTATATATACCTGCATAGATACTCCGTAGAATCATATATATGATGTAAATGGAAATATGCGTTGTGTCTTCACGAACATTAAGAATGCATTTACTAAACAAATCCAAAAAGATTAGCATGATCTGAACCTTTTTAACATAAAAAATTATTTATCTTGATATTGAATTATATCGAACTCTTAAGTAAATATGAAAACCAAGATAAAGTATATGTACAATAGATTTATGTCTTACCCCTTTCAAGGCTTAGTTTATCTCATGTAGAACTTGGAAATTAAACTTATTTAGAATATTTAAATGTTTGCACTGAATAGGTAAATGAACAATAGCAATGGTTACTACATAATTTGTAGTAACTCTCATACATGGATCTGGCTCCATGTCATATGTTTCTTTTTTCTTTTTGCTTTTTTTTTGTTTTGTTTTATTGTCTAGTTTCTTTCTTTATTTATTTATATAGGTACTTGGTCTAGTTTTCGGTTTTGCGTCTATCGGAACTAATTCACAAGTTTGGGAGTGAACAGCTGAATTTTAACAAGCAGTTAAAAGAGGCTTTGGATCCTTCACTGCAAAGAGTACATTGACGCGTGACCCGATGAGACGTAATAATAGAAGATGGTAAGATTGTGTAAAAAATAGCCAAAAAAAAACGTAAGACTAGATGAAGACAGTAATCATGACAAGAAATCTCATCCGCATTAAAATTTTTTAAAATCTAGACGTCTATGTCATTATTTAGGGGTCTTTATTGTCCGAGGTATATGATAGAATATGATGGAATAAAGTAAAATGACTCACTAAATTGACTGCGCTTCTAATATTTTGAAGTAGCAGTTGATCGACATAGCTTGATGCATCATTATGAGTTATCGGAAAATAACCTCTGTGTGTTTCTAACATATGTGTATGGTTGCGTACGTCAAACTTCTCATATTCCATCATAAGCGGAAGTTTCTACGGAGCAATGTTGTTGTTGTATTGTCCGATGAACTTATTATAGTAAGAAAGCTGGGCAAAGATTATTTATTCAAGTGCGGGAAAGCTGGGCTAATTATATCTCCCGTGTCCGATAGCAAATTAAAAGGGGAAATCCACTTGACACCTCCTTCTGCTGAGTGAGTTCCGAGATCGAACATCTGATAGATGAGATGAAATTGCTTCTGCAATTGCTCCTTAAGAAAGCTTCTTTCAGTTCCTCTTCCTCTAGAACCCCCTCTAGAACCCTCCAAAATCGTTCTGAATTTCCTTCGTTTCTGATCGGACGATTCTCTCGCCGTCTACATTCTTCTGCTCCACAACCTCCGTAAATGTTTCTCTCCTTCCTGCTTAAAATCTGAAAAGAAATCCACTAGATTTTATCTTTTTGGTTACCAGTTATCCGAATCTTTAGACTTTATGATGATTTCGTTTTTGAATTTTGTGCTTTGCCGCTTTGGATATTGCAGATCCTTTGGCATTGCTTTCGACATTGATGGCGTCCTTCTTCGAGGCGAAGTTCCTATCGGCGGCTCTCCCCAAGCTCTCAAGCGCCTCTACCAAGACTCGGGTAAATAAACATATAATTAGTAGCTTCTTAGTCTCCTTTGTGTTTTTCTGTTGTCTTAATTCCATTTACGCAATTTTACTGGAAAACAGAAGCAATCATATAGTGTTTTTCTTAATCAAATGTTTGTTTGTAGCCAAATGTAACACTCGTTCCTTTTCTTCTTATATTCATTATCAGGTGGTTTGAGAGTGCCCTATGTTTTCTTGACAAATGGTGAGTGATCCATTCGTGTTAGGTAATAATAGGAAAATTTTGATCCTTTGACAATTTTTTTAGTTTCTGCCTTTTCTTTTTTCTCTTTTTCAGAATATGAAAACGAATGATGTTAGGCTTTCCTTGCGGCCGTATTTTTAAGTGTTTTTGGCTAGAGCTATTCTGCATTATATGGTAAATTATTTATTTGAATTTGAATAGGAGGAGGTGTTCCTGAATCCAAAAGAGCTGTAGATTTGACAAAACAGTTGGGGGTCAACATTTCACCATTACAGGTTCTGTTAGTAGGAAATCTAAACCTTTTCTTCTCTACCTTGCTTATTGGGACTGCTTAGACATCTGGTCTAACGTGGCTGCAGGTGATACAAGGCCACACGCCTTTCAAGGAGCTGGTGACGAGGTGCGCGGCCCAACTTAAATTTGTTCCTTGGTAGGAAATGCTGAGCAGTCAGGGATGCTTGTAGCTCCATTTTGCTAGCATTAGTGGTGTAAGCATTAACATATTCATGCTTACTTAGTTGATTGATATGTTCCTAACCGGATGCTCTAAGTCTTATGGAATCATTAGGATAATTAGCACAACTTGTCCATATTTGCAAGCAACTTGATGCTTTTCTTCCAGCTTAAAGCCTTCATTTATTTCACAAAGAAAAATAACCTCTGGAGTTGTCTCACCGTCATGAGAGCATTCCTAAGAGGTCAATCGTACATATCATGGAATTTATATCATTATATTCTTTCATTTAGAGATTTCCTCCACAGCAGGCTGAATTGGCCTTTCGTCATGTTTTGTTAGATTGCTAGGGATCGTTCTTTTATGATTGTTATGAATTATATTTGATATGGACCTGTTGTCTTAATTTCTCGCGGTTGGCTTTTGTGTTCTTAGTGCTTCATGTTAAATTCCATGCTTCGGATTGTTTTCCTCAAGGTTGAGAGGGTGGTTTATATTAGGATTGACATGATTTATGGTAAGATTGTTACTTTTAAAATTTATCACTTCGAATGTGTCCAACAGATTTGAGAATGATCTCATTGTTGCTGCTGGAAAAGGAGAGCCTGCTGAAGTCATGTTCGAATATGGCTTCAAGTAATGTTTAATTGCGACGCATGTGATTTGTGCTCCTTGTTGGTTGCCTCTTTGGCATTTTTTATTAGCTCATTTATTTTATTTACAGGAATGTTCTTTCCCTTGATGAGTATGCTTCTTGCTTTGAACATATTGATCCCCTGGCTCAGTATAAGACATGGGTGAAGCCTGCTAAACATGGAAGGACCATAAGTGCTGATCCTTGCTGTCAAAGAGTCCAAGCAGTATTTGTTGTGAGTGACCCAGTTGACTGGAGCAGGGACATCCAGGTGTTTGGCTTTCTTAATTAATCTGGCAATACTTTTTCCTTTCTCACTGCTGGAAGTTCAATCTGAATATGTATATACAAGGGTCAAACTCTGTGACTGCTAGAACTTCAGTTTAGCTATGTATTGCAACTTCAAGCACTGAGTCTTTAGAGTGTATTTGGCTGCCAAAAAAAAAAAAAAAAAAAGGTACTTTGCGACATTTTGAGAACTGGAGGACTTCCTGGTGGGGAAATAGCACACCAAACTCATTTGTTTTTTGCAAATGACGACCTTGCTTACCAGGTTTTTTTCCTGAGAGTTATTAGAGCTTACAGTTGAATTAGTTACCAAATAGTGCGTAATGTTCTGACAGCATGCTTTCCTTTGACAGGCCTTATTTCCTGCTGAACGTCTTGGCATGGGGGCTTTCAGAATTGCACTAGAAGCTGTCTTCAACAGGTAATCTCTATGACAAAATAAAGCCATCTTGATCATTACTTCTTATATTAGAGTTTATCTTTTGCCAGCCTGGAGTAAGTTTTCGACTTTTTGGTTATCAGCTGAACTTAAAATTTATGTTTTCTTCCATCTGCAGAATTCACCCGAACACGTTGGAGTACACATCATATGGGAAGCCAAATCCATTTGTCTTTAAGAATGCTGGAAATGTGTTAATGAAGATACTGCAATCTTCTTATAGTAATCCCCATATTCCTAGCGGCAATTTCAAGACCTTTTACATGGTAGGAGACAATCCATCAGTGGACATCAATGGAGCTCGACAGGTTAGTTTTCCCCGAGTAATCCCACCACAACCAATATGCAGACCCTTTTACCAACCGTTTATTTTCTTTATTTTTTTTTAAATATACGCTTCTTTTTGCGTCCCCCCCCCCCCCCCCCCCCTCTTTTCTTCTCAGGCAGGGCATCCTTGGTTCTCAATCTTAACAAGGACAGGAGTTTTCCGTGGAAAACAAAATCATGCTGATCACCCAGCAGACCTGGTAGGTGACTTTTTTAAAAAGATGTCAGGAAACTCGAGGAAACTTTCAAGTTTGCGAACTGCATGGATGAGGATCGTTTTTTGTTCAATTTTCCTGCATGTGTTGTAAGATTTACATTTACTTGAGCCAAATAGTGTGGCTGTTGTGAACGAAAAGTGACATTGAACTAGTTCCTTTTTCGTGAGACCTGAGTTGCCTTGATGAAGTATCCAAGTCTAATCCTTGTGCAGGTGGTCGATGATGTGGAGGAAGCAGTAGATTACATCTTGAGGAAGGAGGGCATTTCTGAAAGCTGATTCTTCTATTACAATTAGGAACTTAACGTTGGATGACCTCACAACCATCAAAAATTTGTGGAGAACATACAATTTTCCCACCCACAACAATATGTACCAACACTTCATCGTTCTTGTATTTAATTAGTTTATGCATTCATCTATTTTAAGAATTTCACTGGTCTACGAGCTTACTAGCATTTCTGGAAGCTCTATTCCAATTAGCAACTTAACGATAGGGCAATGCATTGGCATATAAAATTAATGATACAGCACTTGCTTTCCTCCTTCCCTTTAATCGCAAAGCTTGTAGTCTATCTGAAGTTATTAGAACAATTAAGTGTACTTTTTGCGATGTAACTACAAGTCTCTTCTTCCTTTGGTGATTTTTTGACTGAAACAAGCTCACGCACAAGGGTTGCGGCATTTACTAGATACAGATCTTACCTTATATAGCTCTGCAAAAGCCTACGCATTGATACATGATTACGATATTTCCATATGTAAAACTAAAACATGAGGAGGTACTATAGTTGAGAGAACTCTTGAGGTATGTGGTTGCTCTATCGGTACACAAAGTTATACAAAATCCTTGGGACTGTTAGAATTGAATGACTTGCTTTGGCTGACTACCGTGCTTTCCAAGTGCCTTGTCTAGCGCCATGTGAAAATCCTGGAACGGAACAAGCTCCATCCTGCCAAAAGAGTAAATCCGTAAATGACATGAATTCCATGCAGACACCGGCGACAACCAACCACCTTAAACATTGGAGCACATAATCTCACAGCCAGTTTCACCGCCAAGAAGAAGAGGGTTGGGGGGGGGGGGGGGGGGGAAGAGGTCAAACAATCTTTCTCCCCTCATACCGGGGGAAAAGACCAGAAGGTGCAGCATAACGTAGCGAAAAACTTTTAGGTCTAGTAGTTGAATAACATTTCCTCCATCCTATATATTCAAATTCGATTCCCTTCCACAACTTTTAAAAAAAAAAGGATGCAGCATAACGTTGGCACGCAAACTATGTTCTTTTCATAAACGCATAATTGAAAAGAATCATCACATTAATGGCCTAACAAGCTCTACCAATAGAGAAGGAGCTCTTCTAGTAAACACATTAATGGCCTGTAACCAGACAAATTTTACAGAGGCAATCTCTAATACATCAAGTGGCTCAACTGGTCACGGACTAGTGTGAAAACTGAGAGAGACATGTACTTTGCCAAATTATGCTTTTTCTTAAAGCACCTCAACTGATTTCTATAAGGTGGATTGACTAAGAAAATGGGAAGTATATAAATTCAGTCTTCACTCTCAAGTCCCATAGCAGCTTGGTATATCAAAACGGCAGCAATGATTGCAGTGACGGGTTTTGTGGAGGAAGGATGAAATATACAAACATTGGGGACCGTCTAAAAGACTTCTGCAAATACCAGGAACACTGTTGGGAGTAGTAGACAAAAACTGGCTAAGCAACTTCCAAAGCCTGTAACATAGAATTCGAAAGTTGGACATCTTCCACTTCTCCTTATGGAATTCAATTGCTAGTCTGGGCTCACTTATTTCAAGAAAACCAAATAACTAATGTCCCTAAGAACATAGACAGCACAGAATATAAACTTGCAGAGTTTTCTACGCATTCTAGAGTACTGGATTTGACTGAGGGAACAAAAAACTGATAGAAAAGCAACAGGTAAATATTTGTATATAATACCCCACATGCGCGATCACGTAGTGTGAAGGGAGCAAAGATCAATGCAGAAAGAGACACGTACTCATATTTTAATTTCCCTTCAGAAGCAAGGCCCAACAGATGATCTATCATGACACGACATTCCTTTGCTTTGTCTGAACTCAACCATTTCTGCAACCAGAATCCTTTCAACGAAAGGTCCTACAAGCAGAGATAAAAAAGATTTTCAGGAAAACAAACAGTGGTAACTGACCAACTAGGGAGCATGAAAATAATTCAAGCTCTAGCTAGAAAGACAAGGCAAGAGCTAGGATAAATGCTACTGACTCAAACTCAATTTATTCTCCATCAGAACAGGCAAATATCAAAAGAGTTAAGATAAAACAGCATTCGTTGATTCTACCCTTAATAACTCGGGCTCAATATGTCCATATAGGGCTGTGATTAGATGGAGTAATCAGCATACTTCTATGTATTGGTTATGTTGCGCTACATCTTTATTCGAAGTACAACAGCAATGGAATGGAAAACTAAAAAATTGACCGAAGGAGACTATACACAGAAAGAATTCATCAATGCATACCTTGAATATGAAAGATGTAGTTGGCACAGTTATTGGTTTCTTTGACATACCACCATATGTGACCATGGTTCCACCATTTCTGCAATAGACTGCCCCACAGTTGGAAATCTAGTTGAAAGAAAACAATTGAGACAAAGAAAAAGAGTAACCTATCCCACCTCAAGAACTTGATAACTAAAGATGCAGCATTTCCACCAACGCAGTTGAATCCCAATGCAGGTTCAGGTACACTGACCTGCAGAAGAGCTGAGACATGAAAAAGAGGCACAAGGCATAGATATTCTCCTAAAATTCAGCTATAAGGAAGAACAAAAGAAGACTTCAGGTGATTAGAAAAGGGAACAACCAATACAGAAGAAACACCTCCATTCCTACTTTAAATAGTATCTATCACAAGTCAACGTGTAAAAAAATACCAGAAAACGTTTACTGTTTTTTGCTTGAAGTTCATTCTCTGTGTACACCTCATCAGCACCAAGTTTCTTGAGTCTCTCTTTTACTTGGTCTGATCCTGGCCTGTAGAAAGAGAATGAGAGTACATCATGAGCAAATATCAAATACGCAGCAAAAAGCAAGTTGTACGCAGGTCACAACTTGTCTAAAATATCACAAGATGCCAAGCGACTAAATTCTTAAGTTGTTATTGATATGCAGTGTCGTCTACCCAGGTTCTGATTATAACTGACCAAAGGGCTTTGAGTGAGATTCTCAGTTTACCAAGATCATTTTCATTTATCATGCAGTATCATTCTTATCATCTTTCTTAATATGCAAGAGACTGATCCGATAGAATGTAATTTGTATTCAGTTACTAAAGAAAACAAATCTACTACAATCATGAAGTCCAAAACTACAAGATCACATGATCTAACACTCCATCCTCCGAGAGGGCGTGATGACCATCCATGCATTAAGACATAAAATACAGAGGCACGACCTCAGCAATAAGAGAAGATAAGAAAAGGCCCGCCCATTGCCTCCTATCATGACAGACTAAGTCAACAATAGCAAGCCTAGACAAATGTTCATGAAGAAAATGAGTTAATGGGGCTAATATCAAGAAGATCACCTGTCCCTTATAATATTTATACTGTGAACACCTTGATCACGAGCAAGCTGAATGATGCACTGACCCACAATACTCGTGGCACCATTTTGAACAATTGAATCACCTGCACGACTTACGTGTGAGAAACGGGAAAAAATGACTTTGTGAGACAATATGATAGGATAGCAAACCTGATTTCAAATCCACGAAGTCTTTGAGCATTCTAAGGGCAGTTAAAGGATTGACAGTAACTGTTGCAGCATACTCCATTGGAGTGCTTTTATTGACTTTGTGCCAGAGACTTTGCTCTTTTACCACATATGTTTGCCATGTCCCTAAGTGTGCAGAAGTTATAAAAACTATATCTATTGCAGAAGTACATAGAGAAATTTGTTGCAGGACATGTTAAGGTAGGCAGTAAACATCCTAATAAGGACAGAGAGAGGGTTATAACTAAAATTAGCAAAACAAGAAGATATATCTTAGAGGATAACATTTTCAAGCAAATGACAATTGCACAACTTATTGTCATACCATCTATAATCTTATGCTAATGAACTTTCTTACTGTAATTCCAGAATCTTGCAGAGTGTAATTCTCATTCCAATGTAGAAACTTGATTTGTCAGTAAGTTGCAGAGGAGATAAGGACCACATCATAAGTTCAATCACTTACACAGCTGAGAAAACTGCACGCAGCAATGCAAATATGTTCCTTGGTCCTGATAATCTTCAAACAGCCACCAAATTCTGATCTCCCCGGCCCCCTCCCCCACAAAACCAAAAAAAAAAAAAAAAGAGAGAGAGAGAGAGAGAGAATATTTCTTAAAATTCAGATTTTCTACTCAATGAAGTCTTTCAAGGGCATAACGACCACGCTTCTCCAGGCAGTAACCAACATTTACAAAAAATCCTCAATTTCATTCCAAGTAACTGCATTCCAACTGCTTTTTTCCAATAGTAATCACTTGGGAGGGAGAAAAGGACATACACAAGTACCTATTTAAGCACTCCTTTTCACTGATTAAGCCATTTACTCATACTAAGATAGCCACAACCTCAGATTTGAAGGAGAATTACTAGCAAGAACGGAGAAGAGAACAGAACTTCAGAAATCTTCGAATAAAGGATACCTGAAGTAGGAGGAGAAGGTATAACCCAATCTCCTGGAGAAAGTCCTTTAACTGCAGAACCAACAGAATGTATTTCTCCAACACCCTCATATCCACCAACTGCTGGCACTTGTGGCCTAACAGGATATACTCCTACAAAATAGTATTAAAAAAAACATACATGTCTTTTAAGCAAAAAAGCACAAAATCAGTAAAAAAAGAACGACAGTGTTGAACTTCTTCTCCAACAAAAAAGATTACATTATCCTCATTAAGTAACCAATTCATCGGGAACACAGTAAAGAAGGAAAATTTTCACAAGCCCAAACGAATATATCCTTCATTCAATATCAGCTTAAATTAATAACCGAAAATAATTGAAATGGATAAAAAAAAAAGAGGAGACCTTCAATTCTATTGATGTCGGATGGATTGATAGGAGCAGCTAGCATTCTAACGCAGACGTCGTTTTCTTTAATCTCCACCGGCGGAAGCTCAACGATTCTAGCAACGGCGTCTGGAGGGCCGTGCTCATTGTAAATAATTGCCTTAGAAGGAGGAGACATGGCGGCGCTGGAGAAAGCTCGTACATGATGACTAAATATGGGGGCACCACAACCGCAAAGACGCCGCGACGACGAAGTAAGAAACGGTGTCGTTCCCAGAATCAAGGCTTTCTTAGCAACTAATCTTGCCGTTGCCATAGCTAAACTCAGCTGTTCGACTACTGAACAGTAAACACCTTAGGAGCCATGGTTTGCGACAGCGAAAGCGGTAGCATAATATCAATTATTTCTCTTTTTTTTTGTTTTATCTTTTCCCCATCGCATTTTCTATGAAAATGACGGTAATATCCAAAGAGTCCTTTCTAGTTTATCATCATCATCAGAGCCCAGTAAATTCCAACGACAGCAAAAGCTATCGTTAGGGTCTGGCGAGGATAAGTGGTAGGCAGACAATACCTCTATCTCAAGAGATAGAGAGTCTGCTTCCAGTAAGACCCCCCGCTCTACCTGCATAAATGACATGATAATAGAAATATGTTGTGCTAGTGTGTTAGTGAGTAGATTCTAGTTAAAATGTTCAATCGAACAATGATCTACAAGATACTGTCGTTACTTATTGTGGACATGTAATCTGTAATCGCAACGACACAAAAACGTTCAATCAATAAACATCGAACATGATTAGATATCTTAGTAGTCTTTGACTTAATAAAGGGTCTTGTTGACGTGCGTCCCATACGAATTGAGTCTTTTTCTATTTATTCTATTTTTATACTTTCTTTATAGTCGATTTCTATTTCTACTTAGCAAGTGAAAATGTGTCATTAGATGCTTTAATTTATTTTCTAGTTCAAGCTGAACATCAACCTATATTGATGCTATAAATGATATCGACTCTTATGAATATTAAAACGAATTAGATAGAAGGTTCAATGGCAAAAAAGAAAAAGATTTATTGGCTCACTATTTAGTAGAAAGGTTAAATGTTAAATGACAATATCTATAAAAATATCTTCTAACACATTTCACTCATATAAACACCACATTCTGTTTTCAAGTTTTAGTTATAAAGTTTCAGATATTGTCACCTTTCAAACAAAAGAGTTATCTTAGATAAAAACTTTTGTTGATACACTAAATTTATTTTTAAAACAAAAGATTATTTTAATAAAATTATAACGAATTACGAACAAGAAGTCTGTATTCTGTTACTAGACGACTTCAATGAAAAAGTCACTCGACGACCAATCTTCTTATTGAAAATGGGTTTTCGTTTTCTTTTTCTTTTCCTTCTCGATGAATATCTCATCATGTTTTTGGCCGTTATTCAATACCAAATTGTAGAGTTTAAAGTTTTATAGCCAAAATAAGACCAAGGCCGTTTTACCTTAAAATAAAGTAGTGTAATATAGTTGGTAAATTGTTATAAATTTGTCCTTGGTCGCATAGTTAATCAATGTACAGTATACGTAGACTTAATTAATCTACTGTAACTTGTTCTATGCATTGTATACATAGAGGGGTGGGGCTGGGGGATTGTTGGACGGAGATATTAGAAATGGAGAACAATATATAGAACAAAATGTTTCTAGCTTTTACTGTATATGTCAAAACTAATGCAAATCTTGATTCCATGATATAGTTCAGTTGTCATTCTGAGAAATTGTTTCAAAAAGACGTAGGTTCGAAGCTGGATACACGCAGCATGAATGCAATACTGCTGTCTGAACAAGTAATAGCGAAATCATTGTATCCGGCCTAAGAAGGTTGGTGGTTCGGTTTGCATTAGGCACCTTGCAGTGGATCTCTGTCAAAGTCTTGTCGGTCTAGAGACTGTTAAATTCGTAATTTGTATTTTCTACAAAACTCCTTAGAGTTAGAATGGTAGAACTCACATAAGCCAGATGTATTTGCTTTTACTCCTGAAAACTCCTGCAAATGTCTGGTGGGATTAGTTGATGAGGAAGAAGACGGAAAGCATTGTGGTAAAAGAGGGAAGGGACATAAAACGGAAAGCAAGATTTAAAGTGTAGACTGTAGACTGTTTGCACTAATTGTATTTCATATTATACTACTTTTTCATGGGCTGTTCTTATGCTGGTAGAATGAAGCATTGGTGGAGGATATGAAAGCAGATTATGACTATAAGATATATCCTAACTATGCGAGCGGACCTTGAAACAACTAGTAAGGTTGCTATTTTGTGACCTTGAGGTCACGAGTTCGAGCCGCAGAATCAGATCGAGAAGCGATCCGATCCCTTCCCGAACCCTACGCAAAGCGCGGGAGCCTAATGCACCAGAAACGCCTATATATCCTAGCTACGCCACGACTATTGGTTTATATATATCATCATTATCCGGACCCTATATATTCCAACGACATCAAAAGCTATCGTTAGGGTCTGGGAAGGACAAGTGGTAGGCAGACAATACCTCTATCACAAGGGATAGAGAGTATGCTTCCAATGAGACCCCCGGCTCTATATGTACCTGCATAAATGACATGATAATAGAGATATGGTGTGCCAATTTATCTCTGGTTTGACTAACTCAGTTGTTCGATCCCTGCAAATAAAGTTACTAAATTGTTCATTAAAACCTTATGCATATTAAAAGAATTCCAAATTGAATAAATTGAAAATTCTACGTCATCTTTTAATCATTCGATTGCAAGTCAACAAGATACACATTATGTATACCGTAACTAATTTAACGTATATTATATTTTTAAATAATGTTTTAGAGGATACAATTTATTGATGTTGTATAAGATTTGAAAAAGGACTAACAAAACATTTAAATTATGTGATAAATTACCAACATGAGTTATTTCAATTTATAGATACTTGACTACTTAAACAAAAACTAGATCTGCCTTTGTGAATTGTCGTTTAAAGAGCGTAGTTCGTACTTTCTAATGTTAATGATTCAAGTCTTAGATACTTGACTTCTTGAACAAGAACTCATGCATTCGAACTATTATTTTATGTTATATACATATAAAGCCAGGGTTCTCGCTGAAACAAACTCTTTGTCATTTGAGATGGAGGTATTGTTTGTCTGTCTCTCACCCTCTACACTCTAACGATAGATTTTACTGTTGTTGTGATATGCTGGATATGTATTGTTGTTGTTGTAGTATTTTTATATATCAAGTTATTAAGATAAACCAAGAGTTATTTTACCCTTAAATGTGTTTCATTTTCAATGGAGTTAAAGACACACTCTTATTTGACTTTGGAATATGATAAACTAAAGCAAAATGACTTACTAAATTGGTTGTGCTTCTTATATTGTGAAGTAGCAGTTGATCGACATGCAATTTTCATTATGGGTCATCGGGAAACATCTATGTGTTTCTAACACATGAGTATGGTTGCGTATATCGACCCCTCACACCTCCTGACTTACTAAATTGGTTGTGCTTCTTATATTGTGAAGTAGCAGTTGATCGACATGCAATTTTCATTATGGGTCATCGGGAAACAACATCTATGTGTTTCTAACACATGAGTATGGTTGCGTATATCTACCCCTCACACCTCCACCATAGACGGAAACTTCTAAGACAATGGAATGATGTTGTTGTTGTATTTTACCGTTAAATCTATACTACTGCATATTTCTTTTGGTCACCGTGGTTTTAAATGAGGATAAATTTTAAGTGGTAAATAAATAACCATTATATCTACTATCATTTTATGGATATCTTTTTAAGCGCTGCTCTTAATTATTAATTTTTCATTAGTTATTAAATAACTAATAAGATTTATTTGAATTTAAGTGAAATATAGCAGCCCCAGTCCCCACCACACTCAACAGATGAGTGGCGCCATTTTTAATAAGCCGTTATTACAGTCTCCCCTTTTCTTAATCACTTGGTTTCAGATCCCAAGCACCACCCCCCCTTCCCCACCCCGTCCCCCTGCCTCACCTACCAACTATCACTGTCTTCAGTTTCTTGGATTCCCTCCTCTTCCTCTGAAGGCCTAAACTCCTGCACAAAGAAATACTTCCAACTAAATTGCCGTCAAAGAACGAGAAAACTCAATCCATATCCAATGCCTTCTCAAAATTCCCCAAATAAATCATTCAAGAATCCATCAGTTTCTGCCATGATTAAGCAAGGGTTTATTTCTGACCCTATTCTCTCTCCCTCCAGATATTTCTCCACCACCACCGCCTCTCCTTCACCTTCAATTTCCACCCCAATTGACCGCCCTAACCCAACCCTTTTGCAGATGATGTCCGATGAACAATCCCGGGAGTTTATGAACTCAATTGAAGATCGGAATAGGATCCAAGATAGAATCTTTAAGGTCTTAATCGATGCCCCATTTAAGAATGTTGGTCAGTGGGGGAGCGCTGATGTCAGGCTGACTGTTGCGGCACCGGATGGATTCCGGGTCCCATTGGAAGTACACCGGGAAGTTCTTGTCCGCCGGAGTAGGTTCTTTGCGGAGAAGCTCCGGCGGAATGGGTCCCATGTGGTAACTCTGGAGATTCTTGAAGGTGATGACGTGGAGGTTTATGTAGAGTCTCTGATTCTTATGTACTCTGAGGATTTGAAGAGGAAATTGGTTGGCCAAGAGGTTTCTAAGGTCTTGCAATTATTAAAGGTTGGTGATATTTATTCTTCTTTTCTGTTTTTTTTTTGCCTTCTTTTTTGGTTTTATTTTTATGCTCTACTCAGTACTTGGGGTATTATGATCGATGTTTATGATGAGATTTTGGATTTGTGTGAAGCATGAAATTTTCGTTATTCATTATTATGTATGCAGTTTGTCTTTCTTTCTTGTTCCTACTTATTACAATTCTTATAATACTTGGTGTTGTTTTGTTTTCTATGCAATTTTGATGTCTTTGATATCCATTTTGTCGCTTTATCTTATTCTAATACTTGATATAATTACCTGGACTAGAAAGAGTCGTAGTGTCAGATCCATGTTTAAGACAATTTACTGGTTATCTAAAATTTTTGGGAAAAAAAAGATAATTTACTACAATGATTATGTACAACTTTGATTATATATACTTACAAAATACCTAGACGATTTGTTCACACAAGGATGGTAGAGCCGGTAAGATTGGAAGGTCCCAGTTGAATAATTTACTAGTATTATTATTGTCCCTCAACCAGCATGAACATCCTCCAGGATAAAGCTGCAGTAGTATCCATAATACAAGTATTAATAGTTTCTAAAATTTGATAGTACAGTCGGCTACTGCGTGTTCTAGATGAATCTTTCATTTTTGTTCTTCATTTCTTTTCTGATCTCTGCAGCTCAGTTGTATGACTTATTGAATATAGGTTTTCTCTTTTCACTAGGGAGACTAATGGCAGTTAGAATGGAGAGAAGCTTAACTAGGCTAAAGGGACTGCAATTTTGTTATTTTTTGGTGTTATAGGATGTCACACCGATACTTCGGATTCTGATTGTTGTGTAGTTTGACTAGTGAATTTATTTATTAGGATCATTTGAGCACTGATGAAGCTGAAGAAGCAGAGGAAATGGGAAAATCTGCATAGTTTATTTCTTTGACTCAACTCTTACTTTGATGCAAGTTGATACCTTTGGATGATCTTTCTTCAATGTGCTCACCGGTCAGTAGATCTTTCTTTACCTTACACAAAAATTCAGGAAGAGGAACTGAAGTTGATGGCCCTTCTGAGAGTCAGCACTCAAATAGCTTTAAGTGTAATATTTGAGAGAAATTATGACATTATCTCTAGCAAATAGCTATTAAATAACTGTTTGACGCAGTATTGGGATGACTATTCTCATACGTGCTATTATGATGTCAAAGATGTAAATTTGCCTTTAGATCTGTACGTTAGATAAAGTGAGTACTTCTAAAATTTGTTACATGAATGAGGGGCTATTCTTCTGCATGAGAATGTGACATACAACATATAAATATAGCTTCAGATATGTCAGTTAGATAAGGCTTTCATAATAGATAGGTGATTGCCATAAATTTGTTAATGAATGAAGTGATCGATCTTGTATCCACTGTTCTCTTTTTGCAACAGTGGTCAGATTCTACATTTATTTTATAAAATTGCTCCATCATGCTTCAGGTATTTTCAGATATTTTGTTTGATGATGGGGTATCAGCATGTATGGAGTATTTGGAAGCAATACCTTGGTCTGAGGACGAAGAGGAAAAAGTGGTGTCTCTCCTTACTGAACTTCGTCTTCATAACTCTGTACCCATTGTGCTTCAGAGAGTGGTGGCAGAGTCATCAACATCTTCAAGAGCGGACGACGTTTTCTTGCAAATGCTGAGTTCTGTTTTACAGGCCAAGAATGACAAAGCGCGGAAAACAATGAAGGCTATGATCTACCTTTTGCTTAGAGAAGGAACTTCAGAAACTAGCACTCACGAAAATAGAATTGATGTTTCAAAAGACACATTATATCATCTTTGCCATAGATGTCTAAGCTGTTTAGTACTATGCTTATCTGAAGCCACATGTGTAGATGAAAGCAGACAGGATCGTGGCCTTATCATGAGCGAGATAGCGCGTGAAGCTGACAATTTAGAGTGGGTAGTCCACATCCTTATTGAGAGGCGAGTAGGCGAAGAATTCGTGCAGTTATGGGCTGATCAGAAAGAACTTGCTAATCTGCATTCAAAGATTCCAACTAGGTATGGGCACGAGATCAGTAGAATAACTGCACAACTTTGTGTAGCCATTGGAAGAGGGCAGATTTTGATCCCTAAAGAAACGCGGCAGTCGCTGTTGTCAACATGGTTGGAAGCTCTATATGAAGATTTTGTATGGATGACTCGTAGATCAGTAGACAAGAAACTAGTCGAGGAAGGATTGAGTCATACAATTTTAACTCTGCCATTGGCACAGCAGCAAGCCATTTTGCTGGATTGGTTTGATAGATATTTGAACAAAGGGGATGATTGTCCTAATCTCCAGAGAGCTTTTGAGATATGGTGGAGAAGATCCTTCGTAAAGCATTCAGTTGTACAGCCAAATTTACAGATAACCTTGTGTGACTATTCTGGTTGATTGTACATCATTCAAAGTACATGATATAGCTGATGATAGAGGGTATGATCTACTGCATGGAGGGATATTCAACATGATATTTGCCTTCTTCTGGAATTTGATTCTTTTGAAGTTCTTTCTATAGTTGTTATATTCAACTTGTCCAAGTGTCAAATGATTTTGTAAAAATGACACGTGACAAACTATGGCAAAGGATCTATATACAATAACAACAACATTACCCTATTGGCGTAGAGGCTCCCGCCTATGGGCGGGTATGGGGGTCGGATGTACGCAGCTATACTTATGTGTTAGAAACACATAGTGGTTGTTTTCCGATGACACATAATGAGCGTCAAGCTGTGTCGATCAAATGATACTTCACAATATAAGAAGACGCAGTCAATTTATTGAGTCATTTGTTTTATTCCATTATATTCCAAAGTCAAGGAAGAGTGTGTCATTGACTTTATTGAAAATGGAAAGATGACAAAGGATTATATGATTGTGGAAATTTAAGAAACAAAGATTTCATATGCTCAATAGGTCTACATTAAGAGGTCAAATATAACTTTTCACCTACGATCCGGACAGTTAAGGTACTGATTCACAAAACATTTGCATCCAAAATTTTGAAACAAACAAGTGTCTAGGTCCAAAGCACGAACTCAAAGATCTTTATTTTGACACAAAGAATCTTCTTTTCTCTAATTTGGACAGACTTTCCACCTACATGATTCAACTATTTCGTAGGCGTATAGGCTGAATGTTGAAGATATGCTAATGTACATGAAGCGGAACAGTGGGACAAGAGGGGAAGGGAGGTTTGCTATCATACAAAGCATGCTAATGGCCATTTATCTTTCCCTGATCGTGTTACCAGGTTTGCTGTTTTATGTAACACGCTTTTTATCGTATGTCATGAGGTTTGCCGTTACACATATCATACCATTCACTCGAGTTTCAAGGGTCATGCGGAGAGTTTCAAAGGTTTGCAGTTCCGCATGACCCGTAAGTCCTTTAATTGCTTGCATATTGTCAAAGGGTTTGTCATTTCACTTTACATGTGTAGTTTATGGTGTGCGGTTTGCTGTTCTGAATCCCATGCACGTCTTTTTCAACAACCAGTATATATATTAATGCACATAATCATCGAAGTAACAATCCGTTCATCCTTTCACAAATATCAGTTTAAAACCATAGCTTATAGACCTCAACCAAACACATGTGGCTACTGCCTAGAAATTACTCTCACGATATATCATACTTAAATACATTTTGAAAACCTGTTTCAAACCGATACAAACCAAATACACTCTATCTGAGTGTGTGTATATATGTATATATATAAATACAAACTGTGTGTGTGTAAATATTCACAGATACATGTGTGTATATATATGCATATATGCACGCACACACACAACATACACATATATATTTATCTGTACTTATGTGTGTATATATGTGTGTGTGAGATTATGTGTATATAGATATGAAGATATGTATATATCCTCCTCGGGATCTTGAAGGGAAGCCTATAGGTAGCTGTGCTTGAATGCGAAACCGATATGTATGTATATGTGTATGATCTAGGGACATATGTGTGTATATATATATATATATGTATGTATGTATATGTATATATGTATGTGTGGTTGTGTGTACACACACGCACACACATATTTATAACATATACGTATACATATATAGATGTAGTTACACATACACATACATACATACATATATGTACACACACACTAGCGAATTGTTTATTGTGTTACTTTGAGCATGAAAGTTTTTAACACCATCGAAGATGAAGATATTATGCAACGATTTCAATCAATGTCATCTCGAAGAACCTTTTTGCGTCTCTTGGCAACTCCTTCTCGTCCTACAATAGGCAAATAAAAGGTATGTATTGATGTATATTACTATATTCATTTAATAATTATGATCCGCATATTGTTTGTTGTGTATTGTTTATTTTTTTGTATATTGGTTGGTAGATGTGTTTTCTTTCACGTATTTTATGTTATAATACAAAAATATGTCTAGAAGATTTTGTCGTTTTTTCTATCCGAAATGGTGATCGGTGGTATTCCTGTGACACAACCTTGTCAGTGCTCCCAAGAAGGGACTCCTGGCTCCCGCACCGAGTCCTTCCTCAACCCGCGTCTTGTACACTAATGTGTAAGTCATTGGTTCAAACTCTTGACAGAGAGCTCTAAACAATGTCGGAAAGAACTGCCACAACGTTCTTCGGACACCAAAATTTGCTCTCATTAGATAGCAGCATAACATTGTACACTTATTATGCTACTTCGATGCTTGTAATTAGATGTAATATTTGAAAAATTAATAATTAATCATTGCTTAGAAGCCCACAGTTGCATGAACTCTTTCAGTAATTCGTCTCTCGATAAGGATATTTACGATCCATCCAAAGTTGTCTACTAGACGCGCGCTGTCACTGATGAGAACGATACAGGTGTGTGTATACATATGCATATATAGGTATATGTATGTATATATGTATGTCTATGTGTATATATAGGTATAT
>AP025049.1:2691351-2712955 GCA_036186865.1 Eustoma russellianum | reverse complement strand
GAAGGCACATATAATTGATGTCTACCATAAAAATAATCATCCCATTTGGATCCATGAGTCTCATGTCCAAAAAGTCTGCACCCACTTGCAGATTTTTTAGTAGAGAGTAGGGAACTGATTATTGTCAGATTTCAGAAAAAGAAGCCTGATATGTAAGAAGATATCAAAAACGTTATCTTATCTTGAAAAAAAAAAAGGTTACATACTATTGCAATCCAACAGCAAAATTTAAGGGACAAATAGTACACAAGAAACAACCAAGAGAAAAGGAAAAAAATATTGGGGAAAAGACGGAAGCAGGAACAAGTACACCTGCAACTTGAATAATTACCTCTAATTGACGAGAAGTTATATCGATGTATGCAAAGGAGTGTTCTCAAGACATTGCAAATGCTCTTGCCCATGTTCATCGCTGGACAGTGTGAAATTCTGCACAGCCTGTGCCAAGCTCCCAAAACATCTGCCAGTAAGAAATTTAGATAATGAATCACGAAAAGCCTCAGAGCAACCCCTTCCGGAGTCATATCCTGTTGTGACAGCCTTTCATGAATTTTCTTGAAGTTTTCCATAGAAGACAAGCTCCTCTGACCATCTGCTGGACAGGTAGCCTACCAAGGGAGAAAAATAAAGATGATAAGTCGGTGGGCAGACAATAGATACAAGAACTGAAAGCAGTTTGATTTCTTACCTTCACTTTCATAAGTAATCTATCGAAATTCAAAGGATGTCCACTCTTCTCTTCCATTTGTGAGGGATCCAAGCCATCATCTCCATAAAAGAATTGAACTATGCTAGCACTAGCATTCCTTACAGTGTTGTCATAGTGAATAGAGAGATCTTCCAAGCTTTCATGAGTCTACGAGACATGTACCCAGTGTCAGCAGTCTTGACCTGTGGCAAATAACTTTCAAAAACCACAGCTTCTGTCAACAAAATATTAAGTATTAAATCGAAACATCTGCCCTAATCGGTTTCAGCCTTCAATCAAACTTCTCATAATCGATAGAGATTAACTAACTCCATAAAGTGACAACATTGTTGCGCTCTCACTTAACACTAATCGCATATTGTCTAATATCTTGATATATGTTCCAATAGTCCAAAGTTTTCTAGTGTCTGCAAAGCAAATAATGAGAGCACCCAGGAAACAGTTAAAGCCCAAAATTTTCAAGTGAGGGAGAGTAATCTACGAGGTAGATGGACCAGTTGAAAAACATGAGAAACAAGCTGTCCTGTAACTCCTACAGTCTTTCACGCTTCAGGACAATATTCACCAAGAAGATTAAGAGATATTATTTGTGGGCGTCTTCAAATTTTGATTCCAGATGTCATCATTATCATTTCTACTTAAACTGCCTCACAAATGGATAACACTCGAAGAAATCAGAGTTCTCTATCACCTCCATTTTTTCCTCTGGTGGGACACAAAAATTGTTCGTTCTCATTTTCTGTCAAAAAATGTGGATTCTCTATATAACTTCCTGTTTCTGCAAATGTCTTCTAGCTGGCATGTTTAGGTTTCGTATGCATTCTGCAGCACCTTCCTTCTTTTTTTTTCCTCTCTCTTCCGAAAAGTATCTTCCCATGCCCGATACTGAGTCTAGTTATGGAGGGGGGGGGGGGGGTGATAACGAACAAAAATCACGACCCTCTGATTTAAAAAGATTTCACAGATATCAATGTCTAACTGATTCACAACATTTTTTCTTTTTATGGAAATTAAAATTTCATATAAAAGACAAATTATACTGATTTACAAAGATAGTTGTCTAGACAACAACAATCAGAGGTTGCTCAAAATACAAGTGACTCTAAGTTTGTCTATCTATATTCTAGTGTTAGCCATTGAAACTTTCATATTCAAAAGCAAAAGACCTTGAACTTGAGTAGGGAGATGCTATTAGACAACAGCAAGAATAGCTTGCTCAGAATACAAGCCGCTCTTGAATTTGTCTATTCAAGTACTAATGCCAGTCATTGAAACTTCCATATTCAAAAGCAAAAAACCCCTAATTTTGAGTAGAGCAATACTACTAATAATAAGTATACTAGAGTTATATGAGTGAGGCTAGGTAGAAAAAATCTTCAATCAAGGGCAGGCCCAGGGTAATGGTCAGCTCAATTTGTTTTGTTTTTTCTTATATTCTTCCATGAAGAGGTAGTAAGCCTAATAAACTGCAAGATTTCCTTGTTGTATTTTGCCAATCTTTACCAATTTGATGATGAAATCTCACGTTTCTTTGCCTTCAGAGACCATAAATAACCGCATAAAACCCAAAATATACAAGTTGTATCTAAACATTCTAATAATTCAATTACACATTTCCAAGTACAAAAGGTCTCTGTGAGTGCTGATAGTATCCAATTCAGTAACAGATGAATAATTTTTTGAACTTTCTTATGCCATAAATAAGGTAACTACGAATAATTTTTTAAGCGAAACCATACCGCTGTATCCACAAGGCCTTCTCTTCCCCCCATGGTGTGGAAAAAGAACTCGTGCCAGTTAACCCACTGTAGAATGAATTTGCTACGAACCCCTTTGCCTGAAGAAAATTTTTAACAAGTTAGTGCTGTATATATTCTAGCAAGAATGAGCATGCATGCAAAGTAAATTACCTTTTATGCTCGTGTGCAAATCACAGATAACATTCAGAACTTAGAACCCCTAACTGAAGAAAAAGCCTAGAATCATAAACTTTCATTTTGACATGAGTCATAAGATTCAACCAATTGCATTCATGACTTGATGCAATAGAACTTTAATAGAAGACGTGATCTTTAAAAAACTCAGATCATTGAAGCAAATCCTATTGGCTTCCGGTGGATGAGATGAAGGAATGAGACCTTAGATACATCAGAGGCAAATAGTCGCATTGTTAACAGAAGAAAAACCTACAAGAGTTCAAATTAAATAAGAAGGTGATGAACGATGCATCTCAAAATCAGTAACGAAGACTAAGAGAAACCTACCAGTGAGTATCAAGCGTCAAAGATTATATTCCCTATCCTAAAAATATTGTCCTCTTTGGCTTTTTCATTTTTTACATTGTGCTGAAAAGTCAAAGAGGACAATATTTTGAGACGGAGGGAGTAATAAAAAGACACATAAATATCATAAGATTCGTACATCATGATAGAGTTGTAAAAGTGCATCAGGTGTTTTATGTGGCAGGGAAAGCTCAGTTAAGCTCAGTTTTGTAGGAGTATATGGCAAACCATATACAGAATGGAATAATGATAGAAGCAATGGGATGAGATAAATGATCAAAGCCCCCTACCTTTTCTTTTTTGTAAGTAAAGCCACCTTACCTAGTGTGATGAAGGCTGGACTACAGATGTTATAGTAGATTTGATATTATTATTTTTTGTAAATAGAATTTTCATTAAAAGGAGCAAAATGGTCAATTTACAATATCACCGAATTCGTGTGTATTTGCAAGCTAGCTGGGAAGCAAGCTTTGCTCAAAAGACAAAAAGACAAGTTCATTAAATTAAGCACCAAGCGATCTAAATTGGACATTGCCGAAGTACCAAAACTATATCAGAAGCACTAAAGAAAAAAAACAGAGAATAAGTGTGAAACCAATGCCGTAGTAGATGCTCGTGATAACTATCAATAGTCTGCTCAAAACTATGTGGGGGTTGCAGAGTGTTGTTTGAAGATCTTCATTGGTAGACCCAAATGGATAACTAATTCCCAGCTCTCTTTTTTTCTTGTAACCCAACCAGGATGAAGCAAAGGCTTTGATGTTTTGTAAGATTTCCTTGGTGGTATGGTGGGAATCTCTTGCGTTTTGGTGGTGTAGGCGTTGGTTCCGTTCTTTCCAGATACCATAGACAGTAGCTGAGAAGGCAAACATGATGAGGTCTTTTTGCATGGTTGAGCTCTATTGGTGAGAGAGTAACCAATGTAGGTTTGAGTCCCAGCTGGTTGAGACGCAAGAACAATTTAGCTTCTGTAAAACTTTCCCCAAACGCGGCAGGAGTAGCTGCAGTGGAAGAACATGTGGGCTTGGTCTTCTGGAAACATATCACAAAGCAAACAAGAGTTAGTATCCGTAAGGCCCCAAAGGAAAGAGAGTCTAAATAGGCATCCTCTTCCAGCATACAGACCAAAAGACAACTGCATATTTAGGAAGATGAAAAACTTGGATCTAAACTGACTACCTACTATGGGCGTGGAATCTCAAGGTCCCTTCCTTATATACTATAGAAAGTGGAAGAGTTTCCCATCCAAAGCAGATCTTTCTGGAACTCAATCACCCATCCCTCTCTTGAAGCACAGCCTAGCCCCCTATAGATTTTTTTTTGTAACTTAAATTTCATAGATATTAAACAAAATATTCATACAAGGCCATTATAATAGACGGTACCACAAACAATTGCTCAATGTGCATTCAAATCATCAGTAGACAGAGCCTACTACTACAGAACCATTCAAAATCCTATCAAAGGGGAGTACAAAAGCTATTACTTTGGTCTCTTTTTTCTAATCCTACCTCTACTATATTGTTAACGGACATGGCACAAGTGTCCTTCGTCAAGTCGACCACTGTTTCAGGCTATTGGATTTGTTCTTTGACCTCAGTCACCCTAGCATGAGGGTTAGGGGAACATGAACATATTGTTCATGGTCAATTTCCATCATATCATCATCATTTTCAATTCCTAGTCATGAAAGTGTTTTTTTGCTTTACATCTTTGGTTCTTTTTTTACTTGGCATCAGGAGGTTAAAAACCTTGTTTTTCTTCCATTTCGTTTGCACCTTTCTTTCCCCAGAGTATTCCTCTGCGCCCCTATCGAATTGAATGATACTTCTAAACACTAAGGCTTTCAGAACCGTGAATCACATGAACAAGCAAAAAAACAGGTGCTCGTGTATCCGTAATGCAGCAACAACTAAAGCTAATCACCTGCCAGCTTTGCGGTCTACCATGTGTTCAACCACTGCCAATAACCCAACAGCAATATAATAACATATCTAAGAACCTTGTCCTCAAACCATGCCATTCTTACCCAGCTCACCTTTTACGATATCCTTAAGCAAGGACTCTGTGGCACTTCTAACAGAAAAAGTAGTAGACTTGGTGGGAAGCCAAGTCATGCAGATCTTACTCCGAACATCTTCAGGAATTGCTTCAAAAAAATACTTGAATTCTGTAACTCCTGCCACTTGATCATTTCCACTTCCATTTTCAACCAAATCTACCACTGTCCTCAAGTCCTAGTCTCTTCATTCTCTTCCTGTTCTAATTGCATACACTGATCAACTGCCCCAATAAATGTCATTGGACGGCTGTGAGGACAGCTGCTAACAGCTTTCAGTAAATTATATCCGACACCTGCTGAGATTTCAGCTCTTCCTCCGCCTTCAAGGATTGAAATAGACATGAAAATGAGACCTTATGCCTTCTCTCTAGCAGCTACAGCATCCAATATAGCTACAACTAGTTAGTTCAGAATGGGAATGACCAGTAACAAAGAGAAGGAGCTTCCTGACGCTACTTTTCCATACCAGGCAGCTATCCAAGGCATGATTTGTTGTCAACTGCTTAGGAAAAGCCAGTGCTGTCAATAGCGCGACGGCCAAATTTTTGTAGCGTGTAGCGCAAAGCGCCGTAGCACGCACTACACGCATCCGAAGAACATAGACAACTAATAAACTAAAATATTGGGTAACAAGTAGTTTATATTTTAGTTTATTAGAGAAGGGGTAGAGAGGGAGTGCCGACGGCCGAGGGTTCTTTGAATAGAGATGTCGACAATTTTTCAGAACGTGATGTCGACTTTTGATGTCCACTGTGATGTTGACTTTTCTTTTTAGACGGTAGGTTTTTCTTTTTTGATGGGATTGTAGCTCTTTAATATTTAGTTTTTCTTTTCTTTTATTTTAATAATTGAAATTACTATTTTTTTTAAAAAAAACTAAAATTACTGAAGCCCGCACTACATGCGCCTTGCACGCCAGAAGGTTGCTACGCTACAAGGTCATGTAGCGATTGATCTTGCGCTACACACTACAAGCTCGCTACAGGCGCGCTACATACAACACTTGGAAAAGCTGAGAAATTCTCTTTATGCTCAGATGTTTTGCATGGAGGAGAGGTACTATTTCCCATGCAACGGTCCTTTTGACATGTTAGAGAGTTAAGATTGCTTAAAAGCTCACCAAAAATATTTTCCATAAGAATTCTATTTTGCACATATTGACATAAAAATGGCCAAAAAGGTTTTACAGAACTTCATTAACAACTGCCTTAAAATGAAGCATGCAACTGAGCTTAGCAAGTAGCAAGCTCAAAACTTTTTTTACCTTTGGGATCCTTGAGTTCCTAGGAAAATGTGGAAGACTTCGATCAATAAAACCATTAGGGGCACGCTTCCCGCCAACGGATTGCTGGCCAACACAAGCAACCATCTGACCTATATTGATGATAGATCCTTTTGAACCACATAAAGACATAATTAGAGGGCTATTCCTCCATTGTAGGCCCTTCATACATTCCTGCGATTTGCACCAAAAGGCTGCATTATTAACCGTTACCCACAGGCAAGCAGATACTCATTACAAAATAAGGCAAAAGAGAGATGAATTGTTTTTTTTTGGGGGGGGGGGGGTTGAGTAAAAGTGAGACAGGGGAGCCGTGAAAAGGGGGCGTAGAGACATATAATAACCAAACAAAATCTCTCAATGGCTTTAAGTCTTCAAAAGATATGCACCAGTGAGCAGTCCAACATGTTAAATCAATTCTTAAAATATATGGCCTGGATACACATCCAATGAGCCCCATTTGCCAGGAGTTGTACAGCATCTCTCTCTGTGTGTGTGCGCGCGTGTGTGTTCCTGAGGATGGAGAAGGGAGGCAGGGTATGGGACCACGTACCCATTTGAATGCAGAATGCTGCACAGGATTGTACGGTTGTCAAGGAAATCTATCCTTAAGATTTTATCATATCATCTTCTGTGAAAACTCTAATACTGCTAAACACGTCAAACCCAGCACCATGTACGCAACAGAATATGAACTATGAAAAAACTCCCTATTTTGACTGGTTTTACGAGAATCCGCAAACATTTCCGGAATTTCTCCTCTTCCATAAGTAGTAACAGTGTTATGTTTTTTCTTTTCTTTCTTTTCTTTTCTTTCCTTTTTCCTTATTAAAAAGGAAAGAATTTCATTTCTTGTAAATAGAATAGCAAAAGTTAATTACAAAAGAGGGAACCCCAAAAGTATAGCTAAAAGCTACCCATCACCATTCCCCTTCACAAAAATCCTCATATCAAAGCAACAATTAACAACAATACTCCAGTTAGTTCTATTCTTTCTGATTCCATTCCATGAACTAATAAAAAGTCTAACGTTTATTATCTCCTGGAGCTTGACAGATATATCTTTGTTTCCTTAAGAAAAAACAGTGTTCCCTTATACTCATGTACATAAAACAATATTTTCAACTGGAAAAGTCCTTAAAGGCATTCCTAGAAGTCCAAAAATAAATAATTAATGTTCAACTAAGAAACATCCTAGAAGCAGTGGAAAAGCGTCAAAGGAATTGCAAACCTTTCCAGCATTCTCTCGAATATCATTTAGTACATGGGTAATTTTTGCCTCAAGCGTCAGAGCAGCATCGTGCCCGGGTTGCAGCTCAAGCTCTCCCCTTGTATTTCTCAATTAAATTATCACACTCTGTGTAGCCCTTGTTGATTGTTTCTTCTTTTCGTGTCACTAAACGATCAGGAGGCTGCACGTCATCAACACCGATAGAAAATCCATGATTCCCAATCCATCTGGCACTGCAGGGAGACATAAGGCATAGTAAATATCAAAACTAATGAACAATGAAACATTCTACTGCCAAGAAAGCAAAAAAAATTTATCAAAAACTACTAATGGTTATGTCACTTGATAGGTTTTGATCTGATAGTTCGAAGAAAGCATAAAACTAATACATGCTAACACCAAATCAGATAGTCAAGAGTAATTGAATGCACCCAGTTGACAACAGATCAAAGAGGAAAAACATGAATTACCACCACTAATTAAAAAACTTCTGCAAGTACCTGCAAAAAGAATAATCAAGCTAATCATGTGCCACGAATTAACCTATTTCCTGGCAGAATTTAGATGTCTCAAAAGCATACTGCAAACTTTCCCATTCAGTGCAACATCGTTAAAATTGTAATAAATAAATAAATAGTTCAACCAGCTCTACCAGGCATATGATTACTATTTGGCGTTGCTAAAAAACCAGCAGAGTCAAGAGCTGGTTGGCAACAGCAAGATAACCAAGTAAATACTCCGTTTCACTATGTGCTCATGGCTATTAGGATATTTACTCGTACTGCACTGTATTACATCTCATATACTTTTTAAGTGGAAGTATGTCATATGTTTTTTTAGAAGGTCTTAACCTAGTTTTTCTCTCTTCCACTTCACCTTTTTCAAATTAATCTCCTCTTAGATATCTCAAAATCTAATATGCACATCTAGATGTCATCTTTGCAAGTATTCATGCCAACTCAAATGCGGCATCCTCATGTTACCTCAAACTTAGGGGGAAAAAAGTTTTTAGCATCCAGCAGACTACCTTCAAAATTAAGGAGATTTTTTTTTTTTTTTTTGGGGGGGGGGGGGGGGGGGGGAAGGTTCATAGAAAATAATAGCAACTAAGCATAATACAGAAAATCAAAAAAAAAGGCAAACTAGCAACACCTTTACCAAGAATCCATGAACCTAAGAAGCCAACACAGTCTACTTTCCTCAAGAAATTTAAATCAAACGTTGTAGTATGTGCTCTAAGAATGATCATCACTGTAAAAAGAAATTATTCATGGATGGAACAAATGCCAAAAGGAGACAATCAAAAGTCCTGTAAACAATGTAACATACCTCAACTTTGCTAAGCGATTCATGCATGTTGCAGCAGCATGAGAACTATAGTCCCGAAGAAGAACAGAGTAAAGCCCATCCTTGTTTCCATTGCCTGTTCCGTGCACCAAGAACCTTTATAACTCATTAACGCGAACTATTTGGCAGAATAAGGCAAGAAAGAGAGCCCAACTGGAAAACCACATAACACTTAATTATACATAATTCCAAGGCCTGATATGAGGATGGAAATGATCATGCGCCAGTCCCTACATCTTCGTCACAAAATCTGCACAAGGTATGATTAATCTAAAACAAGCAAGTTTATTCCTTCTATTGCTTCAGCCCAACACATTATCTTACCCTTTGTTGACGCTAAGTTAGAAGCCGAAAAAGAAAAAGAAGAAAAGAAAATGAAAAGGCAATGCCTGAACTTTTGCATTTACTTCTGCATCTTTTATAACAAGAAGTTTGTCAGGATGAAGAAGACCAAAACTAGTTAAAATGTAATACACAAGTGAAATCCTCGATTACACAACAGAACAAGAATAGAATCATGAAGAAGCACAACCCTGTATAAACACTTATCCTATCAAGAAAGCAGGCAGGAAATCATCTCACCTAAAGGGAGTGAGAAGCATATAGCAGCAAATACTAAGTTTTCCATTCTTTCGGTGTGTGTCACCCAGGACTCATTCAGCAGCATGAATGTAAAATCAAACTAAATTGAAGCAACTATGGAAGTAACTCAACCAAATCGTCCTACAGTCTCCAGAATATTCCATAGTTCGCATACATTGTTCACGTGGAACTTAAAAAAAAAGAAAGAGAAAAGGCCTACAGAAATGGGCTTCACAGCTGATCTCTTAATTATATGGGAAAGCAAAGGCACGTCCAGCCCTGAGGAGGGAAAAAAAACTGCGAAGAAGATTAGCCTTGAGAAGGCTGAGGACAAAACGAGGATTTCTTGGTAAGCTTCATGCAGAGGAACGGAAACCACAACAATTGAAAAAGGAATTGACACTTGGACAGTCAGTTTCATTTGTTTAGGTACGGGCTCATAATGGAAATAAAATTAAGATAAGAGACAAGGTCTAATCTCAATTATGGATTAGAACCAAATATGAAGAATTCAGGTGAGCAAGATGAGATCATTAAAATCAAAAAAGAAATTAACAAGATATCTAAGCTAGCATTGCCTTCCCATTGTTGACTATCAAGCAGAAGTCTAAGTACCAAAATTACTTATAGTAGTTACATGTCTGAATACAGCAAATTAAAAAAAAAAAAAACAGCGAAGTTAAATCTGCACCTAGATACGCCTTAAAGAGCGCCAAATAAGAGAAAATGCACTTCCCCTCAGAGAAACCCAAAGTCAGATACATCCAGAAACCATATTGAATTAGCAGAACACTACAAAACCAAATAAGACAAACCTAAAGTAGCTTTTCCCAATTGCCCACTGACGAGCTCACTGTTACGGATATAAACAAAACCATCATTGAGACACATAGTTTCTCGAGGCTTCATATAGGTCTTTTCAGTAACCACTAGATTCAAGTACACTCTCATTTTGCATGTGGCCGCAGAAGTACATTAAACAACTGTTTACCCGTCCAAAGCTCAACTGGCTGAAAAAACAGAAATAAACAAGCATTAATAAAACAACAAAAACTCCATGTAGGAAAGCATTATACTTGAGGCATTGCTGAACGTGACATGACAATCTAAAGAGATAGCAGACAGAACTAAACTTCCGGAATTTTTTTTTGTCATACTGAAGTCCACCACTAATGTGTGGTGCACAAAGTTAAAGCACATGACAAGTAACCTAGCTACCTCCATTTGTTTACTCTTGCTAGATAAGAAACAACAACTAAAATGAAACAGTTGCATAAAAAAGATATTTCTGAATAAGAGCATGGACATCCTCTATGATCCATTCGAACCACCTATCTCCCCTTACCACACAAAAATGCTTCAAGTTAAAGCAACCATTAACACCAATAAACCAATTAGATATTCTTCCTAACACCTTTCCAACTAAAGAAAGATCTAAATGTTAAACCCCTCAATTATATATCCATGAATATGTATAGGCATGAAACGACTCACTCCTGCAGAATTTCCGGATTACTTTATAGTACTAGAACAAACAGATGCATCCTGATTACCAAAAAGCGCTAGACCCTGGGGATTTTTAATATGCTAACAATAGAACATTTATTATCTATATATCAGGCTGTACAAGAATATCAAACACCTCAGATGATACACAAATCATGTCAATTCAAATTCTTCAGTTAAAAGGCCAAAATTTGCGCAATGTCACGGAGTTATACAACCTTAACAAGAGCAGGAGTTGGCAAATCAATCTGATCCATACTATCCCCCATGTATGAGCACATTAATGAAAAAGAAGCACGGTCATAAAAAGTGTCCTTCCTGGTTATCAGAAATGAAGATGTGAGAAATCCTGAGTGGAAGCCACCAAAATCTCTCCATTTTTTGGGGTGCATAAATTGTTTTGCACCTGCACAACAATCAGACAACTTGAATGCTAACCCAAGATCTTCTATTGATCAAAGTGAAAGAAACAGAAACCTAAAATAGTGGCATGGAGCAGACCAGCAACCACTTGTAAGTACTAAAACATAATCAGACGGAAAACTCCAACGCAAATCAAAAATTCTCCAGGAGGGGATGGAAATGCAACAGAGTAAGAAACAAACTAAATAGGTGGTAGGTAATTACGTCAAATGTAAGTAATTAAACAAAACAAACTAAGAAGGAATAACAGCAACAGTAACAATGGCAGCAAGAATAACAATAAGAACAATAATAATAAAATAAATATATTCCCAAATTTTCTCCCAAATGCTCAGACTCTGGAGGTGGAAGTACTTTTGGGTTGAGAGAAAAGCTTCAGTACAACATAAAGAAAAACCTACTTGGAATGGCCTGAGCACCTGCCGCTGGTACTAGTACCAGCACTCATGGGACCAACTTGACAGGGTGCAGCCAAAGGTTAAAAGAGGAGGGTTCCCCCCCCCCCCCCCCTTCCTTTTCTTTTATCCTTTTCTCTTTCTTTGCGGTTATCTTGACATTTTCCATCACAATGCTCATGCAGTGTACCACATCCACAACCAGATGCTTAGTGCATCTGAAGGTGAACTTCGTGAAGGGATTTATTGTTCTCCTGGTTTTTTATGTTCCCATAGACTTTATATAATAATACCTATTTAGCTAGCCTCTTCTAAAGCTTAGTAGACAATAATGTCATAATTTAGTGTTGGATAGTAGACAGAAGCTATCCTCAAAATGCTGTCATATGATAATGACTTGTATCATGCAAAACTTTAAAAGACAACCAAGTTTCTATAAGACGTACTCCCATTAACATTAGAGCCTCAGTACGAGCTTCCTCTGTTTGTGGCACATGCATGTTCATCTCATCGCCATCAAAATCAGCATTATAAGGATTGCAAACTGACTCGTTAAATCTCAATGTTCTCCATGGCATTATCCTTGCCTGGACAGAAGGAAGGTCAAATTTGGAGCAGCTCATAAAAAAAGATTAGCTTTAAACGCATTTACTCAATGGTGATCGTTACTCTATGGCACATGATAGACATTCTATGAAGACTCGGTTGTCTGTTGAATAGAATCACGTCTCCATCTTCTAGATGGCGATCAACAATGTAACCAAATCTCAGTTCATCAGCATGACGCTTTCTGGAAGAGAACATCAATGACCTGCGAGATAAGAAATGATAAAATAAGTAAAAGAATACCTGATTTGGCTTTATCTCAACAGGTAGAAACTGCCAAATCACCAATTAGCAGGATACAACTCCAAAATACAAATATGCCCCATAAGAAGGGAAAAGACAGCCTTTACATCTCAGTGCCATCCGGATGTCTGATAAACTTTGCGCCAGGGTACTTGTTAGGCCCATTACGAACACATTGCCTCAACTTCTCGATATTATGACTCGAAACTCTTTCAGGAAAAGTCAAAATTCTAGCCATCAGTAAAGGGACCGCAACCTAAAAAGAAAATCAATAAGGTTTAACTCCACAACCATACACAACAACTGTGTCCAATATCCATCCTATTCTAATTGAAAGATAGTTCCTTGTCTTTGGTGCTGAAAGGGAGATACTTAAAAGATCCATCCAAGTGGATCTATCCATTCTTCAAAGTATGTCTATTATGCTTAACCAAGGCAGAGAAGACCGACCTGTCGAATGATGCTGCACTAGTTCCTGCTAGTAGTTAAAGAACAAAAGAGAAACTTTACTTTAAATGAATAAAAACAAGACATCGAACCTCAGTGATTTTCAAATTAGGGTCTGGGGATATAACAGTTCTTCCTGTGTACTCGACCCGCTTTCCTGAAAGGTTTCCACGAAATCTCCCCTGCTTTCCTTTAAGACGTTGAACAAATCCACTTAATGGCTTGCTAGCTGGAGCAGAAAATGGACCTCCATTTACATCATTGTTTATATATTGTGCAACCTCCACTTGCAGATCAATCCAACCATTCTAAACCAGGAAGTAATCACTTAGAACTCAAAAGAATACTACAGAAGCTGTTCCAAATGAACGAAACTGAGGCAAAAGTAAAAGCCTTTAATGAAATTCTGAACTAGTAGAAAACAAACAGAAAAAAAATTTGAAAGAAAGCCTGTCATCTGAATCAAGACCTAAATACTAGAACTTTTTGCATTAGATCTAGAGATTAAAAACCTTCTGCGAAGGGGAATATATCAAAGAAAAGGGAGAAACGAAAAGAAAATGATATTGGCAAACATAATACTCTAGGCTTTGCTCCACTATGAACATTTCAGATAACTGATGCTATCATACACTCTCATAATCCATATTCTTTCCAAACTCACTAGTCCAAACTTCTCTTTCCATAACCTGTTCTTAAAATGAAATCACATGCAGAAAACTCAAAGGAATATCAAACCAGACACAAGATAATGTAGGTCAGGATGAGAGTAAGAACTCCAATCAGAAAATAGTTACCAAGTTTTTGGCGGGAAGATTTGAATCTGTCATTTCTTGACGAAGATTTGCATTAGCCTGGATAATTCGCTTCAGTCTTTCTGTGGTGTCATTTTCATTACTGCATGAGTGACAAGATGAGAGGGTCAAATCGTTTTTGAAGGCAATACTTTAAACCAATAAAAACCAAGAACTACTAAAATCCCACTTCTATCTAATCTATTGAACAAACATACACTTGCTGGCTTTCACATAACTCGGCTATATTCTTCTAGGAGTTAAGCGATAATCAAAGATACGTTTGCTGGCTTTCACACAACTCTGCTTTATTATTCTAGGAGTTAAGCGAAAATCCAATCAACCATCAGACCTTTACACAATAAGATCGCATTCTACTAAGAAATATACTGAAACCTGTAACGCCTTCAAATATTAGTTTACAAAAGGGAAAAAAAATCTTTCAAAAGACCAAAGTGAACATAAACAATGCTTAAGCCATGTACAGACCAGGGGTTTGCAGACCTTCATGTTCCTTTTTCTTTTTTCTCTTTTTCCTTTTTTTTTTTGTGTGTGTGTGGTGGGCGGGGTGAAGGAGAAGCTGGGACGGAGGGAGAAGGGAGAGTCTGTTTGGGGAGTTTCGCAATGCACATCCTGAACATGCTAAGAGTGCTAAGAAACTGTTCTGTTCGGATAACTTTTATAATTTACTGCTCTAATTTAACTTACTAAGAGCATACATCTTCAACTGCCTGTAATCATCTCCCTTTTATGAGAGTTTATAATGTATGTTTCAGTTACTATCAAGAACTGTTACACACACTGAAAGGAAAGAACGCAATTATACACATCTAAAGATAGTTTGGACTGTAAAAAAAAAGATAGTTTTGGGTAAAAGATTGGCAAAGGAAGGAGGGGAATAATATTTGTACAACACCCGAGGTTCAAGATTGGCTAGACACCTTACACCAGGAGGAAGATCAAAACAAGACTTCCTCCAAACCAGCTCCCTAGGTCAATGCAAAGTCAGCCTCAACAAAATTTTATGCTCTAAGGTAACAGCTAAACCCTGGTTTGTCTTAACTTTCCACATCTACCTGCCCAAGTGCCTACTTACAATCATATATCACTCATAATCTCCTTTCTCTCCGTGCTTGGTCCTTTGCACTTCTCGTTGAAATATCTTTGACTCCTCTCTTACATAAGCCATACACAGTTGCTTCCAATGCTAGTTTGGACACATCTCCCCCAAACTTAGTTTTCCACTAGTTCCCTCTTTAACCACGCAAGGACATTAAGCCAAATGTCTTGGTTCCCTCAACTATATTACATGGACAATTGAGAGCCAGCTTGAGTCCTACGCAACAATAACCTCTTCAGATATGAATCTTTACTGTAACCGCAGTATACCTTATCCACTACTAAATTATGTCAAAATAGCCTAAACTATATCACATATAGTTCAGGTAATCAGACATCATGTCACAATATCCTAAACTTTATCACGCATAGCTCAGGATGCACCAATATCAGAAACCAGCAGCATGGCACAATTTACTGACTTTGTCAGTGGCCATGCAACAGATTATGTTTAGAATCAATGGAATAACTTGAAATAATTTGCATTAATCGTATCAAGTATCTACCTTGATAAATTTACAAACATTACATAAATAGGAGTATAGTAAAGCAAGATATTACTTCTCTCACTACAGTAGATGTTTGTACAGAAGAAAAGCAATATTGATCAGAATGATAATTTGAGAACATATGTCCTTCATTTGACGAAATTATGTGATGATCATTAATTTCAATTGCTAATCAGTATCCAATTTTTCATTGAATACTTTATCATGATTTTCTAGTAAAGGAATCAACTCATTTGGCAGTGCTTTAAGCATAAGGCCAAAAGTGTTGATAGTGTAGGTGTTCTAAGGAAATGAATTACTCCAGAAACTTCGTAAAATTGGCACTCATCCAGAAACTGGAACCTGGACAAGTTATTATATTATTAATCTAAAGTGAATGTGTTAACACGAGCCTGACATGTCTTTTCATGGATGGTTCTTCCGTATTTGAGCAGAGCATGTAACATGATAAAGTCCAGATAGGCAAGAAATGAGCAAGGATAAAAGAAATATTCACTCAACCAAGTCAATCTGAAATCCCGGGATAAACTACCAGCAGTTATAGACTCTAGCAGGCAAAATAGTCATCCTCCAACAATATGAAAATCACTTAGCATATAGATGTAAAGATCTATTAAATTTGCGGGAAAAAGAAAATTTAATATTAGCAGTAGTGACTAGTAAGTTCTTGTTCTCATTGAAACTCTCAACCTACCAGATCCAGAATAATAGAATTACTATATTGCATGCTTGGGACCAAGAGGCATGCAAACTATAGACCTAAATAAGACAGGTAAATTAAACACAGAAGATCATATTAAAATTACATGGGGAAAGGAGGAAAAACAGACTATGGATGTTTGAGATGACCTTTGAGCTCCACCATCCACGAAAACAGACGGGCGAATGGGTATTGGAGGAACAGGTACACTGGTCACCATCAGTTTCTCTGGTCTATCACTGAGATAAAGCAACTCACAATCCTGCAAGGACAAAAAGATAATGAAAGTAGCACATTAAGCTAGCAAGTAGAATGATAAACAAACCAAACTGTTCGGTAAGCAGTAAGAGATAAAAAAGTTTTGGCCACTAGTTTTTCATGAGGGCTTTACTGATGAATTAGTCATCTGAGTTCAGCCAAAAGACCCAACCAGCATAAGAATTTTCCATAACAGTGATATGTAAACCAGACTTGGAGCACTACTAAATTCTGACAATCTTTACCAAATTCACAATGGTAGCTCAGAAGAGAAATACCTCATCTTGCATATTTTTCAACAGAGAATATATAAGTTTAGGATCCATTTCATCAGGAATACTGCAGCTGATTTTGTTATACTCCTTCGTATGGGAAATAGCCAAACGACATTCATTAAAGAGAGAGTCGTTGACCTTAGCACGTTCATGAATGATACCCAACATTTTAGTGTTCTTTTTCACCATACCTGGAAGCAAACAAGTTTGACATGTTATTCATAAAAGAAACCAGTGCACATCACAAGAAGTATTTGACTTCTAATTGATGTGTATAGTAGCATAGTGCTGCTAGTTTTACAAGCTTATGATGAACAAAATACCGAAAAATAGTTTGTCTATTCCTACTAGATATAAATTCCATCATCTTTATAAACAAACAAACAAACAAACAAACAAACCAAGGGTTGGGAAATCAAATCAAGTGACAGGACTAAGAAAGCACAAAGCAGAAACCAAAAGAAGCACATACAAAAATTGTTAGCCCACATAAATGGGAACATGATTAATAATATTGGTCTTATAATAACCAACACCTTTTCTAGAAAAATGCATGGAGATACAATGCACAGAAGACCATGCACTATCTACTCGTTGGTTTTAAAGAACCCTTCTTAGCAGGACATCTTTCCTGATCAATTTTTATTTTTCGTCTTTAACCATTCAAACGTGAGTATGAAATAGCTTTGCTGGTTGACCAATGTTTAATGTAATGACTTCCAGCAAGAAACTAAAATCATTACCATCACTGTAAAAGCATGAAAGAATTGCAAACCATTTATGAAGCCGCATCTCGAACATACAGCAGCTTTTCCACCGCTAGCCAAAGAAGTACACTTTTTTACGATTGATTTCTGTTCTGCCATCTTCCTCAGGGGCTCAATTCTAGGATTTCTCATTTTCCTTAAAGTTTGAACTCGAGCTTTCTCCCCAAGAAGCAGGTGGGAACATTGCTGTGAAAATGTTCATAGATTTATTATAAATAAATAAAATATGAAATAGATTTTCAAAAGAAACAAAATACGAACCGGGAAAATCTCCATACTCGATGTCCAAGCGTTCAGTAACTCGAGGAATTCTCTACAGCTAGGATGAAGTTTCAGACCGAAAGGTTACAAAGCAATAAATCGGAAGTGTGCCGAGAGTTGAGCAATCTGGACATGCAAGTCTATGTATATTCACAATTAAGTCCAAGTGGATATTTGGGGAGGTTAGTTTCTGTCATCTCCTCTTACATTGTCGTACACCTTTACTTATGAAATGAATCTTTAATTAAAATAAAGAAAACAAAACAAAGCTTCAGACAATCGAAGATCAACTATTGAAGAAAATATTATCAGTTTGTAAAGCAGAAGTCCCAATCATAATTCAATAATAACCGACAGATCTCCCATCTTGACCAATGAGTGGCCAACTTGTTGATAGGCACTCTATTCTTGAAAAAGCTTATGGTACAGAAGGCGAACCAATTGCTATGATGGATTTCACAAATCAAAAGATAAGAAATAAAACAATAATGGAAGCATAATGGAAATAAGTATGACAATGGATATGAAATCAATTGAATACCAGCCTTAAAACTTAGTGTATTTCAATCCCTTTGATTGATCCAAGGTGTATGCATATAGACAAGCATAATTAATTTTCAACCCAGAGAAGGAGGAGAGAGAAAAGAACAAGAAATGAAATTGAAACTAAGCTGGTACCTTGCAGATGCACTTCAATATATCCAGAACAGTACTCAAGTAACCAACATTGTAAACAGGTAGTGCAAGCATCAAATAACCAAAGTGCCCAGGGCAATCACGGAAATTCCCATGGCAAGTTTCACAAGTTCCAGTCTTATTAGCTGGGCCCTGAAACCCAAGAAGCATCTATGAGGTTTCAAAGGACCACCAATAAATAAACCACAGGAAGAATCATACAAACGCATCAACAACTCTCAAGCCTTATTCCCACTAGGTGGGCTCGGCTATAAAAATACATGTCTAACATTAGTTCCTTTCCAGTCCAAGAACAAATTAGACTATACAGAAGCAAGCAAGTCCCAATAAGTTGACTACCTCAAGGAGCAGAACAATATGAAGATGCTCTAGCCATGGTTCTAAGAACTCCAGACATGATTTACTGTTCAAACATCATCCACCAACTCACAGAAAGTCAGACAACTCCAGCTAATACATATAGTTACTCTTCATTTCAATTCCAACAATAGCTGCCCTTATCTCCCAATCTTTATTAGCCAAACTTGTGAAACGGAAGCAAGTTTTATGCATATATTAGCAAAACATAAAGCAGATCAAACCCCAAGAGTTTGCAGACAGGGCGCGTAAATGCCCTCCTAGCTTAGTACAATTAGTTTGTTCCTGCTTCTAACCAGCTGACCTGTCTATCCTTTCTATCTATTCTGTATTTCAAGCCATAAAAAGGCCTTCTATAGTTAGGTTTTGGAAGTATGTTCATGCTAACAGCACTGTCTACTTGCTGTGTAGCTTTTTTGGGCTAGGTTTCTCTAACCTCACCTTTGTATTTTGAGAAAGTGAATCTTGCTATAGCCATCTCTACTGGCTATCTACCTTGTCAATTTTGCATATCTGTAAATTTTAATTACAAAAAAAAAAAAACACTAGAGAAACTCTCCTCTTTATTCCGATGCAAAATTAACAGCTTTACATGTTCTCATACAGAACTTGTGTAAAAGAAAGATACCATGTGAGGGTCTAACAGGCCATGCTCAATGGGTTTCCTTGAAGGATCATAGTAAACCCCACGGTGTATTTCAACCTCAGCTGCTTTCATTATGTCTGCTTCTCCAAAGGTAGAAAACTGAATACTTTGTCTGTTTCAGTAAGCAAATAGAAACACGTAAAAATGCTCAGCTTTCAACAGAACATCAGGCATAATCACTCTTAAATTCCAAATTAAACAATAAATAAATAAATAAATAATCATGGTAAACCAAACAATTGAATGATCACATTTTTCGAGGGCCGACGTCTTCAATGTACGGCTGCTTTGTGAAGCGAATTGCGGCTTCCGATTTCTTCATCTTTTCGTAGTTGCCAGTAGATTCTACTGTCCTGTGGCTTCAAACACAAGGATTTGGTGTTTGTTTTGAGAAAGAGGGAGGAACAGAGTAGACCGCCTCCGCAGCAACGGACCTTTTTGAGGTTTAAGGAGGGGTATGAAAAAATTATATATTTCGGACTCATACCGACTCTTCTTGATTTTCTGAAAACAAATACAGTATAAAATAAGACCAAAAAAGCTTTTTCAATTTTAAAAAAATAAAACATGAAAAAAAAATGGAAGAATTTATAGTTTGTTAATTATTATTAAAATTTAAGAAACTTTAAACTTTTTTTATAGAAAAATGATTAAAACCCTTAAAACACAATATTAAAACTTCCCATCAATTTAATGTGATTTCTTGTGAAAGGCATTTAATGTGATTTGGAATTAGATAAAATAACATAAAATTAATATTCTTTATTTCAAGTAAATTATAACAAACCTCCTCTGTCTTCAGCAGCCCCAAACACCCCGCGCTCCACCAAGCCCCTCCCCAAAACGTTGACCGGCCAGTATTATATCTGGCCAATTTCAACCTTTCTTCCTCCTCCCACCTCCCTTTCCGGTACCCTCAGAGACGAGAACCACAAAACAGGGAACCACCATTTCCCATCACCACCAGCCTCTATATCAAATTCTTCTCCCGTAAATTCCTTCTTCAAATACTACCATTCAAGCTCTTAATTACCCTCCTCTATGAACAGTATGTCTGCAAGAACCTTGAAAAAGAAATAGCCTCCCATCATTACCCACAAACGGATGCCTCCATCACTTACATGTTAGACAAGTGAGAAAAGTAAAGACAAGCTGGTACACAAGCTTGGTTCCTTTAAAACCTAAAACCCTAATTTCAAAAGTGGGTGGAAGCAACTGGTGTGCATCAACGCCCACCAAATCTCAATGAAGACAGTTTCAGGTAAATTATTATCCTCACGGCCAATTACCCTAGCTGAAGCATCGGAAATTATCTCTGGCTTTTCCGCCATTGACAACGGGGCTTCCGACGCCGTTCATATATTTCTGAGACGCACATCTGACGCATTTAACAGCTTGGTTCAGCTTCACAAAGAGCTCAAAAGCCCACATTCTCATCGCTCGAAGCATGCTTCTCACATGATTGATTCTGATGTAAAGCCGGATATTTCAGCAGGCACTGTCAAAAATCCAGAGGAGATAACACAGAAGCGCAAGAAAAATCACGGCTTTGAACCATATGAACAAGAACCTTTGAAAATCGAGGGAACAGAATCAGATTTATGAATTTAGTACAAAGGATGAGGATGGTAAGAAGAAAAAGAAACGAAGGAAAACTGAGTGAAACCTTCAGCTCCAAAATGTATTGTTTCTTTTTTGGTTATATATTGCTTTTGTAGCTGGGTGATCGCCTGTGATTGGGTTGTGATCTTTTGCGGGAAACTTTGGTTGTATTCCTTAGTTTACTTAACATTTGGAAATTGAATGTCAGTGGAATTGCAATAGAACAAATATCGGCTTCCTTGTTTATTTTTATGTTTTTATTCAAGGGTATTGGGTCTTTTTGGGTATTCCTATATGCTTGAAGCTTAAAAATTTCCCCTTTTAGTTCAGCTTCTAACTGTGATTGGTTTGTGTTAAATTATCATCTTATCTACAAGCTTGAGCTTTTAGAAAGAAGGGTTGTATAACATATATCACGTTAACGCGTCCCTCATGTGTGGGCTTCTACAAGTCACAACAGTAGGATTAGTACAGTAGCAGTGTTAGTTCCCCCCCCCCCCCCAAA